>JARHVA010001981.1:2525000-2907416 GCA_037957365.1 Torreya grandis | reverse complement strand
AATGCATACCAATTCTTGACCTCAGCTTTGGTTGTGTCTTAACCAAGCTTAAGGCATAGTAAACATTTTTAAAGGGGTAAATAACATTTAAAAAACATCCCTAAGTCTCACAGACCCTTTTCCAACTAAAACCATATCCAATATAACTTCATAAGTCATTAAAACTCTTAGGAAATTTTGAATTTTCAAAAGGATACACTTTGGTAGGAAAGTACTAAATGAGATCAAATTCAAATTTGGTACTAAATTAATACCTCTAACCTATGAAAATCACTATCTTAGACCTCCTAAAATATAATATGACATAAAAATGGTTACAAAAAGTCTTCATAGGTGATGTTCCTGCATCATAGTCCCTAAGAATAGAATTTGACTCATTAACTCTTGTTCATGAGGTTTTCAAGAGTACCTCCATGCTTGATAATGTATGCTTCAGTCATCCAAGTGGCATTCTCTATAGGATGATGATTCCACTTCACCAAATATTAGTAATACTCCTTACCTTCTATTCTCTTTATAAATTTCGTTTCCAAGATGAATTCAAAGTTCTTCTTTTTTGTCTTATGGCAACTGATTTTCCCATTCTTGGATTGTTGTTTCTTCATTCCTAGTAGGTTGACCACTATCAATCCCTTATTTTAATGGATAAAACTAGGCAAATTTATTTCATAAGCATTGTTGGATAACTTCTTAATGACTTTGTAAGGTCCAATTTTCTTCATATTTTAGTTTATTATATTCATATTTTGGAAACCTTTTCTTCCTCAAATGAGCTAACACCATGTCCCCAACCTTAAAATTTGACTTCTCTCCTCCTAAGATCTACATGTTGCTTTTATTTTTTCACACTCAACTCTAATCACTTCTTGACTTGGTCATGCACCTCTTGCATATAAATAGCAAACTCTTCTCCCTCGACACTTATTTTCTCCATCTTACCTAGGTCTCTTAACTCAAAGACTCATATTGGATGCATACCATATACAACTTGAAATGGACTCATTCATGTGCTTCTATTGAGTGATTCATTATAGTCAAATTCTACTTGTGATAATACTAAATCCCATGATTTAGGACTATCCCTTGTTAAACACCTCAAAAAATTAACCAAACTCCTATTAACCACCTCAATTTGTCCATAAATCTAAGGGTGGTAGGCTGAAATAAAGTTCAATTTTACTCCAAATTTATTCCACATGGTCCTCCAAAAGTGCCACATAAGTCTAGTTTCTCTATTTGAGATAATTCTCATATGAAACCCATGTAATCTAACCACCTCTTGAAAAAAAAGTCAGCCACATGATTAACATCATTAGTTATTTTGTATGGTGTGAAATGAGACATCTTTGAAAATATGTCTGCTACTACAAAAATGGAGTCATGCCCTCTTTAATATTTTGGCAACCCCATTATAAAATCCATGATAATGGAGTCCTAGGGTATATTTGGAATTGGTAAGGGATGATAAATACCTGCATTAGTGTTCTTTCCTTTGGTAAATTGACATCCTTTACATCTTTATACAAATTTCCTTACATTTATTTGAATTTTAGGCTAACAATAATGATTAATTAGTTGAGTCAAAGTTTTTTCAAGGCCAAAATTACTTGCTAAACTCCCATAATGTTTTTCCTTGATTAAATTCTCACTCATGCAACTCTTTGGCACACAAAGTTGAACTCCCTTAAATAACAAACCATCCTATAACATATACTCCATCCAAAGCTTTATATTCATAGTATTTAGATGCTTGCAAGCCTCATATTCTTCTTGGAAGTCTAGATTAGTTTCATACAACTTTTTGAGTGCCTCTATTCCCCCACTCTCAATCTGAATTTATTTTATGAGCAAAGCCCCTCTGCTTAAATCATTTTTTGCCTTATTAGTTTGACCTCTTTTTGTTTGATGATAAAAGTGAAGTTTTTCAAATACTCCACCCACTTCATATGTATTTGACTTAGCTTGGGTTGACTGGTTGTGAACTAAAGTGCATGATTTTCTATGAATCTAACAAACTCCTTTGGCATTAGACAGTGCCTCTACTTCCTTAAGGCTTGAACCTTAGCATAAAACACTAAATCATAAGTAAAATACTTCTTATTTGCCTCATTTAAATTATCACTAAAGTATGCTACAAGTTTTCCTTCTTGACTTAAGATAGCTCCAATGGGCATCACATTCAACTTGAAAAACCTTACTGAAGCCAATAAGTGCTAAGATGGGTTGCTCTGTAACTATTTTCTTAAAAACCTAAAAATTGTTCTCATCAAGATTAGTCCATATAAATTTATTTTTATCCCCTTTTATGGTGTCAATGATGGGTGCACAAATCCAACTAATTTTTTTCATAAATTTACTATAAAAGCTTGTTAAGCCATGTAAAATTATCACCTCATAGTTTGTCTTGGGCGTTGGCCAATCAATGATGGCTTTCACTTTATATTTATCCATCTTCAAGACACTTTGGTAAATCACAAACCCAATATACACTAGCTATATCTTTATAAACAAACACTTTTTAAGGTTAATTAATAACCTCTCTTTTTACAACTTTTGCATCACCATTTGAAGGTGTTGAACATGTTCATCTTTTTTTGGACTGTAAATCAATATATCATATAAATATACAATAAAAAAATTACCAATTAAATAATTTAATACTTCATTCATTAGTCTCATGAATGTACTTGGGGAATTAGTGAGACCAAATGGCATAACAAGCCACTCATACAACCCCTCATCAATCTTAAAAGTAGTCTTCCATTCATCCCCTTCCCTTATCCTTATCTGATGATAACCACTCTTGAGATCAATCTTAGATAAATAATTGGAACCACTCAAATAGTCCATTAAATCTTCAATTCTTGGAAGATGGAATCTACCTTATTATTATCTTATTTATTTCTCTAGAGTCAGTACACATTCTCCAACCTCCCTCCTTCTTTGGCACTAGTATAGTAGGTACTGCACATGGGATGAGGATCTCTTTGATCAGTCCTTTATCAAAGAGGTATTTATTTGTTTCTTAATTTATGCATTATCTTGAGGGGTCATCTTATAGGTAGCTTTATTGGGAAAACTTGCAATTGCTACAAAGTTAATATGGTCACTAATACTCCTAATAAGTGGTAACTTATTCGATATTTCATCCACCATAATATCAAAAAATTCTTCTAACATGTTTTATACCTATTGAGGTAAATCATTAAACTTGGTGGCTATTATAAAAATCCTTGGTCTGATTACCACTCTAAAACCTATCTCTTCATCTTTCATATCATTCAATAACTCTTTCTCACTCACCATCATAACCCTTGAATCAATCCCTTGTTTATTTGCTTGTTCTTTTATCGGCAGTAGTGTGTGACTTATGACATAATTCCCTAAGGTGTAAACATTCTTCCTTCCATCATGAGTATTTGTTCTATCATAATTACAAGGCATTTCCAAGATCACATGGCACACATCCATTAGCATTATGTCATATAGAACCTTGTCTTTGTATCTTCCAATCTGAAAATCTTCCCTACATTATTCATTCACAAGAACTTATTACCCTTTATAAAATTATGATACCTTATAAGGGGTTGTAACTGGCATTCCCTTTAAACTAAAAATTTTTACCATCTCTTATGAAAATAAATTATCAATACTACTTGAATCAATTACCATCTCTTACCTTGGGATTTATAAGTTGTATTGAATAGTGTCTTTATTTGGGTAGGTTCTTTCTCCTTGGGTGATTTTATATGAACCCTCATTATTATCAAGGGCTCACCAACTTCTAGTTCTTATATGTGAGATGGATAACCCACACTTTCTTCTTCCACTTGAACTACTTGATTTCTACTTTCAGTCCTAGAGTTGCTACCTTGAGGTTCCTCTAGACACTCCCAAAACCTATGACCTACAAATTTGTTGCATTTAAAAAACTTACCAATAGATCTAGTAAATATTCTTCCTCTTTGTGTGTATCCTCATCCAAATTAAGGTCTCCTTCCTCTAAATCCACTTCTTGAAGTATATTATTTTTCTTTAGAGGTACTTGGTTCTAAATTTATCCTTTGAGATGTACCTCTTCCTCCTTGTTGGCCTCTACCTCTATAATGTGTGGCCCTACTCCTATTTTGCTAAGTTTTACTTCTATTTATTTTATCCTCTATCTTCAAAATATATTAGTAGCATTCCTCAAGTGTCCTTGGGTTGACTATGTTGTGTTTATCTTGAAGATTATATCTTAATCAGTTAAGATATCTAGCAATCTTCTCCACATCCTCTTCTACATGTCATGATCTAGTTGTCAACTTGTAGAACTCCTCAATATACTCCTTAGCACCCATATCTTTTTGCTTTCAATTTTACAATTTCTTGTAAATATTTATATGATAGTCACTAGGTATAAATTTGGCCTTCAACTTTTATACCATCATGTCCCAAGATTTGATCTTGGCTTTACCTTTCTTCCTCCTTTCATCTTGTATGTAATCCCACCAAAGGGTTGTGTGTAATTTTTTTTTTATGCAATCAAATTTTACCTTATTTTCTTATATTACATTCTCATAGTCAAAATATTTATTTAACTATGTAATCCAATCAATAATTTCCTCTCCATCTAGACTATCTACAAAGGTAGGAAGATCTATCTTTAGTTTAGACCCCTGTCCCATCACTACTTTCAATAGTCTATGAATTCATTCTTCCTCATGTTATTCAACTTCTTCTTCCTTTAGAACTTCTGGTTATTATTCTATATCACTTATGTCTCCTATTATAACTCTTCTTATCTGATTGGAATCCACTATTGTAATCATTGCATCAAAACTTACCCTCAGGTTTCTCAACTCCTCTAAGATATCATCTCCCATCTAGATACATGTTCTTCCACCTCCTCTTGGGTTTCTTCTAAGTGGCATTTTGGCTTCTCAATCCAACTAACTAATAAACACTCAATTCTCTCTTGATCTCAAATATTTTCATCTTCTTTAAAGCCTCCTTTAGGTATACAAGCTACTCTGATACCAATTTAATGTAGAGAGAGAGATTTTACACAATCAAAAGATAAACTTATTTATAGGCCTAGTCTCTTAGTAGCCCTTCTTTATCAAAAATCTTGTAGGTTTAGACAATCCATACAAATTTAAAACAAAATAAAATTATTTCTAAGTACCTTTTATGGCCTTACAATTTCTCACAAAGTTTTAAGTTAAAACTCTTAAGGGAAGTCCTCAAATTCATAAAACCTTCCTCTAACTAGGTTTCCATTAGGCCTAGTTCCAAATCACTTCTTAGTTTTCATATTGTATGGTCTAGTACAATTATAAAAACTCATTAATCTTATATATCACACTAAATTACATTATATTCCAAAGTTTTGATAATTTTATTAGAGGAAACAAAATTTATTCAACTTTCATTTTTAAAACCCTAGTTTGGGGTTTTTCAGTCCATTAAGTACCTGAGAGGCTATAAAATGAGCTAAACTAAATCTTAATCACTTTAAAATGATTATTATGATTATTTAGGGTCTTTTATACCTTACCTCAACCTCCCTAATAGATTTTAGTCTTTTAAAAATCACCACAATCCTCCAACATAAACATTTATAGAATTATGAGAGCTTCCTCTTGACTATGTCAAAATAGAACTTTCCAAAGCTTATATCTTATAAATTTAACCTATAGATTAAAATAAATAACCCAATCTATTCAAATAAAATAACAACATAATATTTATTACCTACCAATAATATCTATAATTCCACATGTACCCTCTAAAACATTCTTTCATTTATTTGTGTAAATTCACATACAATAGTCATACACAAAATTATATATAACAGGTAATGTTTCTTAAAATTTTGATCTTTTATTGCTCTATATTCAAATTATCATCTCACATTAACTTCCACCTACACCAATGAGTCTCTCTTTGAACTTATACACCATTTTTTTTCCAAAAAACTCTCTAACTAGCTAACTATTCCCTCCAAACGCATACTAATTCTTGACCTCAACTTTGGTTGTGTCTTAACCAAGATTGAGGCATAGTAAACATTGTTAAAGGGGTAAATAAAATTTAAATAACATCCTTAAATATCACAAACCCTTTTCCAACTAAATCCATATCCAATATAACTTGAAAATTCATTGAAACTCTTATGAAATTTTGAGTTTTCAAAAGGATCCATTTGGCGAGAAAGTACTAAATAAGCTCAAATTCTAATTTGGTACCAACCTAAGACCTATAACCTATGTAAGTCACTATATTATACCTCATAACATATACTAAGACATGAAATTAGTTAAAAAAATTCTTCTTAGGTGATGCTCCTACATCAATATTCCTTATGGAGTGTCTCTTCACCTTCCTTGCTATCTTATAAATAATCAAAATTCGACCATACATCATTTCTAGTTGTTAATTTTTATTTCATCTTCATATGGGATAAAATGTCACTATATGTATTCTATGAATTTCAAAACCATTGAGGTAACTTCAAAACTTCCATTATATGTAAACTAGTGGTTTTGAAACTATTAGGGTAGATTTGCAACTGCCACTCAATGTAGACCAGTAATTTCATCATTGTGTAGAGTCTACCAATTCACTAAGGCCATAAATTTTGCACACGAACTCAAAATGAATTGATTTTTTTATAAGTTTATAAATTTTCAAGATAAATTCAATATATAACCATATTAAATTTTATGGAAGTTCATGATTTTCTTTTTCATTTTCCCCAAAATCTATTCATTTTAACCAGTCAACACATGTAGCCACTTCCCAAATTTTACTGATGGTTTAGAAACTCAACCAACTTGATTGGAACCTTGTAGCTTCTTAAAATTGATCCTTTTATCATGTGATTTATGTTATATAATTTTATGAGTATAGTTGCTTCCCATGGATCATCTTCACCATGTAAAAATGATAACACACTAACAAGACCACAACATGCATAACAACTATTTTTATTGATCCAAGATTGCATGTACACCTTAGATGCTTCTACATCAGACACTCAAGGAAGTGATTTTATGCTCACATGGATATCTTAAGTGTTAAAACCACTCTTTTGAAAATGGAGCTTGATGTCCATGGCATTCCCTTCCAACACACAAAATACTTCAACTGATTGAAATGGTTTTTCTTCCATTTCCAGTTTCCTCTTACTAGCTTAAAATTTGTGCTCTTTTTTTCTCTCTACTAACTCCTTTTATGGGGTCATATGAACCATAAACCATCCTTCTCTACCAAATTCGTATCTTATTCTCTTCCCATCTTATTTTTTATTGAAACCCACCTTCATCTAACCACCTCCACCAAAATACACCTTGCATCTTACTTTCTCTTGTGGGATTATACCCATTAGCATCTAACCACCTCCAATTATCTTTCTCATCATCCTCTTTATCTTCATCACCATGTGTTTCAAATTCTTGTAGAAACATCTCCTTGATCCTATCTTATTCTAAATGTATCTTTATTGCAACCTTATACTCTTCTCCATGTGCTTTGGTTAATAAAAAACTTAGTTGTGACACCTCATTTCTCAAACTCTTTACATCATCATCTCTAGGCTGATTATACCATCATTCCTTCACCACAACAATTTCATGTGAAAATAACCTTGCACTCTTCTTTTTTATACAAGAACAATGCATATTTTTACTCATAAGAGTCTCTTATCTAATACTTATGTGGGTTTCTCCCATATGTGTAACACAAAAGCATCCTTCATTTATCTTGGTAGATACCATTCCACCATCTCTCTCTCATTATTTTCCTTTATGCCACATGAGGGACATTCTTCATCTCTCATTTTCCAAATTATCTTTGGACCAAGATCTATCACCAAGTTCTTAACTTTTCCATCCACCATTCCATTCTCTATCCATCTCTCAATATGGATATTTGATGCATATCCTTCACTATCCACTTGTGTCCTATTGAGAATGTTTTCTTCTTCTTTATAATCTCTTTCACTCAATTTTGTGATTCATTTCTCTCACATAAATCTTTTGGAAATGAACACCCTCTTTTATATCATCTTAAGAACATTATTTTACCCATATTTTCCCACTATCTCTTGTCTCCATGATGACTTGAAGACAATATTATATTTTTGGTATCCTTACGAACTAGCTCTTCAACTATCATTGTCAAAATACCCTCATGTTATATTTCTTCACATTTTTCTTAATATGATCAAGCTTAACTAAACCACACTTTTCCTCTTCTTTTCCATATTCTCTATTTTTGGACCTGCACATTGAATAAATACATTAAGAGAATAAAGAGTTACCACAAACACTTTTTCAACCTATGCATCATGCCTCATAGACATGTTATCCAACTCTTATCTATTATTTTTATCATTAACACAACTTGTTCTCACATGATGAGATACCAAAGGCTCATTCTTAACAACCTCAATGGATTTCCTCTCTTCATTCTTATTTTTATTTTATTCTCCTTCACATGGTTGGTATTCAACCATACTCTCCTTATGTGCATTAAATTTCAATTCAACCACCTCTATTTTTTCCTTCATGGAATCCTACAAGTCCTCATGGTTTCCTTATTCATCCACCTCTATTGTTTCCTTCAAGGAAACATGTAACTTTCTTTGGTTGGCTTCAACACTTAAATTAAAGCTATGTGTTTCCATTAAGAGCTAAGGATAACTAATGAAAGCTACATGTTTGCTTAGAGGAAACAACAGATGTGAATGAATAATATAGCAATGAGGAGTTTCAAGTTTCCATGAAGGAAATAATAGAGGTGGTTGAAGTGAAATTTAATATGCACAAGGAGAAAATGGTTGAATTCCATCTATGTGAAGGAGGAGAAAATAGAAATAAGAATGAGGAGAGGAAAATGGTTCCAAGAAGAAAAATAAAGTAGAGATTTTTGGGGGATTTTCTCCAAGAACATAACAGAGAGTATGTTTCAATACAAGATGGATTGTGTGTGAGATCAAATCACATCCATGTAATGTTATAAGCCTTGAAATTCATGTATGTGATAGTGAGTGAGTATGTATTTAATTGTAATAGTTTGAAGATGATTTAAATGAATAAGATGTGTTTAAATGTGTCAAGTCCAAGAGTTTGATTTCAAGTGTGTCCATGGGTGAGAGTTAGTCCAAGCAAGACAAAGTTAAATTTTATACTTAATTTGTTCCCCTTTATGTTTTTTCACCAATTAGTATCAAATCAAGTTCTTTCCTTATTGGTTTGAGTGTGTAAGGCTCTTGTATGAGTCAATTTCAGGATGTGAAAGTGAAGTCTACCTGAGTTAGTTGCAAGTTGTGAAAAATAAGATTTCTTAGGAGATAGGATAAGTTTGTTGCATGTATGAGATAATTCCTTCAAGTATTGATTAAGTTTAATAGGATCTTGTTTTAGGTTGTTGTTGGTTGTAAAATAGAATACTATTTGTTGATAACATATGGTATACAAAATTGGAAGAGCACTAATAATAAAATACTTGACAAAGATATTAAATTAATTCCAAGTAATATTAGATATAATAGAGGATGCATAAAGAGAAGATGTTGAAGCTATTAGTAATGATCAATAAGAAGAAATGTTGTAGATGTTGATATCACTACAATAAAAGTTGGATATCTTAGAGAGAAGCCTAGTTAGAAAATAAAAGAGACCAATAGAGGTCAAGGTGAAAGAAAGAGGTAAGCCCATTAGCAATATTATCATTTTTTGTGTGTGGTAAATAAAATCTAAAAAATATCATGAAAGGGATAGTGGAGTTAGAAATTTATGTTGAATAAGAAAACTTTTAAGAACCCATAAGGGTAAAGGTTGAAAGTAAGAGACTATGTGGAGTTGAAGCTGAGTATTGGAGAGTTCTCTAAGAAAGGACACAAAAAAATGAAATAATAAGTTAAGGATTTGGGAACATATGGCTTCTAATTTTTTGGGTCATGTTGTGTACCAAAGAATCCAATAAGAGTGGTTGAAGAAGCTTCATGTCTTCAATATTGAGAGAGAAGAGAGTAAGAATAAAATTTTAATGAAAGGTAATATGAAAGTGAAGTTTCTATGTGAGCATCTCAAATATATTTTTGAAAAATATCAAGGAGAAGGATACGAGTGAGGATAAGATGGTTGTCTTGAAATACAACAAGAGAGTGAGGTTTCCATGTGAGAAGCCCAAGTCTATTTTTTTTTAAAGCAAGGATAAGGAAAGTTTTGAATGGCCTATAGAGGAAGTAATCCTCATAAAAGAAGATGTAGAGGAGATAATTATTGAACCGAAATAATGAGACCCATTATTTGATAATGAGGAGTTTATGATATCAAGAGGCAGAATCATCCTTGATGAATGAAGGCAATGCATTTATATTTTATATTTTGGATGGAATAATGGTTAAAGACAACTCAGGAAAGTTACATATTTCCTTGAATGAAAAAATAGTGGTGAATGAAGAAGGCATCCATGATAATTTTTAGGTTTCTATGAAGGAAACAATAGAGGTGATTGAAGTGCAAGTTAATGCACATGAGGAGAGTATTGTTGAATACCATCCATGTGAAGGAGAATAAAATAGAAATAATAATGAGGAGAGGAAACTAGTCCAAGAAGAGAAAGAATAGAGAGATTTTTTGGGGATTTTGGTCTCCAACAATAAAATAAATAATATGTTTTAGTCCAACAAGGACCGTGTGTTGGATTAATTCATCTCCATGTAATGTAATTAGCCTTGAAATTCAAGTGTGTGAGTAAGAGTGAGTGAAAATGTATTAAATTATAATATTTTGAAGATGAGTTTAATGAATAATATGTGTTGAAATTTGTCAAGTTTAAGAGTGTACTTGCACATGTGTCCATGGGAGAGTGTTAATCTAAGAAACACATAATTAAATTTTATCCTTAATTGGTTCCAATTTATGTGGTTCCACTAGTTTTGGGCACCTTAAACAACATTATGAACATCTATGGGATTCACATTTATGATATCACAAATATCTCCCTTATCACTCTGTAGTCACTAAATCCATTTACAGCTTGTATATCATAGTCATAGAGCCAAATAGGCTAAGGTTGAATAAAGGATTACATGAGATTTAAATGTCAATTTATCCCTTTGATCATGACATAATTACTTATACAATCCTATTTTATAATGATATCAAAGGTGATAAATCCCTTCTTAGATTATTCAATGACTTTTTGAGCATCCTACTCTTATATTTTGGAAAAAGTACCTCTTATACCTAAAATCATGTTAGGAAAGATAAATCCCAAAAACTTCGGCATATCCACCACCCACATAATGATTATTTAGACAAGATAAATTACCAATATAAACATTGTGTTACACTAATAATTTACTATATAATTTAAATGTGCAACCAATAATGGTTGCACCAGAACAGGATCTCCTTAGAGATTACATCTCCACTATCTCTAGATAATGACTATAATCTCCTTTCATTTCTATAAAACACATTAGGTTCCTTATATATTAAAATCAATAGGTGGGTAGGAGATGATTATTTGTGAATTAAAATGTGAGAAGGATTCCTTAAGTTACACCCAACCCTTCTCACACATGTGTGGATAACTACCACATTAAATGTGCATATTAACTATGTGGTGAGCATAATAAATTTCACCTTGGTAACAACACTACCTATAATTGACTTAATATCAAGTGTGACTATGACACACACTAACACCCCCCTAAAAATCAGCTTAGTTGATGTGGTAAAAAAGAACTTTTAAGCTTATAAGTATGGGTCCCAAAAACTAGGCTTGATTAGGTACCCATGTACAATGAAAGAGAAAAATAATAATTAATCTATTAAATATAAGTGTTGAATCTTCTAACATAATAAATTAGTTGTTGAGGAAATAATAAAAGACTAAAAGTGATAATAAATTTGGTCTACATAAATTATCATGTCACAATAATAAGACTAGCCCTCATTTACATAAGAGAACATATGCATGAAACTTGAACAAATACTTGCTACTCCTTAGTTATGTATTCAATTAGATAAGTGACCAAGTTAACACTACTCAATACAATATAATTTTTTTGAAAGCATGATCAAGGCAAAGTGTGGTCCAATAAATAAATTTGCTCAATGATCAAGATGAAGTAATTAGAAAATGCAACTACCATCAATATGGTTTTGTTAATAAAAGTGACTATAGGTGTGTGTTCCATATAAACATAATGCATGGGTAACACACACTAAATAGGGTTGTCTCAAAGACTATTTAAAAATTTTAAACCACCAAAAAACTTTGGCTTAAAACTATTTTGAATTTTGAAACCAGCCTTTGAATTTGCCTAGTATATAGAACAAACATCAGGTACATAACATAGCCCAAAAACCAAGTAAGCATTATCAATACACAACACCCTACCCCCATGATAACTAAGGAGTGAAGACAAAATCATAAATCAAGATCCAAGGCCTCAATGAATGTGTGTCAATGAGGTAGGTGTGCAAAAAAATTACAACAAAATTCCTCAAGTGAGAGTGCCCAATATGCCACATGAAGTACCCAACAATTTATATGAAAAAATTGAGTGTGATAAATCACACACACACATGAAAGTAAAAAAAGATAAAATAGAAAAAAACCCATGGCATTTTATAAATTATTAAGTACAATATACATCTGAAAAAACCATTTCATCAATTTTATCAAGCACTAAAGAGTGATCTCTTTAAAAAATGAGTTGACACTTATACTAAGTGCAAAGTAATATGACTTAGTTTATAAATAAGCCACTAAGCTGAAAAACTAAAAATCTTAGACAGAATTAAAATATAAAGATATTATAGTTATGAAGAGTGCAAAAAAAATGCATTTTCAAAAAAATGGTATGCAAATCTGAGTTACTAGTCAAAAGTTATGGCCTCTAGAAGGTCCAAAAAATAAGAACTGGTTAAAAAATAAGGAAGGAAATGTGAATTGTGGAAAAATTGTTCATAAAATGAAAAAATAGCCACCACACCACTGTGTAGATCTCAAAAACATAGGGAAGGTGGAAAAAAAACCCTCTCAATAGACTTAGATCCAATCAGTATCCAAATAAAAAAGCTAATAGCTACTCGTGATTTACTAAAAAAGGTAAAATCTGGTCCTAAAAACATGCTAGATGAGTTTAATAAGGTTGTTTTCCCTCCTATTTATTCATTCTTACCCCTAAAATTTTTTCATACCTGCACAAATTGTGATCTATGTTGGTTTGAAAATGAGCTCACAATGTCATATTCTTGATAAATAGAAGTCAAGTTTGAATTTATTTAGCACTTTGAATGCAATGGGAATGTCTTATTCACACAAAAAAATAATCAAAAATAAAAATAGCAGAAAAATCTTCCACATAACTCCTCCATATGTAGATGTACAACTATTACATTAATCCAACTAAAGGAAAAACTAGATCTAAATAACAAGAGATGGGACATGCAAATAACGTATCATAGAATTGAACTCACTCCATACAAATGACCCTAAAGTTATGGAATTGCCTCAAATAAAAAATACCCAATTTAATTTTTTTAAACTCCAAAAGGATTGGCTTATAGATGCAGATCTATCATGAAAAATAAACCAATGATTTTGAAATCCCAAGAAGGGTTTGCATGAAAATTCTCTAGCTCAAAAAAAACCCATACCCAGTGTAGTTTTAAAAACCCCAAACGGGTTGGCACAAAATCTTGTTCTGGCATGAAAAAAATACCTAGTGGGAAATTTTGAAAACCTTAAAATGGTTGGCACAAAAACTTAATTAGGGGATAGATAAGTTGTCTATAAATAAAATCTTTGATCTCTCAACTCTGATACCATATTAGGGAAAATAAATCTAATGCCATAGCTCTGATACCATATTAGGAGCAATAGCTCTTATGCCTTAAACAATGTTAGGAAAGAAAAAACCAAAGAATTTCATCATAGACACCATACACTTAATGATTATTCAGCTAAGAAGGTACCAATTGACACATTGTATTACACTAATAACAAAACATAAAATGTAAATGTGCAACTAACAATGGTTGTACATGAACAAGACCTACTTGGAGATAACATCTCTATCAACTCTACAAAACTAACACTAATCTCCATTCATTTCCATAAAATACATGATATTATTTATATATGAAAAGTAAGAGGTGAGTGGGAGATAATTATTGGAGTGAAAAGTCTAAGCATTCCCTAAATTACACCTAACCATTCTCACACATGTGAGAATAACTACCACATTAAATGTGCATATTTAACTATGTGGTGCACATAATACATCTCACCTTGGAAAGAACACTACCTAATGTGGAATTCACATCAAATGTGAATACGACACACACACCAACATCTTCTACCACACTTATCCTATGTTTGAATTTATTTGCACAACTAAGTGATTGGTCTCAATGAAACTAGTAGGGAGTATCTGCCACTTGGCACAATCACATCATTATTGGGTAACACAATGATCAATCTTTTACATTATATCATTATGACTCCTTGGAGTCTATGGATCCTCAAGGTCACGATCATGATAAATGTCACAATCTTGGTGGATTATCCTTACACTCTTTCTACAAAGGCCTTTAGGTAAAATCATTATCTGCAAACACATTGCTTTATTAAAAGTGATTAAATATGTGAATAAGCCCTTTGGCTTAGGTCATAGCAACATAACTATTATTTTTTGTTCACTCTAAAATCTTTCTCCAGGAAACACTTATGAGATTGAGTGTTCCAAATAGAAAAGTTGGAATAATAATGGACTTTCATCCTCTATTTTAGGATTAATGCTTGATCAATCCAAGGAAAGGCTAAAGGTATGTGGCTCCATGATATATCCTATGTAGAATAGCTTCCAAGAGATGTAGTGCTACCACCAAAATCTCAATACTAGTTGTTTAGATTTACAATTTAATGTTTTGATCTTGATGCTAAAGTCAATGTGCTTCACTTTTCCACTTTCTAAAATAGGGTGAAAATAATTCAATTCCAAAACAAACATAAAATGAGAGGGAAGGGAGATTAAAAAATAATATTTCTAGTCAAATGAATTCCAATGCTTCAAGAATTGAAGTATGTCAAATCAAAATTATACCATTGTATTTTTGGCTTAAAATTTTCACAAACTTATAGAGACACAATGGAAAATCTTCTAAGGACATAAATTTGGATGATCAACTTGTAAGTCCTTCACTAGCTATAAACACTTAAATATTTGAAACATTTTACACATAAAGATTTTGAGACACTTTATAGTTAAAAACACATTAAGCATAAATAATTTGAAAGTAAACTAAAAAGAAACATCAAGGACTTAGATTAGCACAAGCACAATCTAAATACCACATCCAACTCTATAATTAAGCATAAGATCAATCTTTTTATAGAAGAGTAGACTTAAAACTAAAAACAATGGACAACATTCAATAAGCAGAAGATAGAATCAAGAAAGTAAATGTTCCATTACAATTTTGATAGAGTTTTATTACATGAAAATGCCAACCCTTTTAAAATACAAGATTTTTCTATAAATATACCAACCAAGCCCATGGAGTAATAAATTCATAGTTGATCCCAATGTTCTGATGGCTAAATCCATGCTGATTGATCTTATATTTAATTCAAAAATGGCTTTAAAGTATTTTAAATTCATTTAATACACTTAGGTATTTTTATAACATAGCCCATGCTAATTTATTTTAATTGAATTCAAGGGTTGTACGATGTTGGAATTTATTGTGATTGCCACTCCATCATGACTTATGCAGACTTATGCATTTAATTTAGAGGTTGATTTGATGAGCATGCCATATTTTGTTTGATTTTAGGTCCCTCTAGATCAATTCACCACTTTAATAGCCTTGAATCCTATCACTTATGAGTCATTAAGTCGGTGATAAACTAGTTACATTTTTTTGTGTTATCCAAATTTGATGTATGTTCTTTTTTTATTTTTGATGGCCTTTTAATGGTTAGAAGGGCCATCAAATTTAATTTAATTTTTTGTTGACCTCATTTCCAATGTGTCCTCTATTGATAAGGTCATGCCATATGTCTTCTCCCTACGTAGTCACTACTCAACCTAGGGGGGCATATGTGCTAATTGTGTTTTGGCTATGGTGAATCAAGATTTCACCACATGGCATCATTCCACTCACTCATGCTTTGATGAATTTTGAGGTTGCACAGATTACCCCAGGGTAGCAGGTCATCGAGATCATGTCACTTGGGAGCATCCCATTCACCTACTTACCCAAAAGGATTTTATTTGTACGGGTCACTTCGATATAGAGGGTCACCAGGATCATGCCACTTGGAAGCATCCCAGTTATCTTTAGGTTTGAAGGATCTTGGATGAAAACAAATCATTGAATTCTTGAAAATAGTGGAAACTCACCATGCAGTGCCAAGAGAAACTTTTGAAGAAACGACCATGTGCCGAACGGATTTTACAAATGGGACAGGACCGTCAGGACCATGAAATATTGCCACATGGATCTGAGAATAAAGTGGGCACCTACAGGAAATGATACAAAGAAACACAATAAATAATTAAAAAAAATTGAAAGTAAATGGCCAAGAAAATTCAAACAAAAATAGCTATATTTTCAAAATAAAAAAGGTTAAGTTCTTGAAATAAAAGCAAAAAGGATGTAGAAACTTAACAAAGAGAAAATCAATTTCATTGAATTCAAAGCTAAAAATTTACCCATT
Organism: Torreya grandis; assembly: GCA_037957365.1. Taxonomy (NCBI): domain Eukaryota; kingdom Viridiplantae; phylum Streptophyta; class Pinopsida; order Cupressales; family Taxaceae; genus Torreya; species Torreya grandis. Next base: position 2,890,682 of record JARHVA010001981.1, on the reverse strand, counting down.
TATATGAAATTTACTAAATCAAAAGGGGAATATAATAAGATTTAGTCATTTGACATTGAAATAATGTAAAAATAGTTAAATTGCTAAAGGCAAAATTACAATATACTCTAAAAAGGCTAGACAACCTACATAAGTCTGAATCAGATATTACCTAGAAGGGCGGGTTTCAAGAATTTTAAAATGTGATTTTTTTTAAAAAAGTGAAGACCTTTTGATGTAGGTCAGATCATCATTTATATTAATCAAGTTCTAGATGTGTTATTCAAACCAAGGATTTATAATAAATATTTACTATGTAGACTTGCTAAAATCAATGAAGCACAAATTCAATATTTTAGATCTTCACATCCAAATGAATAAAAACCAAAGGCACAAAAGAAATAAAAAGTCACCCCATATGAAAACTAAATATGGATTGTGTTGGTCATAATAAATAATGATTTCCATGGGGAAAATAATGTTCAGCATTTAGAACCCAGGTTGCAAGCCTTCATTCCTACACAAAACATAGAGTACAAGAAAATCCTTACACAGAATCATAAAAAAAAGGCACTAAAGTCATATACAAAAAGTGGCATTCTAATCTTCATATTTGAAAAAAGACCGTCAACGTGTGTAAAGTGATAAATTTTCATTCAATTCAATTTAGAATTCACATAAACAAGTTTAGATCAAGTTGGGCATTAGAACTTCTGAAAGGGTATTTATTAGCTAAATGGCTTGGGGAAGAATGGCATGGGAATTACTCCACTGCTATTTAGGCATCTATATCCCCAACATAGATACCTCTAGTTCCACTTAAGGCCTTGCTCCATTACCAACCACACTAGAAAGCCTACAATAAAGGTTACCTGAATCACCCTTTCGAAGACATACATTTGATTAGGAATTTTAAACTCAGTTATTCTTACATCTTTATATTTGAAAAGATATTTTACTATTACAAATGTTGAGGTTTGGTAACCAAGCCATGGGTAAGAGCATGTTCAAAAAGCTCTAGATACCCAAATGATCTTAGATTGGCTCATTGTTTTCACATTATTTTATGATGTTCAATTAAGAGTAGTTTGATGGCTTCTGACAAGAAAATGCAGTTGTTCTAAAATTTACTTTTTATGTTATGAATCATTGGCCTTAAAAATCTAAATTATAAATAACTACTTATAACCTTCAATATGTTTCAAAACAAAAACTCGTTGTTAGGCCTCTAAAGTCTAAATTTTACCTTCCATGCTTTTGTCCACCCTTTTAGTGACTAACCCATTGATACAAGGAATGAATGGCTTCCATAGGACCTTCTCCTCCTACTCATTATTTTTATCTCAATTGAGGATATAGGTTTGGTTGTCATCCAAGGCAAAAGTTAGGAAATAATTGTCAGGATCCCTACTCCTTAAGAGTACACTTGATTACCTTTGTATAAGTAACTAAACACGGAATTAAACCAAAATAATAAGTAACTAGAATTCAAAAACAGCACAAAATATGAGAGACAATACAATCTTGTATTCAACTCATCCAAAAGGAAATACAATGAAGAAATTACACTCTTCCCACACCTCTTGGGCATACCAGTAATTCTCCCTCAAGAGTTCTCTCTCTCAATTACAAACAATCAACTCAAACACAGAGTTGTTTCAACCAGTCAGTAACAATACTGCCAGTACACCAACTAGTAAGTGACAATCAACACAACCGTTATTGCCTACTTCCAGTACCAATCGAGTACAACACCTACTCCAAGTAGATCTCCCTGATCTTGCTCCTTGTTGTGTTGCAGATCTCCTTTGACCTTGCTATCCCGTAGATCTCCTTTGACCTTGCACACACACACCTGCAAATCAACTAATCTTACTTACCATGTAGATCTTCTACCTGATCTTGCACAACCTACAGATCAACCTGGTCTTGCACACCTGTAAACCTAGATCTTACACTTGGGAAGAACCCTTGTCCTTGCCTTTGCAAGTCCTTATGATTCTACAAATTACAATACAGCCCCATGGGTCTCTTAAATAGATCCCATACAAACAATAATTAGACTTCCAATTACAATAATTAGAAATGCAGCCTCAAGACTAAAATTAGTCTTTACATGCAAACTAACTATCTGTCTAAAATTAGACCAGTTCTAGAAATACATGCAAACGCATGCACACACAGGTTACGACGTCGGTTCTTATTTGACCGATGTCAGCCGACCCCTAACCATCATCGGTTACTACAAACACTAAAGATGACCGATGTCAATTGGCCTGCTGACGTTGGTTGCTCTGTAACTCAGCAACCTCCTCCATTTGCATCAGTGAAGCTTTTAGCTCCACAACCTAACAATCTCCCACTTGGAGATAAACAGTTACACTTGTACCTGTACCTATACATCATCTAATTTTGTTTCCTAGCTTGTATCCCTCTTCAAGTTCAATCTTGAAGACCAACCACCACATATCCTGTGGTGCTACTTCTGTCATCCAAGTAACCTGCCATATCTGAATCTACATGCCCATGTAGAGAAGTGCCTGACCCTGAATAGCATGAATCCCTACTGCTGGTCCCTCTCAGATACCTAAGAATATACTAAACTACTTTCCAGTGCTTCTTTCTCAAATTGGCCACAAACTTGCTGACAGCTCCCACTGCTTGGGTAATATCAGGTCTAGTACACATGTACTTAACCTCATCATGTGATTTGGGACACTGTTTTGTGAACTATCCATCCATAGGTGTGCTAACTAGTTTTGCATCCTACATATTGAACCTCTCCACTACCTTATTCACATAATCATCTTGAGACAACATCAACCTGTGACTTTCCCTGTCTCTAGAAATACTCATGCCAAAGATTTTTGCTCCTCCTAAATCTTTCTTGCACACCTCTGAGCTACTTTTACCTTTAGCTTAGAAATCCCTACATGTATAAACTTGCAACAAGAATATCATCCACATACAGTAACAAGATAATATCATGACCATTATCCAACTTGGTAAAATCAACACAATGGTTACATTGACATTGACTAAAGCCATGCTTTGTAATACACCTATCAAACCTGTACCACTATCTTGGAGCTTGCTCAAGACCATATACCCTGGCCTTCTATCTCATGTGTCCATTCTCTCCTTTCTTTAACCTAGGAATCCATTCATCTTTTAGTGCTTTCATTCCAATTGCCAACTCTACCAAATCTCTCATTTGGTTCTTTTCCAAGGAATCAATTTCCTCATTCATGCCATGCTCCCACTGTTTCTTGGATTCTACCTGCATTGCCTCTTCAAAACTTCCTGGTTCTTGACCATTAGTGAATAACATGTTCAGGTAGTATAAAGAAGGTGAATAATGAATTTGAGGCTTACTTACACTTTTAGTCCTCCACATGGGCATTTGAGACTCCTTGACAGCTTGTTATCTGCCCAAAATCCATTTTTTGGTCAACCCTAGTCTGCACCTGACCAATGTCAATTCCACCTGATCACCAACACAGGTTTCTTGACCAACGTCAGTGTCCACCTGGTCATTGACATCAGTTCCCTAACCAACATCAGTGTCCACCTACCTGACACCACTAACTCTGGTCTGCACATGATTGATGTTGGTACCTGTCTATTCGACGTTGGTTCCACCTGACCGATGTCGGTAACTATGTTGTCCTGTGAGTGATGAATTTTTACCCATGAGCTCACTTTGGATCAAAACCTTGTCCAAACTTCCTTGCTCAAAATTATTCAGCCCCTTCAGCTGATCTCTATCCATCATCTCCTCCAAGAAAACCAAGGCTTTCCAGTTCTTAAGTTTGTCAAAGACATCTGACTTCCTCTTAAGAACATGCATCCCCTTCTCATTCATGTGACCAAGCCTACAAAGCCACATCTTTGCATCTACATCTAAAGTAGATAAACTAGAAGGAGAATTAGTAATACAAGTAGATAGATAAAGAGTACCTACTTTCTTACCACATGCTAATTGAAGTGCACCCTTGGAAACTTTTCAAGATTCTACTGTGAGAGTTACTGTGCATCCCTCATCACCCAACTTTCTTGTAGAAATTAGACTCCTCTTCAGGACTGGGACCTGCATGACCTCCTTCAACACCCATGTGTTTCTTATCTGCAATTTCAGCCACACTTCCCCTTTGCCAACAATTTAACAAGGCTCACCAACCCCTAAATAAATCTTTCCAAAGTCTCCATGGACATAATCATGGAAAAATACTCTATTTAGGGTTGCATGGAAAGAGGCAACAGAATCTAAAACCCAAGATTCTACTTTATCCAAAGAACATACAAGAGCTTCCTGTGCAACAATACCTACAACATCTGCTTCTTCATTTCCTTAATGCTGATCTTCTACCAACTAACAATCTTTCTTTACTTGCTCTTTCTTTCCATAATACCGTAATTGATAATTCTTGCCATTGAATTCCTCCATTCTTAGTGTACTTTCTTCTGCCATTGCTTTACTCCCACTCAATCAAAAACCCCTGAGAGTGACCTGTAATCAAACACTTAACATGCTCTGACCACTTGTTAGTGTACCTAACCAAGCTCTGATAAACTTGTAACCTAGCTCTGATACCAACTGTCAGTTGGTATCACTTGGTGATCCTAGCTCTGATACCAATTGTCAGTTGGTATCACTTGGTGATCCTAGCTCTGATACCATTTGTCAGGATCCCTACTCCTTAAGAGTACACTTGATTACCTTTGTATAAGCAACTAAATATAGAATTAAACCAGAATAATAAGTAACTAGAATTTAGAAACAACACAGAATATGAGAGACAATACAATCTTGTATTCAACTCATCCAGAAGGAAATACAATGAAGAAATTACACTCTTCTCACACCTCTTGGGCATACCAGTAATTCTCCCTCAAGAGTTCTCTCTCTCAATTACAAACAATCAACTCAAACACAAAGTTGTTGTTTCAACCAGTCAGTAACAATACTGCTAGTACACCAACCAGTAAGTGACAATCAACACAACCATTGTTGCCTACTTTCAGTACCAACTGAGTACACCATGTACTCTAAGTAGATCTCCCTGATCTTGCTCCTTGTTGTGTTGCAGATCTAATTTAACCTTGCTATCCCATAAATTTCCTTTGACCTTGCACACACACACACCTGCAAATCAATTGATCTTACTTACCATGTAGATCTTCTACTTGATCTTACACAACCTGCAGATCAACCTGGTCTTGCACACATGCAAACCTAGATCTTACACTCAAGAAGAACCCTTGTCCTTGCCTTTGCAAGTCCTTATGATTCTAAAAATTACAATACAGCCCCATGGGTCTCTTAAATAGATCCCATACAAACAATAATTAGACTTCCAATTACAATAATTAGAAACACAGCCTCAAGACTAAAATTAGTTTTTACATGCAAACTGACTGTCTGTCTAAAATTAGACCAGTTCTGGAAATGCATGCAAATGTACGCACACACAGGTTGCTGACGTTGGTTCCTATCTGAGTGATGTTGGCTGACCCCTAATCGTCATCAGTTACTGCAAACACTGAAGATGACTGATGTCAGTTGGCCTGCCGACGTCGGTTGCTCTATAACTCAGTAACCTCCTCCATTTGCATCAGTGAAGCTTTTAGCTCCACAACCTAACAATAATGTCATTTTACAATAAAGGTTGAACATAAACCACCAAAAAGGGACAAAAGAAACACATAACGGAAGCAAACCTACTTTAGAAAATAGAGAAGCTAAATTAAAGAAATAAAAATGTGGAAAACAAGAAAATAAACTGAATCTACTCTAATATATACATCACCATCCATTCACTCAGAACATTCAAAAATTATATTGGATGGAACAACTGAGAAGTGGTGCTTCAAGAATTGTTTGTTCACAGGCAATAGGACATCATTTTCTTCTAGATCTTTGAGATGAAAATCATTTTGCTTTGGTAACTTAGATAACTAGTATGGTCCAATCCATAGTGGTTCAAACTTGGAATTTTCTCCTTCCTTTTCATGGGCTTATCTCATATCAGTACTAAATCAAAAATCTTGAAAATTTTCACCTTAGCCTTCATGTCAAACCATATCTTGGTAGTGCTTTGATGCTTGCTAAAATATAATAGAGGTTCCTCTCAAGCTCCTTCCAATCAGATAAAGTCTAATAGTCTAGAATTTAATTTCTTGTTGCCTTCCATGTAATGTTGCATGAACTTGTAAGAGGGAAATTTGAGCGTAATAAGTAGAATTAGCTCTGGTCCATAGACCAATAGAAATGGTGAGCTATTAAGTTATTTTTATACCTGGTGTGGTCAACCCAAAGGACAAATTTCAACAATGAAGTCCACTCTTGAGGCTTATTCTTTACATACTTATTAATGGTCTAGATTGAGTTATTATTCATAGATTCATCCAATCCATTCCCTTGCATGTAGTGATTGGATGAAATTATCAATGTGATTCCATTATCATATGCCCAATCAGTGAATTATATGGATTGAAATGCAGGACCATTATCACAAATTAATGAGGCCAAGGTTCTAAATCATGTGGTCACATAGTTTTCCATGAACTTGATTACATCATTTACTATGTTATTCTTTGTTTCTATTGCCTCTATCCATCTTGTACAATAGTATGTGGTATTAAGAACAAACTTGTGGCCTACGAAAGAGTTAGGATTAATGACTCCCAAAAAATATAATCCCCATTGGGCAAATGGTGTCCCTTCTACAACTAGTTATAATGGCATTACAACATGGATTACCTCTTGGAATAGGCCTAACATTGATGGCACACTTTAACATGTACATAGACATCTCTGAATATGGTTGCACAATAATAGTCCACTCAGAGTATCTTATGTGTCATTGCATTTGTTGTAGGATGACCAGCAATTAACTTCTCATGGAAATGAGCCATGATTTCTTTGGCTTCAGCTTCTGATAAACATCTAAGGTAGATGACTTCATATCTTTTCATAAAGAGGACTCCTTTATTAAGCATATATTATACATATTTCAACCTAAGATCTCTATTTTGCATTTGGTTCAACCCATGAGGTGGGTTCCCATAGAGGAGGTAATGAACAATTGGGGTGTACCAATTGTATTGCATCACTTGTTCTTAGGCCACTTAATGTATAGTGATCCTTAGCTCAATTTCAATTATTATTTGAGTTAATCCTTGACCTCAGACAAGTTTTTTAGGACTAATTTCTAAGTCATATTCTTACAACTTGGTCATCCATCTACCCCTATACTCCCCTAGCTTGTTCTACCCCAACATGAGTTTGATAGTTGGGTATGGCACAATTGTGTACACTTTATTCTAAAGAATATAATGCCTAAATTTTTTTATAGCCTTGACCAAGATGTATGCATGTTTTTCCAATTGGGAATAATTCATCTCTACATCCTTCATATTGGTGTTCATGAAAGTGATAAAGTGATCTTCTCCATCTAGTCTCCTCATGAGACAAGTAAAAATGATGTGCTTGAAGGCAAAAGGGTAGATGTAGAAATCTCTGGCATAATACAAACTGATTAGCATTAGTGCTTACATTATGGCATTCTTTATACCTTAAAAATCCTTCTTTGATTCAATGTTCAACTCCACTTTTTCATCTTGTTTCAACATATCCTTTAGAGGCTTCATAATTTTGACAAATCCAGAAATGAATTTACAAACAAAATTGATTTTTCCAAAGAAATATTTTATCTCTTTTTTACTATTAGGTTGAGGTAATATAGAAATCACTTTAGCTCATTTAAGATATATATAAATACCTTATTTAGTGATGATGTGACCAATAATTTTACCTTATGTGACACTGAATACATTATTCTTTGGATTTAAAGAGATGTCATAAATTTTGCACCTTTAGAATACCCTTTGAAAATGGTGAATGTGATATGATCTAAATTTCAAAAATATAGTTAAATCATCCATGTAAATTACTATGCACTTACCAATTAAACCTTCAAATTTTAAATCCATATCCCTTTGAAATGTCTCTCCAAGATTGATCAATCCAAATGGCATTTGCATGTAGGAATATGTGCCACATTTCATTGTGAATGTAGTTTTGGATCAATCTTCTAGATTAACTAGAACTTTATTATATCCCAACAATCCATCCAAGAAGGACATCATCTAGGAACCACTCACCATTTGGATCACTTTCTCAATAGTTACCTTTATCTAAAGCTCTATTCAAATTCTAAAAGTCTATGCATAAATGGATTTCTCCATTTTTATTTCACATGGGCACTATGTTTGCTACCCAATTAGAATGATGAACTAGGAATATTATTGCAGCTAAGAGTAGTTTGTGAACTTCCTTATGTATTAATGGTTCAAGGATTGGGTTCACAGGCCTCTGCTCCTTCCTAAATGGTTTCTAATTTGGCTTAAGTGGAATGGTGTGAGTAATTACCTTCAAGTCAAAGACTTTGAGGTATCCATTGTCCCAATCAATGACATCTTTATAACTAATTAGCAACCTTTGAAGTTCTTCTATTTCTATGTCTATCCAATCTAGACCTACATTGATAGTTTGGGGATTTTTTATGGAACCCAAGTTAATAGTTTGATATTTTTGATCTACAAGATTTGGTTTCCTAATTAGAGGTGTAGGGATGAATATGTCAAATGCATTTTCAAAGGATATCATCCATTTTGGGATTTGATTCCCTTGGATGTTCATGATTCCATCTTGGTCAAGTTCAACTATAGGATTATCCATATCTACTTTATCAATTATTAGGGCTTTGAATACCCCAACATTATTAATGAATTCAATAATCCGATGGTCATCTTCAAAGACCTAGAATTTTTCTACATTTTTACGGACAAAGTGACAAGGAACTAATTCAATGGAAAAATCTTGAAATTTAGTGTCTTTAAGGGGGGTTAAGCCCATAGCTAAAGATGCTAATGAATTAGCAACTTGATTTCCTTCCCTAAGGATAGGTATGGCATTGAATGCATTAAACATTTTTATTAAATCCCATGCTCTATGTTTATACTTTCTAAGGTGTGATAATTTGCAATGAAATTTGTTCCTCAAGTGATTCACAACCATCCTGAAATCAATAAATACTTTCAATTCCTTTTCCTTATGTTTTAATTTAAATTTTAGTCCTGGGAATAACACCCCATACTATAAAAGATTATTAGTGCCTTGGAATTGTAATCTATGAGAAGTTATATGTTTCTTACCTTGTGGATCAATAAGAAAGACTCCATCTCCAAAACCTTGTTTGGAGTAGGCTACATCCACATACAATTACCACAATCTAGACAAGTCATCATCATCATCATTAGTGTTGTTTTTAACAATCTTTGTCTCCAAAGCATAGATCCATAAGTCTAAATTCACAAAGTTTACCTTTTCATTGATTGTTATATATGTTATGATTATGTTCTTCATCATTGACTCCCTATCCACTCTTATTTGGTTGGCTACACCTCTCCAAGCCAACCACATGTGGGAGAAGTCAGTGGTGATGTAGTCATTTAAATAATTAGACCAATCTCAATTGAGTAACATTCCATATGGTTTAAAATTTTATATGACTTGTATATCTATGAATTATTAGATTTTATGTTCTGATTATAATTGCATATGTACATTGAGTAATTTACCCATTACTCTGACCTCAAACTTTTCTAGTTGGACTGTGACCTTGTCTGATTTGATGGGGACCAAGCCTAATTTCTCACAAATGTAGGAAAGCATTATGTTTGTTGAAGCCCCTGAATCTACTAAGTATTTATGCAAACTCTTCCAAAATAATCTAACAGTTAGGATAAAGGGAGTAACGGTAGTCTTGTTTTTGTGAATGAGCACGTTAGTATTGGAAGTTTTCTACTTGGGGTGGACTAGTTTTTCAGTAAGTTACTTTAGTAAAATATCACATTACTCATTTATTTGAGAAAGCTCATGAAGATTGATATTTGATTTAATTTATTCAAAAATTCAACTATGTTGTATCCAACTTTGCCTTGAGGTGGTTAAATTTCCACATGAGCCTTAGATTTGCTAGGATTTGGAGGCAGAGGATCATTTCTAGCCCTGGGATTGGGTGGGATTGCACCATTATTGGGAGGATTTGAGGTGGTAAGAGGATAGTGTTGTGTTATATTCCCAAGGATATAGTTACTCATTTGAAATAATTGCTAAGCTTGTACTTCACTAGTGATTTCTTCTAGTTCATTCTCCTCTTGGCTAGGGAAATCCATGGTTTTCAACACTATGGTTATGCTAGGTATCCTACCAGCATTGGATGATTCAATTTGGTTTGGGACTACCTCATATTCTTCCATTTCTCTTTGGAATATGTCAAAGGCACTATAGAATTCAATATAATCAAGATCTCCACGTTGGGTTATGTTATGTACATGACACCAATTAGGAAGAGCTATATCATAGATGTTGATTTTAGATAGCTTATTGGGAGAAGGCTTTGGATAATTTTTTAATTGAATATAGTTTTGGTTCTATATTTGATAAGATAAGTTCCTAATTTAACTCTAAGAACCATAGATGCTCATTTGCCTTTGCAACCCTAAGAAGTCATTTCTTAGTCTCTACAACATGCATTGGATAGCATCCAACTCATTCTTAGTTGACTTTTGGTGTATGGTTTGAGTATTCTTAGCAATGTATAACATCTTTTAGTTTTGTATTTGGTGAACCATATTATTATTTACTAGGTTACGTAAACCCATGTGTTGGTTTAGAGCAATGTAGCTCATTGGGGTCACATTCATTATTGGCAATGATTGAGGTACATGCACATTTTGATTTACATTAGGAAGAAGGATCGATATTGGCATGTTGGGAAATTCATTAGGGATGGGATCCATAGATTTAATGTATGCCAAAGGTAAGGTTACTACCATAGGATATCTTCTTAAGAACATACTAGTCCATGGATCTAATGTGTTCTAATACATCTATAATGTTAGTTGAGCATCCAACTTGTAGAGATTGGTGGCTCAACTATACATCTTCTAGAAATGGGCATTGAAAGTCCTAATGAGCTCATTAGGATCATGTTTAATGCATGAAAACTATTGGTATAGGATGTTTGGGTCTCTAACTTGCCTGAATTGGGATAGGAAAATACTACTAAATTGGTCCCAACTTATGATGGAGTCCTCAAGAAGGTTTATAAACTAGTCATATGATGCATCTATAAGCATGAAGGGGAAAATATTACAAGCCACATCTTCATGCTTGACATTGAGAAGTCTCATAGTAGTTTTGTAAAATCTTATGTGCTCTTCTACAGTCCTTCCCATACTAGGAGTGAATCTAGGCAAGTATCTCTCTGGATGCCTAGGTAGGTCATGGATAACTCTAGGAATGTTTATCATAGACCCAACAAACCAAGCCATAGGGGTTGTTATGGGTATACACTGATTTTGGGAGGTTTGATATGAAGATTTGGTGGATACTATGTTTAATATGATTCTAGATCTTCTTCCACTAGTTTGAGCCCTTATGTGGATTTGCAATGGTGAGATAATCAATCTACCACAGATGGATTGGGATAGGTATTATTGCACACACTACAATCTAACTTGGTTTATAATGCATGATTTATCTAGTTGTCATTAGTATTTCATATTTAATCTCAAAGTAGGATGGGAAAGGAAAATTATAAGTAAACAAAGCAATAGTCAATGAATTTCAAATGTGTATAGCAATTATTATCCACTTTTCATAAACTTTCAACAATTTATAACTTCTCTAGTGCTTAATCAAAGATAAAACTAAAACTCATGGCCCTCCTTCTAGTGCTAGTTTTTTTTGGTGTGTTTGAAGCACACAATAATAGATAAAGTGTAAAGGATGGGTAGCAAGAATAAATTAATAAAATATTCCTTCAAAAACTAGATTCTTACTAATAACTACTCTTAAAAAAATCCCTCCTAGTACTAGTTGTTGTTTGCTCCAAAATCTTGCTCTGAGAAACACTTATAAGATTGAGTGTTCTAAAGGAAAAAGTGGGAATAATAAGGGAATTTCATCCTTTATTTTAACATGAATGTTTGATCAATATAAGGCATGGATACAGGTATGTGGCTCCATGATATAGCATGTGTAGAATAGCTTCCAAAAGATGCAGTGTTATCACCAAAATCTCAATACTAATTGTTTAGATTAAAATTTAATGTTTTGATCTTGATACTAAAGTTAATGTGCTTGACTTTGCCACTTTTTAAAATAGGAGAAAGGTTTTTCAATTTAAAAACAAACATAAAAGGAGTGGGAATGGAGCATATAAAATAATATTTCTAGTCAAGTGAATGTTAATGCTTCAAGAACTGATGTATGTCATAGCATAGTTATACCACTATTTTCTTGGCTCAGTAGTTGCACAAACTTATAGAGACACAATGGGAAAGATTATAGGGACATAAATTTGGATGTTTGACTTGCAAGTCCTTCACTAAGTATAAACACTCAAATATTTGCAACAGACTACACACAAAGCTTTTGAGACACTTTATAGTTGAAAAGACATAAAAAATAGAGTATTCGAAAGTAAAGTGAAAATAAATAGCAAGGACTTATATTAGCACAAGCACAATCTAAATATTGCATCTAACTCTACAACTAATCATAATATCAATCCTTTTGTACAAGTATAGACTTAAAACTAGAAACAATGGACAACATTCAATGAGTAAAAAACATAGCCAGCAAGTAAATATTCCATTATAATTTTGACAGAGTTTTATTACATGAAAATGCTAACCCTTTTACAATATAAGAGTTGTCTATAAATATACCATCCAATCCCATGGAGCAATAAATTTAAATATGATCCTAATGTTCTGATGGCTAAAACCATGTTGATTGTTGTTGCATTTAATTCAAAAATGGCTCTAAATTATTTGAAATGCATTTAAGACAATTAGATGTTCGTATAATAGAGCCCATGTTGATTGATCTAAATTGATTTCAAGGGATGTATGTTACAATTTATTTGGATTACCACTCCACCATGCCTTATGTAGACTTATACATTTAATTTAAAGGTTGATTTGATGAGTACACCATCTTTTATTTAATGTTAGGTCCCTTTAGATTAATTCACCACTTTAATATCATTGAAGTATGCCACTTATGAGTCCTTAAGTTGGTGAGAAACTAGATGTATTTGTCTATGTTAACCATATTTGATGTATAGTCCTTTGTGAGTTTTGATGGCCTCTTGATGACAACATGAGCCATCAAATTTAACCCAGTATTTTGTTGATATCATTACCAATGTGTCCTCTCCCTACCCAATCATTTCTCAACTCAGGGGCCTATATGTGTTGACTATGTTTTGTTTATGATGAATCAGTATTTTTCCACATGGCAACATCCCACTTACCCAGTGATTTAATGCATTTTGAGGTTGAATAGACCACCCTGGGGCAGTGTTTCATTAGGATCATGTCACTTGGAAACATACCACTCACCCGCTCACCCAAAAATATTTTATTTATATTGGTCTCTCCAAGATAGAGGGTCATCATCATCATGCCACTTGGAATCATCTTAGAGATCCAAAGGTTTGAAGGATCCCAACTGATAACAAATCACTTAGGTGTTTTAGAATAGTGGAAACTTTCCATGTGGCCCTGGGAGAAACTTTTGAAGAATGTATAAGTGTTAAAGGGATTTTGTGAAGGGGGTGGGACCACAAGGAATTGCAAAATATTACCACGTGGCTAAAGGAATCAAGTGGGAACCTATAGACAATGATATAAAGAAACACAATAAGTAATTATGAAATTTTGAAAACAAACATTCAAGAAATTTCAAATGAAAATATCTATGTTTTTCAAAATAGAAATGGTTAATTTATTGAAATAAAAGCAAAAAAAGTGTGGAAACTTAATGAAGAGAGAGCCATTTTACTTAAATTCAAAGATATAACTTTACCCATTTATATAAAATCTACTAAAGTAAAATGGGAATTTCATAAGTTTTTAGTTGCTTGACATTGAAATATTGTAAAAATGGTTAACTTACTAAAGGCAAAATTGTAAAAGACTCTAAAAAGGCCAGATAACTTTCATAAGTTTGAATTGGATATTACCCAAAAGGGGGGGGTTCAAGAATTTTAAAATGTGATTTTAAAAAAAAAGTGAATAACTTTTGACTTAAGTCAAATGATCATTTATATTAATCCAGTTCTAGATGTGTTATTCAGACCTAGGATTTATAATAAAGATTTACTATGTAGACTTGGTAAAATCAATGAAGCACAAATTAAATATTATATATGTTCACATCTAGACAACTAAAAACCAAAGGCCCAACAAAAATAAAGCGGGTCTCCATATGAAAATTGAAGATGGGGTGTGTTGGTCACCATGATATTTTTATTATTATTAAAATATTATACATCATTATAATGTATGACTCAGATTTATATTATCATGGAACTCTTCTAAGATCCTACCATGTGGTTGGCATTAAGTTGTTTGGAGTCACACAGAGGTTGATTATGACTTATCCACCATGGCCATCCCATTAAGTCATAAGTCTAGGAACATCTATGATTATAGAATCCATCTTATGATGTATGAAGTGTTGTATGGTTGAGGTATTTTTTTGCACCAACATGTCTTTTAAGTCCAATGCAAGTTGTTAAGCCTCTTTTATAAAATAAAGTCACTTGGTGTTCATTTGGTGGGTCACAATCCCATAAAGGCACATACTCTTTGAATTTATAGGTTGTACTTAAATGTTTTTAGAATTTATGGGGATAATAGAGTATCTATTAAACATTGTCATTTATTAAGGGAAAGATTGTTGAGCATTGTCATTGAGTGTTGAGCTTTGATATTTAATGTTGTCATTGATGTCAAAAGTTATAATGAAGATGCATGGTTATTTCATTGGGGTCAATCTAATATCATTTGATGTCAAAGGTTCTTGTGCAAATGTTTGGTCAGGTATGCCTTTAGGTATATATGTGAATGAGTTATGTTACAATCATAGTGAGTATTATTATTGTATAAGAATGGTGATGAGAGAATGTTGTTTGAAGAAAGTTCTAATGTTAGCTTGAGTGAAATATTTGAGAACTAGCACTAATTGTTATATGTCAATTTGTCAAATGTAAAAAATCTTTTAATGCTTTGTCTAGGCCTTGTGAGATGGTATATTTATGTGGCAAGATGAAATGATAGAGCTCTGAAGAAGAAACTATGTGCTCTAAAGATCTATGTAAGAAGTTTTAAAGATGCTCTGAATGAGCTATGAAGATGATAATGCTCCAAATAGAATGCTCCAAAGAATACCTAATAGTATTTGATAAGGAGAGAGGTTGTCTGAGTTTGTACATGAGGTGTTGAGTATATTGTGAATGAGTAAAAGGTCAGATCTAAAGATCTATCTATATAGCTTTAAAGATGCTACAGTTGAGCTCCAAAGATCTATAAGTAGCTTTGAAGAAATTTTATTGAAGTTATAAAGAAGAGTGAGTGTATGAGATTGCTTTAACATAACAAGAGACATTGAAATGCTATAGATTATCAAATTTAAGACCACAAAATGGATAGAAGGTTAGATTCAAGGCATAATAAACAAGAAGAGAGATGGTGGTTAGATGAGATAACAAGATTAGTTTCCATAGCATGAGTGAGAAGGTGAACATTGACATAGGTAATTAAAGTTTTTTTAAGTATGTTCATAAAGTTTCAGATCAAGGTTTACAAAGAAAGGCTTGAAAAAGTATTTCAAGGTTTCTCATGTGCATAGAATGAAGAATTGTCTACCTGAGAAGGTTTTCTCAGTGCTCATTGGGAAGTGCAGCTTCTGCATGAGATCTTAAACTATTCATGGTATATTAGGAATGGTTATAGATCAAATTTTTAAGCACTAGTTTTTAGAAAGAGGATCTAAGTTTTATGAATGATTGTTAAGACTGGAAAATGGTCTGAACCCTCATAAAACCCTAACAGTGACTCGAAGTTGAAGATATTCTTCTAAAGAGTTCAAAATGGTTTGATATGATTATATAAGTGATTTTAGTTTCAATAAAACTCTCCCAATCATCTCTAGGTATGATTCATTTCTTAGGTGAGTGAGAAGACCCTACAAAAAAATGCTTATCTTTTAAAAATTTGTTCTGAAGACAAAGTTGACCGAGTCAAAGTGACTAAGTGGATGAAGATCAAAGTGTGAGACTTTTAATTGATGTTCATGAAGACTTATGGATAGGTTCCATGTCTCAAGTGTGCAAATTTGGTGATCAAATTTGGTCAGTCGTTAATAGACCTTATGGTACAGACAGTAAGGAAATCAGATAGAAGTGAGAAGATGATTTTTTATGTGCTTTCATGAAATAATGGTGCATTAAAATACATGATGATGTTTTTTGAGTCTTGAATTATCTATCCATGATTTTCATAATCTTTTAATTATTTTTAATAGTTTGAAAAATTGAAGTCAAAATGGCTTATATGGTTGAGTAGAGTCTGTGAGAGAGAAGGTCAAAAGATTAGTCTATAAGACCAATAGTTTTCATTAGATTTCATGATCTGATGGATTTAGGTTGCTTTGAATATTTTATAAGATCTTTTTCATATATTAAAATCCCTTGAATATATTCAATCATGATTCTGATGTTTATGTTTCCTTGATTGTGTTTTGGAGTCAATTGGCAGTTCTGAGCGTAGAGAAGTGTTTGAGCCTATTTACCCTAAGTTGAATAATAAAATAAATATTACAATGACAATGAGGTCATGAGGATTTTGAATATGTAATTTTTTGTTATGTTTGTTTTTAAAAATTGAGTATATGCCTCAATTTTTCAAGGCAAAGTTTTTGTATATGCACAAGCCTTTTATAAATAGTGATTTGAAGAGGGGTTCAAATGGTAGTTGGACCTAAAAGGTATTGTGGACATAAATTAAAGTTGGATAAGGTATATTGGAGTGGTTTATGATTTTTTCTTGCCATGTGAGGTGTTTGTATATGCTTCAATAAATATCAAAGGGTAATGTTTTGTTAAGAAGACCTTTTAGGTCTCTATAAGCCAAATAGAGGAGTTAGGGACAATTAATGAATGGCCAACCTATTGTAGTGATTGATTCATGATTAAGGCATGTCATTTTAATATGATAATACCTATTAATATCTGACCTAAGTGATTTGAATGTGGATTTGACTAAGAAGGATATGATTAAATGACTTATATAAAAGTAAGGTAGTTTAGGTTGTTTTTGTGTGGGCTTAGAGAGTGAGAGCAACAGAGGATAAATGAATGATATAAATCATTTATGAGTATAAGGAGGTCATGTATACCATCATAAAAAAGTTAGAAATATCTATCAGTGGTTTTGTAAGAGAGGATCAAGGTTAGAAGACATAATCAAGCCATCAAGAGTACTAGTTAAGCAAAGAGGGCTGAAGGTCAATTTGAGAGGGATTGAAGAGAGTGAAGAGCCAAAAGAGAGAATCATCATCTATTATAGAAAAAATAAGGGTTTATAAAGGTAATCAAAAAATTAGGTGGCTAAGTTAGTGTTGAGTCATCTATGGGGTTGGTTCCTCCTTGAATTTTGATGCTTTCTAACATCAAGTAGGGTTGGTGCTCTATGTTGGGTTGGTGCTCAACTAAAGACTTTATCAAGTCAGTGCTTGATAGATTAGGGTTGTTACTCCAATTTGCATGGGTGATCAACTAAAGATTAATGTTTGTCTTATAAGATAGTATTTCATTTACTTCTTTAGTGGGTTTTCTGCCCTTAGAGGGTTTCCCACGTATATGTTGTGTTCATGTGTTTTATTCTCTTATGATTTTTTGTTTATGCTTACTAAGATGTACATGCTTATTACAATGATTCATGCATGGTTAAGTGGAATTGAATGAAAAAAATTTAAGACTGATTCACCCCCCCTCTCAGTCATCATGTTTTAAATTATTGGTATTAGAGTAGGTCCTTTGGAATAGGCTTAAAAGCCTAAAGGTGATCTTAAGAAGTAAGGATGACTAGTCAGCAAGCTCAAGGTAGTTTCTCTACCATTAATTCATTGTTATTCAATGGATCTAGTTATACCTTTTGGAATGTCAGAATGAATATATATCTAATGTCATAAGGACATGATGATTGGTAGATAGTTATGGATGACTATTTTGCACCTTCAATTCCACCTATAGAAGCAATAGCTAAGAAGGCTAGTGAGAATAAATCCAAGGAAATGAATTCCATTTTGTGTGGCCTATCAGAGGTAGAGCTTATAAAGGTAATTCATTGTGTTTCATCCAAAGACATATTAGACAAATTGAAGACCATATATGAAGGAGACACCAAGGTAAAGATGGCTAAGTTAAAAATCCATAGTAGACATTTTGAAATCTTGGAGATGAATCCATTGCATCCTACCTATTGAGGGTTGATGAATTTATCAATATCATAAGAGGATTGGGAGAAAAAGTGAAAGAGTCTATTATTGTTCAAAAGGTATTTTGATTGCTAACTCCTAATTTTGACTTTAAGGTGTTTGTAGTAGAAGAGATGCAAGATTTAGACAAGCTAGATATGGATGGGCTTCATGTTATCTTGATTGCCTATGAGATGAGATCAAATGAAGGAATACCTCTTAAGAAGGAAGTAGCTTTCAAAGCTAAAAAGAAGTCAAAGGCCAAGAAGGACAAAGATGAGTTATGTTCAGATATTGATGATGATGAACTCATAGCTATGTTTACTAGAAAGTTAAGGTTTGGTTAAGGTAATTACAAGGGTAAGTTACCCTTCAAATATTATAACTATGTCAAGATTGGTTAATTTGAAACCAAGTGTCTTAATAAGGATAGATCTGAGCATAATGAAGAACATAATGGAGATGATATAAAAGCCTATAAATCTAACAAGAACAAGAGAGAGTTCAATAATAATGAAGGAATAAAAGGGCCATTCAATAATAAGAAGAGATTCTACACCAAAGAAGATAGTTCATCAGATGTAAGTGATTTAGACACATCTAAAAGTGAAGATGATAGAAATGAATCTGAATATAACAATAATGAAACTCTATTCATAGGCATAGAACCAGATAATGAGGTTTGTTCAAATGGGAAAGGCCTCATGATTGATGCAAAATCAAATGAAGAGGAATACTATGATAGTGAAGGAGAATCTAAAGTGGATATTGAGGCAGAGCTCATGAGTTCCCTAGAAGAGTTGAAGATTGTGAAGAAGAACAACAAGAAACTAAAGTCATTAGTTTAGGACTATGAGGAGCAGATTGGGTTATTTGAGGAAAGACTTAACAACACTTCCAAGGAATATTAAGAGATCATCCAGCAAGTACAAACTCAGATGGAGATTATGGTATCAATCCTAAAGGCTAAATGAGAAGACTACAGAAGATATGAAACTAAAATAAAATCTTTGAAAGCTGAGTTGGATCATGCATCCATAAATATGAAGAGTTTTGTGAAGTTTGAAAAGAGCAATGAGGCTCTTGATGATATTTTGAGCAATCAGAAGTCTGCAAGTGATAAGATAGTTCAAAAAAATAAAAAAAGAATGCACATCAAGTTAAAAATAAGATTGTTTAAGATAATAAGGTCAACATGAAAATACCTATCAGACAACCCAATGCTACAAGGTATGCTAGTTATTTCAATGGTTACTATTGCACATGCAATCAGTTTGGTCATAGAGTAATAGAATATAGAAGACCCTCCAAGAATGAGTACTCATGGATCTATGGAAGGAGAATAAATTGGTCAAAAGGAGATCATAGCCATCATTACCAAATAATATGTATAAGGTGGTATTTTATAGATGTCATAATGTAGGACATATTGAAATATTTTATCCTAATAGAGTTAGAAGGTCATCCAATCAAGACAATAAGATTCATAGTCATGCCACTTAGAAATGGATCAAGAATTTAGACTCTATAGATAAGGTAAAGATGGATCAAAAGACTAAAGAAAAAGATTATATGAAATATCAAATTATATATTGTGGTTGCTCAAGTCACATGTCAGGAGATAAAAGAGGTATTGGTTCTCATATGATTGATCAAAGAAATAAAGAT
Organism: Torreya grandis; assembly: GCA_037957365.1. NCBI lineage: Eukaryota > Viridiplantae > Streptophyta > Pinopsida > Cupressales > Taxaceae > Torreya > Torreya grandis. Next base: position 2,870,632 of record JARHVA010001981.1, on the reverse strand, counting down.
GAAGAGTTGACTAACAAGAAGAAGGATGACAAGGTGAGTCATGATCAACTCATAAACCAAGGTGTGATGTTTGCTACTATAGATCATAAATCAAGGAATTTCAAGAACACTTGTTATCTACATGTATTGACAAGATAGTCAAAGAAAAGAAGAAGGATATAAGGTTGATGATGAAGTCAAAGCTTTAATGATAATAAAGTCAAGAAGAAGAATGTTGAAAAATATTGAGTCTTGTGAAAAGGATATGGAGATCTCAGAATCTCCTGAGTTTATCTTGCTCTAGAGCCCTATAAAAAAAGAGGTGGCTCCATTAAGCTTCATGGAGACATTCTTCTATCAGCAGAAGCATGAGGATACAATCAAATAAGGTCTCTTTTGAGAATATTCCAGATTGTCTATGTTACAAGCAAGGAGATGAAATGGATCTTATCCATTTCTATGGTTGATAGATCTATGGTTTGATGTGTATAAGGTAGCATGATGAGAGATCCAAGACTAGTATCATATTTTTGAAGTCAAAATACAAAATTTGGCATGTAATAGGTAAGCTTCTGAGATCTATTGTTATGAGTAATTGATATAGATCTATGAATACAAATGGGGAGTCCCTATTTCTATATTTGGTATATAGTATGGGATAGCATTGTGTGTGATCAAGAGTTTGATCTTTTTCAACCATGTCAAGAAAGGTATGTGATCTTAAGTTCTTAGTTATTTGAAAAAATATATGCTTGGCCTAAGGGGGAGCTTGGTAGCTCTATGTTATTTATCAAGAGAGTGATTGCTTTTGATATACATGAATGTAAGGTGATATTGATACTAATATGCTTCATAGACTCTATTTTTTGAGCTTTATATGAATTAGCTGGGAGAGTGACCTGATTGAGATGTTTCTAAGAAATGGTTGTCATAAGGGGTTGACATAATTTTTAAAGGCTATGTATCATCTATTGTCTTTGAGAGATAGTATTAGATAATAGGGAGAAGAGTATGATTTCAATAATTGTATATTATCTTTGATGTCTACTGCTAATAGAAGCATGGTGGATGCTTGAATTGAGGAGAAGCTATTCAAAGTATTTATTGAGTCTGATCTGTGTTGAAGTGATCTTGTAATCTAAGTTCATTCTAAAAGAGTTGATAATTATAGAAGGCCTTTGTCATTAATGTCAAAGGGGGAGAAAGATCAAAAAATACAAGAAAAGGGATCATATCCCAAAAATTATAAAAGATGAAGAAAGGAGAAAGATCAAAAAAGATGAGAAAAGGGGCAAGATCAGAAAGGAGAAAGAAAAGGCAAGAACCAGATCTAATAGGTGATTACCATCAAAAGTGGTTGAAAGAGTTTTATGATTATGTTTTCCATCAATGACAAAGGGGGATATTATTGAATATTTTCATTGTTTAAGGGAGAGATTGTTGAGCATTGTCATTGAGTGTTGAGCTTTGATATTTAATGTTGTCATTGATGTCAAAATTTCTAATGAGGATGCATGGTTCTTTCATTGATGTCAATATAATGTCATTTGATGTCAAAGGTTATTTTGAAAATGCTTGGTCAAGTATGCCTTGAGGTATGTATATTAATGAATTATGTTGAAAGCATAGTGAGTATTGTTGTTATATGAGAACACTGATGAGAGAATTTGGTTTGAATAAAGTTTTAATTATGATATTGCTATAAGGATTCAACTATGTTGTTTTTTGAGTCAAACTCATTGACCCATGTTTCATGAGTAGTGTTTCACATGAACCCATCTCCCATGAGAATGAATGGTCCACTTAGTACTCATTTCATCTAGGTGATACTCACAGGCATGAAGCATTAGGCATTCCTGAGAAGTTACCCATACTAGTACTACTCCAACTCAAGTGCACTTAACCATGAAGTTTCCTCTAATGTTAAGCCCAATTATCTTGATAACAATATCATAATTTGACTCATTATGGAAAATACCTCCTACTTGTCAAAATTTCTAATGTTAGCTTGAGTGAAATATTTGAGAAGAAGCATGAGTTATTACAGGTCAGTTTGTTAAATATAAATCATCTTGTAATGCTTTGTCTAGACCTTATGAGATGGTATTTTTATGTGTCAAGATGAAATGAGCGAGCCCTAAAGAAAAAACTGTGTGCTCTGAAGCTTTGTATAAGTAGTTCCAAAGATGCTCCAAATGAACTATGAAGATGATAATTCTCTAAAAAATACCTAATAGTGTTTAAGCATGAGATAGGTCATTTTATTTTATACATGAGGTGTTGAGGACCTTGTGAATGATCAAAAGGTCAGCTCTAAAGGTCTATGTATGTAGATCTGAAGATGCTACAGTTGAGATCTGAAGATCTGTAAGTAGATTCAAAGAAGTTCTATTGAAGTTCTAAACAAGAGTGAGTGTATGAGATTTCTTGATCATACACAAGAGACATTGAAACACTAGAGAGTCTCAAAGTGAAGACTACAGAGTGGTTATTAAGTCAAATTCAAGGCATAATAAGACTTTTAGGTCAAGGCTTAGTAAATAAGAAGAGAGATGGTGGTCAGATGAGGTAACAAGATCAATTTTCATAACACGAGTGAGTAGGTGAACATTAACATAGGTTATTAAATTTATTTTAAGTGTGTGCATGAAGTTTCACATCAAAGTTTGCAAAGAAAGGCTTAAAAAAGTATTTCAAGTTTTCTCGAGTACACAGAATGAAGAGTTATCTACTTAAGAAGGTTATCTCAGTGATTTTTGGGATGTGTAACTTATGAATGAGATATTAAGCTATTCATGGTAGATGAGCAAGGGTTCTATTTCAAATTTCCAAGCATTATTTTTTGGAAAGAGGAGCTAAGTTTTATGAATGACTGTTGAGATTGTAAGATGGTCTAAACCCTCAAAAACCCTAACAGTGACCTGATGTTGAAGATCTTATTCTAAATATCTCATATTGGTTTTATATTATCATACAAGTGATTGGAGATTGAATACAACTCTCCTAGGCATCTCTAGGTATGATTGGTTTATCAGGTGAGTGAGAAGACCCTATATAAAAGTGCTTGTCTTTCATAAATTTGTTATAGAATATTGAGTTGACTAAGTCAAAGTGACTAAGTGGATTAAAATAAAAGTGTGAGACTTGTATTTGATGTTCATAAATATTTTTTGATAGGTTCTATATCTCAAGTTTTAAAATTTGGTGATCAAATTTGGCTAGTTCCTAATACACCTTGTGGTGTAGATAGTAAGGAAATCAAACAGAAGTGAGAAGATGATTCCTAATGTGATTTCATGAAAGAATGAAGCATTAAAATTCATGAATATTTTTTTTGGGTCTTGAATGATATATCCATGCTTTTCATAATCTTTTAATTCTATGTAAGAGTTTGAAACATTGAATCCAAAATGGCTTATCTGGCTGAGTAGAGTCTGTGAGAAAGAAGGTTAGAAGATTAGTCTGTAAGACTAATAGTTTTCATTAGAGCTCATGATATAATTGATTAAGGTTTCTCTAAGGATGTTATAAGATCTTTTTCATACATTAAAATCCCTTGAAAATATTCAATCATGATTTAGATGTTCATTTTTCCTTGACTGTGTTTTGAAGTCAGTTGGCAGTTCTGAGTGAACATATTACAAAGAAGTGTTTGAGCCTATTTACCCTAATTTGAAGCATCAAATGAATATTGTGATGGACCTGAGGCCATGAGGATTTTGAATATGTAATATTTTACCATGGTTTTTTGGAAAAACTGAGTATATGCCTCATTTGTTCAAGGTAGAGTTTTTGTATATGTGCAATAAGTAGTGATTTGAAAAGGGGTTCAAATGGTAGTTAGACCTAAAAGGTATTGTAGACCTAAAATAAAGTTATATAAGGTCTATTGGAGTGGTTTATGACTTTTTCCTATCATTTGAGGTGTTTTTATATGATTCAAGAAAGATCAAAGGGTAACGTGTTGTTAAGAACACCTTTTAGGTCTCCATAAGCATAAAACAGGAGTAAGGGCTAATTAATGAATGGCCAACCTATTATAGTGATTGATTCCTAATTAATATATGTTATTTTAATATTATAATACCTATTCATGGATGACCTAATTTATTTTAATTTGGATTTGACTAAGAAGGATATGATCAAGTGATTTGTATAAAATCAAGTTAGTTTAGGCTTATTTGTGTGTGCTTAGAGAGTGAGAGTAGCAGAGGATAAGTGAATGATTTAGATCATTTATGAGCATAAGGAGGTCATGCAGACCATCAGAGAAAATTTATGAATATCTAACAATGATTTTTCAAGAGAGGATCAAGGTTAAAAGACCTAATCAAACCATGAAGAGGGATAGTTGAGCGAAGATGGCTAAAGGTCAGTCTAAGAGGGATTGAAGAGAGCAAAGATATGAAAGAGAATATCATCATCTATTGTAGAATCAATAAGGGTTTTTTAATGTGATCAAAAAATTAGGTGGCTAAGTTGGTGTTGAGTCATCTAGGGGGTTGGTACCTCCTTGCAAGTTGATGTTTGTTAAAGCCAAGTGGGTGCTTGGTAAACTAGGGGTTGGTGGTCCTTGTTGGGTTGGTGCTAAGCTAAAGACTCTATGTTGGTGCTCTAAGTTAAGTGGGACTCAACTGAATATTTATGTTTATCTTATAATTTTATAGTCCACTTACTCCATTAGTGGGTTTTCTACCCCTAGAGGGTTTCCCACATATATTTTATGTTCATGTGTTTTATGCTCTTATGATTTGTTATTTATGATTTCTAAGATGTACATGATTATTAGAATGATTCATGCATGGTTAAATGGAACTGAATGAAAATTTTTGAACCCCTTCTCAGTCATCTTGTTTTCAACAGTATCTATATTCATGACATGCATCATGATCCTAGTACCTCACTTTCATGCATTAGACTTGGAGCAAGTTATAATTGTTTGTTAGCACAGACCCATTGCTTTATAAGTTATAGATTATTTTATTTGGGATATTTTTTGGACTAAAACTATGATCACATGTAAGACAAGGAGCACTTAGTGTGTAAGAGGCCACATGGAATCTGAAGGACCCACTAGTCCCTTTTTCCTCAAACATGATGCCAATTTTACTTGTGAACTCCATATAACTTGAAGTATGTGGATGTGTTGTATTTTGGAATCTAATGTAATTTAGACTTGTGTATGTGGGTGATCCACATAATATAAAGGACAATTATTTTAGGCCATGTAATTATAGTAATAATATGACCATAATGTATATTCTAATCGGTGAAAATTTTGTGGCCACTTATATGGGACCCACTACTCCATTCACCTCGAATGCAATGTATAATTCCTTTGAGAACTCTATGAGAATTGTATAAGCCCATAAACCCATTATTATTATGGACTCAATTTGATTGGGGATCATGTCCACAAGGTAAGTAGAAATAATAACCATATAGTTGTGTGGTGACCACTCTATTTATATTATAATGTATGATGCAACCCATGACCTTTGGGGTCTTTTAATGATACAAAGAAGCATTTAATTATATAGAAGTAAGGCCAAGTATATATTGAAATACTATAATATAATAGTTTAGTTATGGGAGACTTATAGAAAAGTTAAAAAGTGGCTTAGTTGGAGGTCACTTTGTTGGGTAGTTAGAAAGTTATATGGGCATTTCATTAAATAATAAGGCATATGGCTCAAGACCCTTGTGACTCAGGGGACATCTATTTGGGACCAAGTGAACATCTATATTATATTCAAAGGTGAAAATTAAGATTAATAGTGAAGGATGAAATAATTGAATAAAAATATATGATAATATAATAATTGATTTTAAGTTAGATGAGGATTTTATCCAATATCATTCTTTGGGTTTAGAGTGAATATTGGAAGCCCTAATTCCACTTACGTCGAATAGCATAAGTCAGTATGTAGGCAACCTATAGAGTGGGTACAGGCACTTTTGAGAACTAGAGGATGACTGATTGATCATCTCTATTACTATGAAGTGTGTTTAAAATAAAACTCATTTTAAAATAGCATGCCAGAAAAATTAAATAGTATATATGAACATAAGTGTTCTTGATCTACAAGGACACAGCTTCAGTTATAACTAATTTACATGTGAGCATAAATTTTAATGCCTTATGTGATATAATATTAACATAGTGTGACCGATGAGATGTGTGTGAGTTGGTAAAGTGACTTGGTTTCTAAAAGAACCACCTAGATTCAAATCTTAGATGGTATTAGAGGTTGGTTGTGGTCGATCATTGGTATTCTAGGGCTGGTTATCGTCATTGATGGTATTCTCAAGTTGGTTGTGGCCATTATTGGTAATTCAGATAATTATGTACTTGGGGGGGATCTGGGCCTTGATTGTGTCCTAAACCGGTTGGATATCTATTCAAAAGCATATAAGGTTAAAATATCCCATCAAAATATTATCTATCTAAAAAAATATTAACATAGTGTGACATCTTGATGCAAATACACACACACAGAGGGTTATGTGTGTGTCTATATGTCTATGCATGTGGGATGGGGGGATTGAGAAGTAGGGGAAGGGGGTGGGAGCATATAAAATGAAACTTTTTATGCAATTTTAATACCCTAAGGAGTTTGTGGTTGATTAATTATATTTCATGTTGTTGCTAAGAATGTGCTTTCATTATTGTGTTGTGAACTAACATAGTTTCCACCATGATGTATGTTATTGTGTGTATGTTTCTAAAAAAATTAATCTTGAATGTGTATTATATTGTGATGAGCCATTGGGACATCAATAATTATGCATCATGAATTATATGGTAGAAATTATATGTATTATTGCTTTATATAATTGAAAAATAAATTGATTGTGAAACCACATGTGTTAAGGTATGGTTGAATGAGCAATTTTAAAGTGTGATTGGTTGATCCAACCCCTTTATTATACCATAAAACACCATTGTAATTATGTATTGCTACAATTTCCACCATGTGGATTTTTTTCAATCAATTATTTCTACAATAGTGGGAAATTACTTTATAATAATGTATTTTCCCATGTGTGAGATGGATGTCTAGTCTAAAGATATTTTGATTTCCCTTGTGTGGTGGATGTTTAATTTATAAATTATTAGTTGATACATCACTTGACTTGTCCAATAGCCCTTGTTATTATTACTTGAATTACTTATAAACTAGTTATGTTCTCTTGTCAAAGCTTTTCCAGATTTGTTTGAAATATATGAATGTGTGAAATTGCTCGCATGTGTTTTGCTTCCATTAATATCATCATGTGTATGATTGATGTTATATATATATATATATATATATATATATATATATATATATATATATATATATATATATATATATATATAACATCAATCATACACATGATATATATATATATATATATATATATTGGATTTTATATGGATGCACATAATACATATATATAACATCAATCACACACATGATGATGATGATATATATATATATATATATATATTGGATTTTATATGGATGCACATAATACATGTTCTTCTCATAATAAAACTTCAAGGATGAATTTTCTTGAAGGGGGGAAGTATATAACGCCCCATCTAGCCTCACTTTTGATTAGGCCTATGATTAAGCATTAATCAAGTTTGAACCCATTGATTAATATATTATATATGATTGGGATCATGCTTGTTTCATGTACCCTTTGATTATTTCATCAAAAACAATACTTTGATCATGGTTAACAAGCATTTGATTATTATATTTTTGGTTATATCTCTTTCTTCCATAGAGGTACCATGATGAGTTGATTTATGTGTAGGAAATAGGGGTTTCAATGTTTCAATATTATTATGATTGGTAAGGGTTTTCATAGTATCCATTAGGGTGAGACCTAAGTTGTCATGATCGAAGTGAGAGCTCCAACAAAGAACAAACAGAGTGATTAATGGGCCCTATTAGTGGGATTAGTGATGGTATTCATTATGTATACAGTTTGATTATGTGGCACTTTGACCTCATTGATACTTGGTGGCTAATGATTGGATGGACCAGATACAAATGAACACATTATGTTTTATTATGGATTATTCTTCAAATGACCAAAGGGTAAAATAAAGATGCTTTGTGGCCACCAAGGTATAAATGTGACAAAGTGAAAAGGTCCACATAAATTATAAATAAAAATAAAAAGGATCTCCATATAAATGATAATTGTGAACTATCATTGAGTGAACCACAAGTCACATAGTGGCAACTGCAATGGATAAATATAAAGTAGCATGTAATGTGAAAGGACACAAGATATAAAATTGATCAAGCCATTAACCAATTGGAAGCCATGGTGGATAAACACCATATAGCTAAGGATCCAAAGTGTAAAATAATATCATAGTAAGCATTAAATATACAAGTGGATTAGAAACAATAGAAGACAAAACATTGTAACAAGGCAGTTGACCATACAGTCTGCTAGAAATAAATATGAAATAGAGAAAAAGCAACCACAAGAAATATTCAAGTCATAACAACATGGGGATCACCATTCCTCAATTCAATGTGACTTGACCAAATGATTTGAAGTTTTTTCAAGAACTAACAGTTGTCATAACTCCACTGAGAAAGAAAGGAATTATATATATAAGGTAACCCATTGAATAGGGAGATGTTGGTTCAAATATGGCCAGATAGCACAAGAAGGGTTTGTTCAATCAAGGCAAGTTAGCCAAATTTCTAAAGATTGAATGAGGAAATTTTGGATATGAGATAAGGAAATAGGGACACATTGAATTCAGGAAACATAGTGTGAGCAATAGGGAAGAGTCACAACCTTGTTAAGGTAATTCTTATTGCTATTTTTGTGAACCTTTTCCCTTTATGTTGATGTTTATGGATTTCTTTTATGGTCTATGGATATTATTTTATTATTTCAATTTCCCTTATTTTTTATGTTTGAATTTGATTCCCTTCCCCTTTTATTGAAGGATGTGGCTTTATTAAATGATATGTTGATCTCATTTATTGTGTAAAATTCTATCTATGGATATTTGCAATTTATGATAGTGATTGGATTGTCTTATTTATTTTAACATTACTTTTCTCCTTGAATTATGTTTCCCATCTTTTCTAATTTCTTTGGGTGTGTTAGAAGGAGGAGAAGAATTGTAAGTTCTCATCTAGAAGTATATTTGTGTCCACTAGAACCATGTTACATGGCTAAGAGGCATCTACAAGGGTGTTGGGAGTGGGGAATAAATCCCATGGTTGGTGTTTTATGGGTTTTTACTATGCCAAGTGTTTTTAGACTCCCACATATGCAAGTTAATTTCTTATTAAGAATGTGATTACATGCCATGTGATAGTGCTTGATGTAAACCACAATTAAAAGAGATATTTTCTTTTGTTAGTATTCAACATAAAACATAACATCCCAAGCATGATTCCTCAGATTGGGAAAGGTCTATTAAACAAAGAACAAATATAAATCATAACCAAGTAGACTTATACCTTCCTCATGGACTTCCTTCAAAGATAGCTCACATACATGATTATGCTCAGATGTGGACTTCAAAGTCTTCGTCAATGTCATAGTGCAAAATTTGTCAACATCTCCCCAAGCACTATCCTTAATGGTTTGTGGATCAATTGGAATAAATGATGTGAAGGTTTTGATGGATTTATCCATAGTTTCCTTGCACAAAAAGATTGTTGAAATGTCTATGGTGACCCTTTTATTTATAAGTTTTCCAGATTAACTATGGCCTTTGGATCAAGATCAAGATGAGTGGCCACAATTCAATTCAATTTTGGAGGCAAATGAAATAAATATTTTGAAAAGATGTTGCATTAATGAGGCACGGATTGCATTAACCCTAATATTTGTTTTCATTAATGCCTAATGTTTTCTAACTTTTTTGATTATGTCATGGATGATGTCATGATTCAATTTTTTATTAAGGTTTGAATATGACATAATTAGATATTATCTAATTTCCATAGAATTTATATTTATCCAATTGATTTGATTTGTTTAGATAATTAATTCTAATCAATTTTTGGGTGTTTTATTCAATATTGAAATTTGAATATTTGTTCTAGTTTATTAACCCAAAACATTGCTTTCAAAGTAGAAAATTGACTCGCATTGATTCAAAAAAAGATGAAAAATTGGTTGTGGTGTATTTTCCCAATCAAAGATGTAAAAATACCTTTAATATATTGCATGTGATGTGTGTGGATGAATTAGTGTTTCAAGGGTATTTGGTTCAGTTTGTGCACTATTGCATAAAGTCATTTTGATTTGTAATTCTGACGTGGAAGTGGTAAAAATTGGATGTCTACATTTTGCCCCTGTTTGAAATGGCATGGTGAGACATTAAAAAGAATCAATGACTTTTAAAAGAATAAAAAAGTCACTTAAAATGTTCACAATCATAAAAAATGACTTTGTTCCCACTTTTGTTGAATTTTCTTGATTTGCAAACAAAGGAGCTCATGAAAAATCCCCACATATTGTTTAGGAGGCCCATTATGCCCCCTCAAGGGTGGGGCAAAAAAATTGATGGATAGGCCCTCGAATAGAAGAAAATGACATGTGTTTTAATATAAGAGGTTGAAAATAGAGTAATTAAAAGAAGATGAGATGAAAAATAGAAAAAGTAGCCAAAAATAGGTCTCTTAGGAAGAAGAATGAAGCACAATAGAGATGGGGAATAATTCAAAATTCTAGTTATAAAAATACCCCTGGGAGGTGAAAATAACTCATTTTCACCTCCCCTCTATTGAAATTAGGATCTCTAGATAAAGTTCACAAGAAGAGTGAAGAAAATGGCTCATATCCCACACCATTGGCACCTTGGCGAATGTGTGCGAGAGTATTAATGACTAGTAAGGAGTGGGGAATTGGTAAGTACAATTTTTGTTGGGTTAATTTGTCATTATTGTCATTTTATTCCCTTCAAAAACTCATGGATTAATTTCAAAAAAATGAAAACAGTGAGGTCACTTGTGCAAATGGCAATATCATCGACCAAACAATGAGGTTGTAGCCAATTAAATGATATCTCCAAAATAATTAGAATTTTCCAAAATGTCAAGGTCACACTTTAATTTAAAAATGATATAAATGGAGAGAATGGCATGAAAATAGTGACATCACACTTTTGAGTGGAAATTGCTAAAACAATGAAATCACACTAAATAGCAGAATCGACCTACCAATCGATAAGAATTCTTAATAAATAGCAAGCTCACCTAGAAAATGGTGAGAATGCAAACCAACCTAGAGAAAATCATGGGAACATCTTGTAAAAGGTGAAGACATCTTACTAAGTGGTGATAGTGCCAATAAATTGGTGAGATCACCCGAAGGCAAACAAAGATAAGTGGAATAAAAAAAGCCAATTAAGCTAGAAGAATAAAATACTAAGTTGAAAATTTAGAAGAAAGTGGTAATATTGATTAGTTAGTAGAGACAAATAAAAAATGAAGTGATGTTGACATGGATTACGATATGCATGTGCGAGTGCAGGTCATGACATTATGTGAGTGATGGTCATGAGTATTATGCCATCCTAGCATCATTACCGAGGAGATGGCAACATTCTTAGAGGTGGTGGGGCTATTTCACATGGCACAAATGCTAGTGATTCGAGTTGATAAGGCTTACTTTTCAATGCTAGATAAGCATTAGCACTCTGATACATTGACTTTCCATCTTCCTATAGGTGAGGCCATAGTGAACCTAGAGGACGTATGGCATATTTTATGGTTTTTGATTAAGGAATTAAGGATTTAGTGAATGCAACATGGCAAGTAGGCCATGTTAGAGGACCTAATAGATGTTATAGATATTATGATTGAGGATGGGGCAATTGACATTGATCCCTTATAAGATCTAACATTCCCACTAGATGTCATCCCTAGAAGGGGTAGTGATACAGTAGTAACATTAGTAGCAGCAGTCCCAAGAGGGGATACGGGATAGGGAAAGGTATTGGCTCTTTCACCACCAGCATGAGCATTAGTGCCTAGGTACGTGGTGATTTTGATGGAAATTATCAATGGCCTCTTTCTTCCTCATAAGAGTGGGTGGTTTTTTAATATTGGATTGATAAGAGTGGTACAAAATAGGTTGGCCTTGATCACTTGTTTTGCATAGGAACTCATGGTATTGACTTAGTTGTATCATGATCTTCACATAGTAGCCTATTGGAGTGGTCAAAGTATTGGTTTAAGCACATTGATATAGGTCTCATCCTGAGAGCATATTCAGGGTAGCCATGTTGGAGGACCTGATAAGTATAACAAATATTATGATTGAGGGTGGGGCCATTGATTCCCTATAGTATCTAGCATTCCCACTAGATGTCATCCTTGGAAGGGGTGGTGATGGAACAGCAACAATAGTAGTAGTAGTCATATGAGGGGCTAGGGGATAGGGAAAGGTATTATCTCTTCAACCACCAACATAGGCATCAGTGCCTAGAGAGGTGGTGATTTTGATGGTGATTGTCATTAGCCTCTCGTTGCCTGATAAAAGTAGGCAGTTTTTTTAGATTGGCTTGATAGGAGTGATATGAGATATGTTGGACTCGACCACTTATTTTCTACGGTGCCCCATGGTATTGTCTCAGTTGTAATGTGATATTAACATAGTAGCCTATCAGAGTGGTTAGAGTATTGGGTTGAGCACATTACTACAGGTCTGGGCTTGGGAGCATATTTTCATAGAATGATCAAATGGGTAGAGGATGCAATGAGGGGCTCAAGACCCATTGGCATTCAGTTGGTATCAAACAAGGACCAACTTTCTATGTCACATAGGGTATTTTTATTGTTAGTGGCATGCCCTAAATGAGATGGTGGATGGAGACTTTATATGACATCCCTATATGGTAGTATAGTTTGGTTGGGTAGAGGATGGATTTTTCACCTAGTATATGATCATGCCATGTTATATCATAGGGTGACAAGATTTTATAGTGGAGTGATACATGCCTGATTGGGTAGAATAATATTTTAGGTTTTAATAGGATGTAGATGATGTACAACACTTTTTTACTCATGTGACCTGAGAGATGAGGGAGTGGGGGCCACCCATCCCTAAAATAGAGGCAATTAGGAGTTACTTAGTAGTTCATCTAGTGGTATGTACATATGTAGGAGGCATGGAATATGTTGTTGTTACAGATGCCTATGTAACATGGTGGGTAGCTTTTAGGCATATACGGTTGACATTTCCCTGACCTTAGCATCCAAGACAACACCATAGGAGAGTTAGGCAAAGGCAGGCATAGGTACAAGGTCCTTAATATGGCTAGGTGCAAGGATAGGCACATGTTCTATTGAAATAAGTTTCACCATAGGTTCCTCCTCAATAGGTTATACAGGTTCTTGTGTAATATATTGCACAACATATAGTACATATCCCCATGCATTAGGTTGTACACCAACTCACAAAGGTTATAGCAAAGGGCTCAAGGTAGGATACAAATGAGGTAGGCACCTTAGGCACCACCAGGTCATCAGAGGATTAGGCCCTCATAGATAGACTATAGTGATATATTATTGCTAGATTAGTAGAGATTGTAGGTCTTGATCAAGATGTAGCAAGACTATGAGATGAGCTAGTGATAGCTCAAGAGGATACCATGAAGATATAGGGTATTATTAAAATACATGACATAAATATTACATCATTGAGAGGGTAGGTTACCTAGATGACCATCCTTCAGGGCCAGCTCATGTTACAAGATGCAAAGGTGGTGATAGAAATCAATAAGTAGGACAAGGATCATGTAGAGTGAGATAGATCCCATGTGGATGTTTAGAGGCTTTATGGGGAGTGGAATGAGGCTTAGTAAATTGTGTCTAATAAGGGCTTGGTCACCTCACTAGATGACATGATCTAGACCAAGAATGATGCCTTATGAGCGAAGGATGATACCTTACAAGTGAGTATGAGGTGACCTATTACTAAAAGTTATAAGATTTAGTCATCCTAGTAGATGTTAGGGATCCTTATTTTAAAGAGTACACATGGATAAATCAGACCAATCAAACTTATATATCATGCCATATGATGACCTTAGAGAGATCATTGATGTATCACACACCACAATAGAGAATTATGGGGCTACCACCACTATGTCCACAACACCAAGTACATGGTAGATTTTTTACCAGATTCCTCCTAGATATGGATAGTGTTAGAGATTATATTTTGGTCTATAGCTCCACCTTTTTTATATGTATGAGATGTATATACTCTCACAATGTATAAAACTTTGATTTTAAGATATATATATATGACATTCATTTTTGACTTGTATCCTTGTACATAGACTCTGGTATTCTTTGATGTTACTATTCTAATGAGATGTTAGATGTAGATGGTTGATTATACTTTGTGTATTGATGTTTATTGGTTGTTATGATTATGTTATATTTCTTGTTAGGTGATATTGCACTTGTGTTTTCATGGATGTGATATGTAGAATGACTAGTTGGTATATGCTTCTTTAGGAGACGCACATCTTTAATGAGCATAGACATATCCATGTTTGATTCAAATGTTTTTCATGTGATTGTGATTTGGGAAAATGGAATGACATTATGATCATGTATTAGATATATTTTTCCTAGAGATATGTTCTCGACGCAACATTGGTTTATAAAACTTGAATAATTTGTTTTTATTTTTGCAAATGATAATATACATCACAAGTATGGATTAATTATGATAACATTGTATGCAAATTATGTGGGGATTAGTTCAGGTGCTAATATTTATAACTAGAGATCATGTTATAAAACATCAAGACCTAAGTGTAAAACATAATGCATTAGACAAAAAGATAGACCAAAAATAGTTTAAATAGCTTAAGGATAAGTTATGAAAAATCAAGACTGAAGTGTAAATCAAGTTGTACTAAACCCAAACAATAAAATAATGAAATGTTTAAAAAAACATGCAAGTAATTATACAAATCTAACTCACACAAAAACAATGTAAAAGATACAACCCAACCAAGTAATCAACAATTGTGTGTGTGTGAATAATAAGGTGTTATGCTTAGATATTTTTCCCCCAATCTAAGGGGACAATGGATATGTTGAATTGATGATTATGCCTTAGTAATGGGGAATAGAAGAATAAGGAAATGGTGGTTGAGTTTCCCCTAAATGCCCCACGTAAATGGATGTTTCCTATATAGTTTGTATGGACCTTAGGGAAAATGTAGTTCTCCCAAGAATTGGGATTAAATATAAGTGATGACATGGAGAGAGAAAATTATTTGTAGAGGAAAAATAGGAATGGCTCATAAAACGGTGAGAGTGTAAGGTAATAGTTTCTTTCAAAATGGTGCGAGCCTAAGACAAAGATTACTCACAAAACAACAAAAATGTACCATTAGTTATTCTCAAAATGGTGAGAGTGTAACATCAGTTACTCATAAAATGGTGAGAGCATAAGATAAAGGTTAGGATAAAATAGAATTGGAATGAAAGTGTGTCTGAGCTAACCTGAGATTCCCCATGCATCCAAGCACTACCTACATAGTTCGTGTGGACCTTAGACCTATGTAGTTCTCCCATAAATGGGAAGATAATCAAGAAATTTCAATGATGATTGGAAATGACCAGGATTGGATTAGGAAATCAAGAGAATATTCACAAATGTACAAGGAATTGTATAAAAAAGAAAAATAACCTTAATTAGGGGCTTAAATAAAAACTAAATTGGATATAATAGCAATTACCATGAGCCAACAGTAAAACTTGAGGTAAATGGAAATATCACAAAATATGGAAATATCACAAAATAGTAATTAGGAATAGGAAGGCACACAATGGGGAAATAATATGGGTAAATCCAATTTAGAAGAAGTGGATAGGTCATCTCAAGGAACTATCAAATAGGTAAAACACATTTTGACATACCTTGACACATTTGTCTATAAAGGGGTTGTTGAAGCTAATCAATCTGGATTGCCTTCAAAAATGTTTGTTGAATTTACATGTAGCACCTGTTGGTCATAATCAAGATCATGATGGTAATAGGAAATATAAGGAAGGACAATAATGGCCCAGGGATCTAAAAACAAAGGGAAGTGGTTGAATGAGAAATGGATACCCCCAAGCAAGGGCTCTCATAGACAATGGTTTAACCTAGTCAAGCATGGAAATGTTTGAGATTCAAAATGTTCATAGGTTATGAAAGCTCTTGTCCATCTGTTATAGTCAACATGTATGCCCCAAAACCATAATTTGTAGTAAAAACATATGACCTCAAACTTGCCTTTATTTTTACACTCAAGGTTGGTGTTCTTTTTATTCTCTTTCAACACTAAATCACCAACTTCAAACTCTTTGGTAAGAATGCATTTTTTATAACTATGACATAGCCAATTCATCTAGGTTCTCAAATGGTTTAATGTATCTATCATTTTTCACCTAGGAACTCCAACTCTTGCAATCTAGCTAATCAATAGTCTTCATCATCTATTATATTCTCTAGGGAGATTCGCATAGAGGGTAACTTGGTCTCTATAGGGATAATAGCTTAAGATCTAAAAACTATGGAATATGGCATAGCACCCATAGGTGTACGATTACTAGTATGGTAAGCTCACAAGGCTAGGAAAAATTGAAAGTGCCAATCATGGCTAGCATCATTGAAAATCTTCTTAATAATATTAACAATGATTTTGTTAGATGCCTTAGCTTAGTCATAACCTTGAGGAAAATAGGGAGTGGATTGTTTATATTTAATATGGAATTGGGTATAGAGGGATTTTACATTCTCTATTTTTGAATGATCCACCATTATCAGATATAATGGAGGGAATGCCATAGTGATAGATGAGGTGATAATAGATAAACTTGGAAATATATCTATCAGTTATGTAAGTGAGGGGAATGGCCTCTATCCACTTAGTAAAATATTATGTAGTAGTAAGGATATGCTTGTGTCCATCAAAGGAAATGGGGTTTATTTTCCCTACGAGATTGAGTCCCCATGTTGAAAACAACCATAGAGTTGTGATCAGTTGGATCAATCATGAAGGAGCACAGACCAAATCACCATGATTTTGAAAGGAAATGCATTTCTTAACATATTGGCAAGTGTCTGTCTCCATTATTGGCCAATAATACCCTATTTGAAGGAGTTTCTTGGCAAGGACTATACCACTAGTGTGGGACCCATAAATCCCTTCGTGTACCTCCTTAAGCACTAACTTAGATTATCTTATAAACAAAGAAGCAGAGTTCCATCATAGCCTATATGATATATTTTATTACCAATTAGGGCATAATGAGAAGAATTATGAAAAACTTGTGCTGGTTACGAGATAGGTTAGTAGGGAGAATTTGGTCTTGGAGGTAGGCATGTAGGTCTTGGTATCAAGGGGAGTTGGGACCAGAAATATCACATACCATCTTAAAATATGGTTGTACATGAGCTGGTTGAATAAGGTTCTCAATAAGAAATTGATACTCTTTGACATTATCAACCACTGCTATCATGGACCTAATGGTTACCATTCATTTGTTGACCAGTTATTGGCCCTTTGTATTTGCTCAAACTAAATTGATTCAAATTTTTGTTTGTGGTTCTTGACGATACATTTGTAAGAAATAATCTTCTCATCTATGGTTTGGTATTGGTCTATATCCTGCTTGATGATCAATTGGGAATCCCCATATACCATCAATTGATGAATGTTCCATTGTATGGCAAGACAAAGTCCTATAATGAGTTCTCTATACTCTATTATGATGTTAGTGCAGTGAAAGCTAATATGAAACACCTTGGGAATGATATCCCCTTATGGTGTGATGAATAAAATATTGACTCTAGATCCATAGGATGTGAATGAACCATCAAAGTATAATTTTTTTATTTGTATTCCATAGCCACTTCTTCTAGGGTCAATATTGACTCGTCTGGGAAATCAAAAATGAGGGGTTTGGTGTCTAAAAGAGGAGCTTCATCATGTTGATCTACAAGGACTTTCCCCTTAATGGCTTTTTGATTCTGATACTCAACATCAAACTCACTTAATAACATTACCAATTTGGCCATGCGACATGTTATAGTTGCCTTGGATAATAGATATTTGAGGGGATCAATATTGGCTATAAAAATGGTCTTTCTATTTAATATATAGTGTCAAAGTTTTTGATAAGTGAACACCATTGATAAACAAGCCTTTTCAATTGGTGAATAATTTTTTTCATAAGTGATAAGTGTCCTACTCAAATAGTAAATTATGTGCTCCTTTCCCTACTTCTCATGTTGAGCCAGAAGTACACTGAATACATGTTATGTTTTTGAGATGTAAAGGAGCAGTGGCTTCCTTGGTGTATGTTGGGTTAATACTGGCATATTGGTCAAATAGGTCTTCAATTATTCAAAATCTTGTTGACAGCTTGTATCCCACTAGAATGTGACACCTTTATTCAAAAGGTGGGTAAAAGGATGACACATATCTACCAGTTGTGAAATAAAATACTGAATGGACTGGATCTTACCCTGTAAGCTATAGATTTATTTCAAATTAAAGGGAGGAGGCATTTCCATATTAGATTTAGCCTTAATAAGATAAACATTGATTCCTCTACACGATACAATAGATCCTAGTAATTTTTTAGAAGTAACACCAAAGATGCACTTCTTAGGATTGAGGCGTACCTTATATTCACAAAGTCTCTCAAATATTCTTCCTCAAACTTTAGGGTGTCTTGCACATGTCTTTGACTTGGATAGGATGTCATCCATGTATTCCTTAACAATATTATGCTTCATGTCATGGAATATGACAATCATGGCACGTTGGTAAGTTGCAATGGCATTCTTTAATCTAAATGGCATGACTTGATAATATAAAATGTCTCTCATACAGTGGTGAATGTTATTTTGTGTTAGTATTTAGGTGTAATCTTTATTTGATTATATCCAGATAAGCCATCCATGAGGGACAACATCTCATATCTCATCGTTGAGTCAACTATCATGTCTATGTTTGGTAAGGGGAAGTCATCCTTAGGGCAAGCTTTGTTGATATCTCTAAAATCAGTACACAATTGAATGCACAATGAAATCTAGCTTACTAAAACAATGTTTAAAATCTAGACTGAGTAATCAAGTGGCCTGACGAAACATGGTCACAATAATTTTTTAACTCTTTTTTAACCTAAATAGTGATACGTGGATGCATTTTCCGTAGCTTTTGCTTGACAAGTTTAGAATTTTGATGCACAATAAGCCAATGTACCCCCAAAGATGGATCTAAACCCATCATGTCTGCATAGGCCCATGTAATGATGTCAAGAAGTCCTTTAAAATTAAAAAAAAATGAATTCATATTCATCAACAGTGAGGGACACACCTAATTGGATTATATTTGGATCATCATAGGCATCAATGTTTACTTATGTGGTATCTTACACAAGGAGTGTAGAACCATCTTCAAGAATAGTTGGTAATGAAGGAAATTAGTCTTCTTTAACTACTTGTGAGCCATAGGACTCTCCCATGTAAGAAGAATCAAAATCATCCATGTCTAGTAGCGACCAATTAAAAAATGCTTCTAGAATGTCTTGAACTAGTTGCTCAAAGACTCTTTTCTCCTTGGACTAATGTTAGACCCAATTGTAATACTTGTACTTGGAGGACATTGCACTTATTGAGGAGGTAAGCAAACTTCCCCATCCAAGGTCACTTAAAATAGGTTTTTTCTAATGGATTTATATTTTTATTCACTTTTTCCCTAATCCAAAGGCACCTCAAAGAGGTTCTCACTAAGGATCTCAATGTTTTACTTTTTTAGTGACCATGGAAATTTGCATGCTCTCCAAAGTAGGTAGCATGGTCCAATGTGAAGTCAAATCCTTATTTATGATCACCAAATGGTAAGCCATATTTGAGACCCATTAATGCAGTAATTGACTCTTTGCTATGAAATTCATCTAATGGTATAATAAAATCTTGTTGGTCCCAATCAATTAGGTTGGGATAATGGAGGGAAATGGGAATATGGGTTGTTGTAATGAGAATGGCATTAGTATCAAATAAATTAGTATTAAAAAGATCATTAAATGTGATAGAATTTGATGTTGTGTCACTATGAGGATTTTTGTCTTCAGTTGATAAAGTAGTATCACTCTAAAAATCCAAGGGGTCACCCCCAGCCAATGTGAATCCAATACCTCGACTACCTATATGCCTTGTTGTAAAAATGGGTTCAAGAATGCTTTACACTTTTGCCCCCAAACCTTTTCCTTTATAGTCATGATTGTCCATGATTCTATTAGGAATGGGGCATTTAGTGCTTTGAAATCACGTAATGAAACCATCACCATATAACCAAGATCCTTCAAAACTGGTAGGTCGCTCTTGGTTTGGTGATGTATCTTTTACAAACACAACCAATTATTTCTAATGAGAATCAATTTTATTTTTCCATAGCATGTTACACCTACCATGTGTTTTGGTAGGCTTGGGTCTTCGATAGGATTTGGGATATTTGGGCAATTTTCTAATGTGAAAAAAATCCTGGATTTTGCATGTGCCAATGTTTGCATCTTTAATGGTAAAATGAGTGAAACTTTTAGAGGAGGTGGATTAGAATAAGTGTACATGAGGTCACTCAGGTGAATGTAATTGTATTTAGTAGACTCGAGAACCACCTATTTATTCTTTTGGTTGACAAACTCAGTGTTAAGACAATAATTATAGTTCCCATGCTCAATTTCTAGGTTTTACAATATTGGTATGGTTGCAAATCACCAGGAATATTGACCTCTAATCCAGAATGAGGTAATTTGATGCAGTGGTGTAATATGGAAGGGACTGCCCATACTTCATGGATCTAAACATGACCCAAAATCAAAATATAGGGCATATTTATATTAATGAAATGTCAAAGGGTGTCATGAGTGACAAGCCCAATAATGATTGGCAAACAAAAGGTATTTGAAGACTATTTTTCTACATTATTGTAGGCTTTTATCATGATGGTGTCCAGTTGCATATTCATTGATGTGTATCCTAAGTGTTGGATTAGCTTCAAGGAAGTAATATTCAATCCTAAACCATTATCTATGAGAACCTAATTGATTTTTAAGGTGGAAGATGATGGCTTCAATGTATAGAGGATTATTGTGTAAGGGACCAAGGGATGACATATCACTTTAATTGAATGTAAGTTGTTGCCCTGGGGATAAATGCCACACAAGTGCTTGAAATTAGGTAGGATCAATGTCATTGGGTGACTCTGACTATTGGAGAAGGTCATTCAATATTTTTATATGAACTTATGACGTATGTAAGAGATCCATGATGGATATATATACAACCATTTTGCTCAATTGGTTACCAATATCATTTGCTTCTCAATGGAAGGGTGAGATGGTTTGGCTTTAGATGGTGCAAATTCCTAAATGGAATTAGTATTGGAGGAAGACGAAGGGCCTTGGAGAGTAACTCTTGGTCATCTAGTTGTGACTACACAATTTTGAGTTGGGAAGGAGTTACCTGAATTAGAGGAATTAGGTGAAGGTCAAAGAATAGTAATCCATGAAGGTCAAGGCACAATTAATTTACTTTGAATCAGTGTGGAGTTACTTGAAGGTAAAGGCGGGGATCCTAAAATAGAATGGCCAATGTTTTTACAAGTGTTGGATGGTGAATAAGGAGTGACCTTAATAGTAATGACATAGTTACTTGTAAAACATCTGAAAACATTGCCATAATCATATGGAGTATTATGATAATCAATTTGGTTGGCTTGGGCATCATGATCTTGATTACAATTGGCTTGGTTTTGATTCTAACCTTGTGTTTGATTCTGTTTATGACCCTACGCTTGATTTTGATTATTCTTATGTTGTTTATTGTTGTGCTTTGGGAAGGGATATTTGCAGATATTCATGTTCTCATTGGTATTAGAAACTCTTTTCTCTAACTCAATTTCTCCATTTTTGAACAAATATTGGATAACATGACTTAGTTGCATGCATCTATATATTTAGTGGCTAAAAACATGATGGTAATCACAATACTCCTCTTGGTACCATGTCGGCTTGGGTTAACCCTCTGAAAAGACTTTTGGAATTGGCCAAACAATCATATTGGTTTCAACTAATTTTTGAAATAGTTCCTCAATGGCCTCCTAGGTCAATGAAAACTCTTTTTTGGAATTGCCTTCATCGTAGGGGAGTTATTTGCATTGTGAGTGGTGGATTAGGTGGGGTATTTTGGGTATGTGGTGGTTGCACATTCTACACATACCTTTCTTCTATAACCCCATTATTAACCATGTTGTTTTAATTGAAGGTATTAGATTTTCTGGTTGCACTTGTTTGAATTGGTGCTTGAAGTTGGGGTGATGGTTGAGCTTGAGAGTATTTCTTAACTAGACCCTTATCAATAAGTGACTTCTCAATCTGCACCCCATTTTCAATTATCTTTTCAAATGTGTTTGCATAGTGAAATCTTAGATTGTAGCCAATCTCGGCATTCAGGTTCTATGTAAAAATACCATCTAATTGTTTATCTAAAAATTTGTGTGGGAAATGACTAGTTAGGGCCCTCCATCTTTGTAAGAATGTTGAGAAGCTTTCTCTACCACATTGTTTAGAATTATACAAATATACTACAGTCAACTCATGCTCTGTGTTGTAGGATAAATGTCTAATAAACTTTTATGATATGTCATCAAAAGTGGTGACTAGTCCTTTTATAAATTTGAGGAACCACTCCAAGGCTTGTCCACCCAAACTACATGGAAATAAGTGAATTAAATACTACTAAAATCTACCTATTGGAATGTGACAAAAAAAAATTATAAATTCTCCCTCAGACAACCTTTCCATTTATATTTTTAATACTTAGGTAGTTCTAAATGATGTGGTAAAGGTACTTGAATAAAACTTAATTCAAAAGGGTAAGGGTATATGTCATCAAATTTATACATTCTTCTTTGGTTACTTGCTTGAAGTCTTGAAACTACTTCCTTCATTGGATTCCATTTGTGGAAGTTAGGATCACTTTATGATGGAAGTAAGGTATTTTGTTGGGCATTCATGGATTGATGGGCTCGGTTGGAAAAAGTAGGTATGGATCCCCTTGTGTAGTTATGTTGGGGATATTCATGTTATAACTTGAATTATGAATTTGATAAAGGACTTGTTTTTGGTTCAAATTTGGATGGAAATTGATAAAGCGTTGTTGATTTGGAGGAATCTATTATTGGTTAACAGGAACTTGTTGTGAAAGAAAGGGAAGTTGCTACTAATTCTAAGGAATCTATTGTTATGAATTAGAGGAATTTTATTGCTGGTACATAAAAAATCATCATTGAAAATTAGATTAGGTAGGAAATGTGTGTTGTGAATTACTCCCTACTTTTTGTTATGGTGGAGTGTTTGCAACTTGTTGTATGAATTGTTGGGCACTTGTTGCTCATTATAAAGAACTTCTTGGGGATTGAAGAAGGTCTGTTGTATGTCAAGTGAAACTTTTTGCAAACCATTCATTGGGATTATTTTCTTAGAAGGAGCCAATGGGTCTACATTAGATGTAGGATTGGCAAAAGGTGGTTATTGTTGTTTAAGCAACTAGTTTTGGTCTATAAATGTAGCATTATTGAATGAGGTTGTAGCTAGAGAAGTCATTAAATTGGCTATAAGTTGATATGTGTAATTTTGACTAATCTATTGTATTGTGGAATCAATAGTTTTTCCATGTTGGGATGGGTCAATAAGTTGAACTTTACCTTTGTTAGATGATGTAATTACCGATTTTGAACTTTGGGTAAGAGGTTGACTCTAATTAACAATTACCTCTTGAGGTAATTCCTCTAATCAAACAAGGCTACATAATTACTCTATGGTAAAATTAGGTGGGAGATTAACTCCATATTATAAAAATCTTAAAAGAGATTCATCTTTATCTTTCAAGAGTTAAATCTCAAATTGGCTATGACTAGATCCCATAATGGGAGGGAGATCCTCAAACATTGTTGGGTGGTCCTCCCCATCCTCACTATTTTTATAATTTCTAAGATATCCATAAGGATCATAAAAAATTTGTTCCTTGAATCTAGGGTTGTAAGAGTCCCCACTGTGAATGTATCTAGATATGTCTAAAATGACACTTGGGTTTGAGAAGTGTTTGACCCTCCTTGAATGTTTGACCTAGGTTATCTTTAATTCAAACCTTGGAATTGAGATCGAAAATGAGGTCAAATTGGTTTTGAATCTTAAAATTTGATTGATATGAAAAACATAACTTTGGACCTGAATAGAAATGGAAAGTGTAATGGTGCCAAATGAAAATAATTTTGTTCCAATTCAGAGGCGTAATGTCATGAAATGTAAGAAGGGTGATTTAAAATATAGATAGTGTAACACCTTAGTGTGTGAGTATGTGAAGACATGTTTCGTACCTTAGGTTTAAAACTTGACGTGTTTCTTTGAATATGGATTTTAATATGAATGGGTTTTGCGCATAATGATCAACCTTAACACACAAGCAATCACTAAAATACTTTAGGAACTGACATAGGATTATGGCACAATCATTGATTCTTTTGATATACTCACCTTTGAGAGGATTTAAAATATTAATGGTTCATTAGGTAATTAAAAGCAATTATGGTGGTGTTTTAATCCCACCCCTCTGAAAGGTATATATGAAAATGCAATCTTCGGGGCCTGATACTTTTGCATCCCTCCATCAATGAAAATTTATGGTAAAAGAGGTTTCTATTCTAAAGATTTTTTTTGGATTTCTAGATGGTCCCCAAATGGCACATATCCATGAATTAAATGTTAAGATTTGATGGGACATTCACCAAAGCGTCTAGTCCCCTTACAACCACTTCATCCACAAGATTTTAGTGAATTGCTATAAGAAAAATCAAGCTCTGAGGGATATTTCAGTTAAAATACTGCTATTATAGCCTCAATTTATATTCCTTATTAAATAATGGGTTAAGTAAATGTGTTGGGGAATGAATTCCCAATCGTTGTGCCCTAAGAACTCCCAAGAAAGTGATGAATTCCACCCCACGCAGTTTAAAGCAATAAAGGAAATAAATATTTGTTTCCGATTCTCAGGATCCCATGAATGAGAAAGAAAAGAACACACTCCAAATAATGCTTTTAGGTAAACAAGAAGAAAGTAAGCTATGTGTTTTTTTGGTCACATATGATCCCTATAAGAATAATTAATCCTAGCTATTTTGTAATAAATGTCTCAAGGTGTTATTAATATTTGATTGGCATATGTTAGTTACTTGGGGTATTTCTTAGGTGTGATTAGTTGTGTTGTGAGTCATAATCTCCTACAGATTAGGAGATTTAATCTCACTTAGTGTTGTATAAATAAGCACCTCTTATAGTGTTTTTTTTTTTAATTCAATTAATGCAATTCATTTTGACTTTCATTTAGTACCAGAGCAAGAAAGCCTAAGGAGTCTTTTGGAAGCATTGAATATTTGGTGGAGATCGAGAACAATATTTGTACGATCCTTGGATGCATCATGTTGCTCTAAATTCTACCATCCCAAGCCAAAACGTTGTCAAAATTCTAACCAATTTTATACAAGGAGAATAGTTGTCAATACAGACAAAATTTTTTTGTTTTTGCAAAATTTTAGCGATTTTTGCATCAATTCAGGCTAAAAAAAGGGTTCATATTTAGTTATTTATTGACATTTTCCTTTACTGAAGGTTTGAACTCATTATTTGTATTCAGCTTGTAGAAGAGGGTTTAATTTTGAAATTTCAGATCTGAAATCTATATTTGATATTGATCAATTTTTTAAATTGACAATATTAAATAAAAATTATTGAAACTCTTTTTATATCAATTTTAGATCTGTACAATTTTAGATCTATGCATATTCAGATCTCCATATTCAAAAAAATTGTATCATTTGTTAGATCTAGAAAAATATAAAGTATCTGGAGCTAATCCTATATTTTTTATGAATTCTACTTAGAAAAATATGAATTTAAAAAAAATAGAATTTTTAGAGCTTTTAGTGATTTTTTACGATTTTTTTAAGTTTCTATTTTGTAGGACAAACAAGGAACAGCAAAAAAAATGGCAATTTTTATGGTATTTTTTGCATAATCATGGATCAAATATTATATCACCAAATTCCTCTCATTGAGTTATTTTTGAAAAGTATTCGTTTTCTAAAAACAAAGCACCAAGGCACCCGTGGTGAAAGTTTGAAGCTAGAGGGCAATTTGGAAGTTTTCATTTGGTGCAAGGTCAATTTTTTAGGTGGAGCACCACCCAAATTTGCCACTTCCAGCATCAGCACCACTATCATGCCACCAATAGTTTCTATCCTCTATTCACACCATATGACCACCTATTGAGCACTATTTTTATCCCCTAAGGGCTTGCCCTTCACCACCATGAGCCATCTTTGAAGATCTTTTCTTCCAAGGCTCATAACTTTTGATTCGTGAAGCCTGGGAAGGTGAAGTTTTTTCACCTTGGCTATTTTTTTGATATCTATGCAGTGGTAAGGCTATTTTTTACATCTTGATCACCCATATTTCCAAAAAAATTAGTTTGATGTTTTTTCATGATCTTCACAATTGCAAAATCTATTTATTCTGATTCTATATCAAATTGTAAACTTTATTGGTGAAATTTATTGATTCATCACAAACATTGCAAATTCTAAGGCAAAAAGCCTATTTTTTTCGAAAATTACAATGATTAAAACAAGGAGGGGGGGATATTTTTCTCCCAAAAACCTCAAATTCTCTTGCAATGGGGAAATCATAATCTCATTTGCTCCTCGAATGCATTTTTGGTTGAAACCGACGTCTAATTTTCCATTGCATTTTTGGATGCATTTTCAACAAAGTCTGATGTCCATTGTGTGTTTGTGCATGATTTGTCATCTTTGTGTATGCATTTTTGCATTTTATTTACATTTTGCAAACACACATTTCATTTTTGCACTTAAACACGCTTGTAATTTTTCATACACAACTTGAAAAATGTCTAGTTTAGGACCTAGATTTGTCATTCCTGACATACAATTACTTCATGGTGATAATTATGTTGCATAAAAAATAAAAGTACAAACACATCTTGAGTTTGAATACATTTGGTCAGTAGTAGAAGGCACATGGCTCAGACATGCAACAAATGTTGATCAACAACAAAATTTTGACAAGGCTAATAAAAAGGCTAAGTTAATATTCATGTTTGTAGTTTCACATGAGGTACAATCTCATATCTGTAGTGTTACGACTGTAAATTATGATTGGGATAATCTTAAAATTGTATATGAAGCTAAGAATCAAAATCAAATCCTACATCTTTAGAACCAATTGCACACTCTCAAGCTCAAATCAGAAGAAAAAGTAGAAGCATTGCCTAGAAGGGTTGCAACTTTGCGGGCTTCACTTCAATCTTTGGGCAAACTAGTGATAGATGATTCTTTGGTCCCTATAGTCTTTAGAGCACTGCCCCTCATGTATAGGATCTTGGTGACCACTTTGATGTTACAAGACAAAAATCAACCTTTGAGGTGTTGGTAAATTTGTTGCAACAAGAGGAAGCTCTACATAATTTAGAGGATGCAAATGAAAAGCATGCACTCGCATCAAATCAAACGGGGAATAAACTCATGAAGGGTCCAAAGGAATCTCCAAAGTAGAATAAATAACAAAACCAACAATGAAATAATTCACATTCTCTTAAAGCATGTCAAATTTATGGAAAATAGGGACATGACTTGAAAAATTGTTAGTACAACACTTTTCAATAGGGCTCATCAAGTAAGAAGCCCTCTTTCAACAAGTCACCACAAACAAAAAAGAAGCAACCACAACAACAAAATAGGTGGAAATAGAAAAATTCCTAACCTTAACAACATGGCAATGTTGCTGAAGACAATGATTCTTCAAATGAGGAATATAGTTCATCTACTCAAACACATGAGTCTACCAATCATCCAAGTGTAGTTTGTATGTTGATTTAGGGGCAACTAGACACATGATAGGAAGAAAAGAATGGTTTTCTACTTTGGAAAAAATAGAATCAAAGGGATATGTTTCACTTGGAGATGATACCTCATATACAATACAAGGTAGTGGTGACATCAAACTTCAACTTGGAAATAGAAATTACAACATTTCAAATGTTCTCTATGTTTCAAGACTAACAAAAATTCTATTGTATGTTAATCAATTGCTTGACCACAACCTCATGGTTGAATTTGATCACCAAAATGGTCAAAAGTTTTGCCACATCAAAGACAAGTCTAGGCATTTCAAAGTGATTTTCAAGGATTCCAACATTGGCAAAATGTTTCACCTTAATTTTGTTCAAAATTATCATCAAGCACTTGCGGTCAAAGATAAAGAACTAGGCAATTTATGACATAGAAGATATGGTCACTTGAGTTATGGTTATTTGGTACAATTGAGCAAACAAGATATGGTGTATGCTCTTCCCAAATTCAATCGATCTTCTAATATGTGTACCAATTTCTTAGCAGGAAACAAAGAAGAGATCCCTTTGGAAAGAATTAGTATTAGTGACTTGGTAAGTTGGACTTGGTCCACACCGATGTTTGTAGACATTTTGCTTCCAACTCAGAGGGTACAAATACTTTTAGATTTTTGTTGATGATTACTCACAAAAAATGTAGGTATATTTGTTGAATACTAAGGATCAAGCTTTTCAATTCTTCAAAGAATTCAAGCCCACGATTGAAAACAAAATTGGTATGAAAATCAAGACCCTCCATTCAAATCATGAGGGGGAATACACCAATAAATAATTCTCGGTCTATCTTAGTCTAATGGAATCAGTCAGTAACTGACAACTCCAATTCACCTCAGTAGAATGGAGTTGCAGAATGCATAACATATTCATTGTGAAAATGTTTTATAGCATGATTGAGGATGCAAAATTGCCTAATACATATTGGGCAAAAGCTTGTCACATTACAGTCTACTTGTTGAACTGGTCACCCACCAAAGTTTTTGATGAATTCACACCACATGAAGCTTGGATAGGGAATAAATCAAAGGTAACTCACCTTCAATTTTTTGGTTACAAGGCATATATGCATGTTCCTAAGAATAAAATAAATAAGTTGGATAAGAAAACAAAGGAATGTATTTTTGTGGGATACAATGCACAATCAAAGGCATACAAGCTACTTGATCTAGAAACAAAAAAGGTACTAATCAGCAAAGATTTAGTCTTTGATGAAAAGAGGGGAATCAATCCACCTTCTACACAGGTAAATGATACAGTAAAAAGTCCTGTAATATTTTTAGATAGTGATGGTGAAAGTGAAAAGGAAGATAGTCAAACAGGACCTCCAGCACCACCACCTACAATTTAGCATATGCCCAAGTGCTATTTAAGTATTATATGAGATGCTAACTTGAATGAAGTAACAGATACATCCACTTCAAGATTGAGGAGTCGAAGCATGGCTCGAGAATAGGTTAATATGGCCCTTATGAGTATTGTGCAAGAAACATATGAGCCCTCTATATTAATAGAATCCCTACATTATAGACCTTGGAAAGATGCCATAGATGTATAATATTAGTCATTGATGAAGAATAACACTTGGCACCTTGTTGATCTTCAATCAAATAATAATCCTATTGGATGCAAATAGGTATTTAAGACCAAGTACAAAGCAGATGGTAGTATTGATAAACACAAGGCAAGGCTTGTTGTAAAAGGGTATACTAAAAAACAAGGCATTGACTATGAAGAGACTTTTGCTCTCATATCTAAGATAAAGACTATCAAAATGGTTTTTGTTATGGCTTCACAGTTTGGATGGAAATTCCATCAAATGGACATAAAAAGTGCCTTTCTCAATAGAGATTTGAAAGAGGAAGTCTACATGACTCAACCTAAAGGATTTGTGGCACCTAATCAGGAACAAAAAGTGTGTAGGCTTATCAAGTCTCTCTATGGGCTAAAACAGGCTCCCTGAGCCTGGTACATCAAGATTGATGAGCATCTCATACAACATGGATTCAATAAGAGTCCATATGATCCTAAACTCTACCTCAAAAAGCAGGGGGGAGGTTGTTATAGTGATTGTTTATGTCAACGATCTAGTCATCACTAGTAGCACTGTGAAGATGATCGATGCAACTAAGAATGATCTCAAGTGATCATTTGACATGGCAGATCTTGGGTTGCTACACTATTGTCTTGGTTTGGATGTGTGGTAGAAGGAGCATTACATTTTTGTTTCACAGATGGAGTATACCAAGACATTGCTCAAGAAATTCAAGATGATGGACTGCAAGCCTATTGCAACACCTATGGAGACAAGACTTCAGTTGTCTCACATAGATCCATCACTAGAAGTAAATGCAACTCTCTATCGATAGTTGATTGGGAGTCTCATTTAATTGACATTTACTAGGCTAGATATTAGCTATGATGTCAGCTATCTTTCTTGGTTCTTGCAGAAACCAAAGGTGATATATTGGAAAGCAACAAAGTGGCTATTGAGATACATCAGAGGTAAAATTCAATATGGTCTAGAGTAAAATAAGAATGGTAATTTCTTGATAGGATACATGGATGTAAATCATGCAGCTTTTATTGATGACAGGAAATCCACTTCTAGATTTGTGTTCTTTCTAGGATTTGGTCTAATTTCATGGGGAAGTAAGAAGCAGAATTATATTTCTAAATCTTCCATAAAGGTAGAATATTATGTTACAGTAGGAGTTGTCTGTGAAGCGATATGGATATGTCGTATTCTTTTAGGACTTGGAGTTCCACAAAATCAACTTACAGTTCTAAATTGTGATAATCAGAGTGTTTTACATCTTGTTCGTAATCCAGTGTTTCATGAGAGAACCAAGCACATAGAGGTTCAGATTCATTTCATACGCAAACATGTTCAATACCACAACATACAAATCCAATAGTGCCCCACTCAGTATCAATGTGTAGATGTCTTCACGAAGTCAATTGCACGTGATAAGTTTGAGGCATTCAAAAATTATTTCTCTTCTTATCTTTACACTGTGATCAATTAAGGGGGGGATTGTTAGAATAATTAATCCTAGCTATTTTGTAATAAATGTATCAAGGTGTTACTAACCTTTGATTGACATAGGTTAGTTGCTTGAGGTATTTATTAGGTGTGATTAGTTGTGTTATGAGTCATAATCTCTTACAGATTAGGAGATCTATTCTCACTTAGTGTTATATAAATAAGCACCTCTTGTAGTATTTTTATTAATTCAATTAATGCAATTCATTCTGACTTTCAATCTCTAAAGGGGGAAAGGGGAGAGCATAGACATGATTATTTACACAAACAAACAAGAAATCAAAAATACTTTAAACAAATGACGAAAATAAACACAAGTGTTTTTTAGAGCACCAATTCAGAATGTAAGTTTATTGCTTAAGCACCAAATAGAAAAATGAGTAAATCATGCCTTGTTAATTGTATAAAAAAACCCTCCAAGATATTAAAACCTACAAGATATAGATTAGGATTTTGAAAAATGACATTGGTGAGCAAAGGAAGTCAAAATTCTGCAATTTTTAAGTCTCAAAAAAATTCACACGGAGCGATGTCGCCAATCTGCAGGTTAATCTCACCGATTAGTAAGATGAGCTCATTATTCTGCATATCAATATCATTGCTCTGCAGTGAATCAAATATACATTATGGCAATCTCACCAATTATTAGGATGACCTCATTGTTTTAAAAGACGAGTTCATTGTTTCAATAAATAACATCACGAAAAACATAATTACCTTTATACAACTTTGTTGATTAGTAGGCCGATCTCGCTAATGTGCAGGTCAATCTCACTAATTTTAAGAAAACATATTAAATCCAAGGATGTGAAGTCATCATTCAGCAGGTCAATCTCATTAATGCGCAAGTCGATCTCATTTATGCGTAGGTCGATCTCATTGATGCATAGGTCGATCTCATTGATGCATAAGTCGATCTCATTGATGTGCAGGCCAATCTTGTTGATTTGTTTGACACAAATAACATAGAAAATAATAAAATGCAATCCCATCGATCCATAAGTCAAACTCACTATTCATAGGAGCGACCTCGCTGATTAGCAGTTCAATCTCAGTAATATGCAAAAAATGGAACACAAAAAAATTATAGAAAAAGGGAAGAAATTCAAAGCAAAGAGTGATACGATTTCATAATTAGAAGACTGAGAAGGCTTGGAAAGAGATTTGTGTAGTGCAACGGTCCCACCAGATGTGTCAAATGTAAACCATGATTACAAGAGAGAGATGGTTTATTTTGTTAGTATTCAAAATAAAATAAATTCATAAAACATAACTTCCCAAGCATGATTCCTTGGATTAAGCAAGGTCTATGAAACAAAGAACAAATAGAAAACATAACCAAGTAGACTTATACCTTCCTCATGGACTCTCATTCAAATTCAGCTCACACATGATTATGTCTGGATGTAGAGCTCAACATCTTCATCAATGTCATGGTGCAAAATTTGTCAACATCTCTCCAAGCACTATCTTCAATGGTTTGTGGATCAATTGGAAGAAAAGAGGTGAAGCTTTTGAGGGATTTATACAGAGTTTCTTTGCACAAAAATCCTATTTAAAGGTCTATGGTGACCCTTTTATTTATAGGTTTTCTAGATTAAATGTGGCCTTTGGATCAATATCAAGATGAGGGATCACAATTCAATTCAATTTTTGAGGCAAATGTAATAAATATTTTGGAAAGAGGTTACATTAATGAGGCATGGCTTGTCTTGATTTTGTTATTTGTTTTCATTAATGCCTAGTGCTTGCCAATTTTTTGGGTGATGTCATAATTCAGATATTTGTTGAGTTTTAAATATGACATAATTAGATATTAGTCAATTTCCATAGATTTTATATGTAGCCAATTGATTTGATTTGTTTAGCTAAATAATCCTAATCAGTTTTTGGGTGTTTTATGTAATATCAAAATTTGAATATTTGTTCTAGTTAATTGACCCTTGACTTGCATTGATTCAAACGAAGTTGACTATTGGTTGTAATGTATTGGCCCAATCATGAATGCACCAATACGTTTTAGAAATGTATGTGACATGTGTAGATGAATTAGAGTGTTTTAATGGTACTCGGTCTAGTTTGTGCACTATTATGGAAAGTCATTATGACTTGTAATTTCAACATGAAAGTGATTAAAAATGGATGTCTACACTTGGATCTCAAACAACTATGGGTTTGAGTACCCCGTTTTAATGTGGCATTCTTTGAGCCTTTGAATGTTCTATTATGGATTCATGTTGTTTGTGAATTTATCTCTAACAACTTTGATAACCATCTTTTTAATTTCATTTTATATTTCTCTTTGTGAATTTCCACCTTGAGTTGACTATTGTTTATTGTTTGTGCCCATGTGTCACCCTACCCCATTTAATCTCACGAGTTACAATTGAATGTGAATTATAAGTGAATGAAAAACGGTGGTGGTATCAATTTGGGGAAAATATATTGGGTTGGAATCAGTGGGTTGAGCAATATATGTTTTATGTATATGTATATGTATAATATGACAACAAAGCAGTTAGAGGATCCTTACAACCCCCTTATAAACATGTGCACTTGCCACGAGGGTGGTTGGGTGCATCATGGCCCTAAATCATCTATCATCCAAGTATATTCTCATGACCATGTTATGACAAGAAATTGAGCTTCATTAATCAGGGGCATGCATTTTATTTATATTCCTTAACATATTTTGTTTATGAAAGGAGTTCCAATTATAATGATATAAAATGATGGAAATGTATATATATTCTATCATTAACAATATTGTGTTTAATCCATCTAGAATGCCTGATAAGTCTGGAATGTTTTGGAATGGATTAATTAGTTTGCAATCATTATAATGCTAAAGGTCAATGAATCTTGTCTTTGTTTCTTGATGAATGTTGAACTTGTTAATGAAACGATGAAATTTAGCTTGAGGGATATTTAATTCCAACCACCTCTTATACTTTGCTTTCTTGTATTTATATAATAGATTGTCACCTTTAAGGCTTTAGAGATGAGCCCCGCTTCACTAGAGGGAAGCCCCTAGATATGGATCCCTGGCCTCAACCATAAACTATGCATCTCTTGAATCTAAGGCACATGTAAATACCTTAGCCTGTGAAACATTAAGCTCCTTAGACTCGAATGTGTGCATTGTTGATATGTGTGTATAACTTAATTTTTTGGGCACCTTTAAATGCCATTAGAAACGTCTATGGGATTCACAGTTAGAAAATCACAAATATCTCCCTCATTGCTACGTAGTCATTAAATTCACTTGTGACTTGGGTATAATCCTCATCACACCGAATACACTAAGGTTCAATAGTTGATTGCATGAGATGTAAACATCAAGTTATCACTTTGATCAAGACTTTTTTACTTGTACAATCACCTTTCGCAGTGATCTCAAAAGTGATAAATCCATTCTTAGATGATTCATTGACATTTTGAGTTTCCTGCCCTTCCACCCAGTTATCATGTGTTTGAATTAGTTCGTGCAGCTAAGTGATTGGTCTCAGTGAAACCAGTGGATATGATCATGCTAATTGGCACAATCATGTCGCCATTGGGTAACGAAGTGATCGATACTTTACCTTTTAGCCTTGCGAATTCATTGGATTTTGTGGGTCCACGAGGTTATGATCATAACAAGTGTCACCTTCTCGTGGATTATCCTTAGACATTTTCTATAGAGGCCTTTAGGCAAGATCAATGTTTGCATACTCGTCATTTTATTAAAAGCGATTAGATATGTGAATAAGCCCTTCGGCTTAGGTTGCAATACCTTGACAAAAATTATTACTAGTGTTAAAATATTATGCAACATAATAACTTATGACTTAGATTTAGATGATCATGGAACTGCTCTGAGATCCTACCACGTGGTAGACATTCTATTGCCTAGAGTTATGTAGAGGTCCCTTGTGACATGCATTATGGTCATCTCATGAAGTCCACAAGTCTATGCATGTGTAGAATTATAGTGTCATATCATTGAGGTATTTGTTTGTGGCAACATAATAATCGAGGTCGAATGCTCTGTTAAACCTCTTTTATATAATAAAATGATTTAGTGTTTATTTGATGGATTGCAATCTCTTAAAAGTGCAAACCCGTTAAATTTATAGGCCGCACTTAAATATGTTTAAAATATGTGATGACTGCAAGCTATCTATGATCATGACATGTGTCATGATCTCAACACCTCGCATTCACGTAATGGAATTGAAGAAAATTATAACACTAGTTAGCATCACCCTCTTGGTTTATAAGCTACAACATATTTTATTTTGGATCCATTGTGGACTATGACCGTGGTCACATGTACATGCGATAAGCATTTAGTGTGCAAGGGGCCACATGCAACACGAGGAACCTCCTAATCGCTTTTTCCTTAAACGTGACACCAATCTCATTTGTGAACCTCCATGAAACTTTGATAATTCGACGAGAGCATTGTATTTTGGAATCCAAATTTTACCTAGACTAGTGTTCGCAAAGAAGCCACGCAATAGTAAGGCCAACACATTTGAGTCCATATAATATATTTAGATCAATAACAATTTGGCAAACATGTGCATGGGACCCAATCTTCCTTCCATTCGCTTCAAAATCAATGTAGAATTCCTTTGACAACTTCATGAAATTTCAATAATTTCGCACATACGTTATTATCATGGAACCAATTTGATTGGGGATCATGTCCGCAACGATAGCCATATAGTTGTGTTGCGGCCACTCTGTATATTATTATAATGTATGATGCGACGCATGACCTTTGCGTGCGTTGGTGACATGCGGTGGCATTAATTATATACCGATAGGACCACGCAGATATCGAGACACTATAATATTTTAGTACGGTAAAGGGAGGCCTATAGCTAATTTATAATGCAAATTATAGTAGTATTGTTTTTATTTATATCGAAAAATATAAGTTGATATGTAAGTAGCCCAGATAGTATCACAGGGGCGTTAGAGGACAACACTTAGTGTGTTATGATTCTGATGATATAGGTTTGTTTTATTTTTTCAACGGTCTTAGAAGATTTATCTCTTGGAGGCTGATAACCCACATGTACCAAGATTGTAATATGGCATGTCCCTGAGCTACACCGAGACTAACTTAGTAACTCATCCATATTGATCTTGTAGAATTTATAATGGATGGTGTGATATTGTTATTGTGTATTGGTATGAACTATATGTGGAAGTGTTTCTTGAGCTATAGGCTCATATGCTTTGCGAAGGTGAAATTAAGTTTATTAAACAAGAATAAAAAATACCACAAATAAAGTAACAATTAAAAGTTAAATGACCCAAGGAATCAGAGGGGTTTATTTGCATCTTCCTATTAATTTTAATGTCTTAATGTAAACAAAACATATATATCTTTTAGTTTTTTGTTCGCAGTGGGGGCTAAATATGATGGTCAAACTTGCCACACCATATACCCTTCTCTAAACCTTGAAACTCTATAACCTTGAATTTAGAACCATAAAGCTATGCAAGGTTTCAAATGCACAACATATCTTATTATATAAACCCTACAAAGGGCCATTAAAATACATGCATAGAAAAGGGCATGATTCTCCCAAACAACTGAAAAAAACTATATTTGTAAAAAATGGTATTCATGCTCATATGCAAGGAATGGGAACAACTATCTAAAACCCTCTTTTAATCTCCACTGTGATCTGAAAGCATTTATTCTTCACGAAAAGAATCAAAAAATTGCAGTACCAACAGCGAACAAACCAAATCATAATCAAAGTCTTGTAAGTATTACGAGGTTTGTGGCTCTTACCATTGCAACTGAAGCATTTCGCCAAGCGGATAGAGAACTATCCACAGAGATTCACATAGATACACTCTTCGTGCCTAACTCACTTTATAATGTTACATGTCCAATATCTAGTTTATGTACATCAAGCTATGAAAAGCCCAAGGTTTCATCGTCGCACTGAATGAGCAAAAAGAATGGTTCCCTATGTGGCAAAAAATAATAATAGCATTTTCACAATGCACTTGCCACCAACAGAAAAATGAATAAATGGCATTGATTAAATTTATTAACCTCTCACCCTTCCATATCTACCACCGCTCACACGTAGACAAGACATCGTAACCCAAAAACGTGACCACACCAACGCACACCACGAGTCATAATAATATTAATAAGTCTATTTTATTTGTGTGGCCTCTACACAATAAATACTAATGCTTCCACCATGATGGAATCTCTTTGATCATTCACAAATACAATAAAACATTACTTTATTTTCCATCACATCTGTGAACACAATAAACCCTGTCAAAGCTTTTATGAGGAAAAATCGAGGGCAAGATTTTGGGATGTTGACATGTGTTAGGATCAAGCGTAGCTTGCCACTTAATAAAAACTTGTCTTAATCCCATGAATAGTGGTCATGGAGTCATACAACCACAAACTCCACAAAGTAATCACAAGGCCATATTTTATAATCATATAATTTTTTAAGTCTTTTCATAAAGTATAAATATCAAGGTCACTTTGTATTTCCACGCACTAAAAATATATATATATATATATATATATATATATATATATATATATATATATATATATATATATATATATATAAGGTTGCCATAGTATCTATGCAACCACAAGATACGATTGTAGTACTCATTATATATCTAAAAGAATCTTCATAATGATCACATGGTCCCTATTTACATAATGCTAACAGTGCCATTGAGACCTAAGCCATATGTACACGTTAGCCCAGACTCTACGTTATAACATGTCCGTGTACGAAGTCACAATTTTCACAAATGTTTACGGAGTAGCAAGATTTTTGCCAAGTGACACGATCACAAAGTTTTTAGTCCACAAAGTCTATTACCACGAGTTAAATTCATATCAAGGAAAATCACAGAACGGAGAAAAAAACTCAAAATGTTATCAAATTGAAGATGATGAATCTTTCACCTTCAAGATCACAATGAATGCGCCATTTTGAGGATGTCGGTGGCCCCATCTTTAAAAAGTGTTGAACAACTAACCTATGTTGGCAGCATCAAGAAAACTGTGAACTATTTTCTCCAAGACAAAAAAAATAACACAACCCACTTAAATTTTATGACATGGCAACTTCATGAATAAAAAAATAATTACCATACATAATACGCAATTGTTGGTCCATGCACTCTAAATGCAGGGACAAACCAAGCCAGCAACTTCAACAAAATAATTCCCCTGCATTCCCCTGCACACTATTTTTCAACACATCCACAAACCCAATAAAACTTGCCAAGGCGTTTACGAAGAAGATTGTATGAGACTCTGAGATGGTGACGTGTTAGAATCACACGCAACTTGCAACCCAATTAAAACATTGATGTTTCATCTACATCAATAGTGGTCACTGAGTCATGGAGGCAGAGTCCTAGTTGTAGACATCCAATTCCTAACACTATTTGTGTTGAAATTATCAATCTTACTTGAATTGCACTCAAATGCACATTTTATGTCAAAATCTATAAAACACATTAAATAGTTCGAACTTGTCGTTTACAAGTGTCAATTTAGGTCAAAATATTTTTAAATGAGGCAATGCAATTTATGACCCAGCTAACTTTGACAATTCATTTAGAGTCAAAATGACCATTTCATCATTTAGTGCTCCGGATTACTCTTTTCTTCTAATTCATTGGTACACATCATATACCTTTGTTATTTGGTGTTGCAACATCCTAAATGGGAATACAAATCCAACGCATCTAACATCGCTTTTCAGTTCCTTTCTAATCAAATTACAACCCAATAATATGACTTTCTGACCATTTTGATTAATTGAGGACTAATTTTCAAATAATTGCACAAATGTTGATTAACCTTGTTTAAGATTAATTAATCCAAATCAACAGCGTAAGTAGATTTTTCATTAGAGTTGTTGAATATTTCTTTATTCAACCACTGCATTGTCAGAGAACATCATTTCTTAGGAAGACATCCTTAGGCCATAAATGCCACAAATATCAGAGTTATAGGTCATCCATGCCTCTTCAATGCTCCTTCCAAGGGCATGATGAAAATAATTATGGATTTAATTTCAAATATTAGAATTATTCATAGCCATACATCTAATCTTCAGATAGACGGTCATGGTTGATCATAACCAATCTCAAAAATTTATAAATAGAGAGGCCGTGGACATGAATTTTAAGCGATTTTGGTGCAAAGTTATTATGCTCAAATATCTTAGAAGCTTGAATATTGCAAAGTTATAATGTTAAATTGTTTTCACAATGTTTTGCATTTAATCATAGATTTTCCTTGCAAGTTTCATTGATAGGCTAGTTTAGTGATTTGGAATCATGAGCCTAAGTTTTATGAAGGGTTCTTGAGGCATTGGAAGAGCTTACCACCATTGTTGACAAAGACAAGGATGTTTGATCAAGGGAGAACATGTTTTTGAGCCACATGGGTATGGTGAATCCATTCAAAAAAATAATATGGTGTTTCTTTCATTTGTTTCTTGTTATTCTTTATAATTTTCATAAAAATAAATATGCTTGGTTAATTAATTATTTATGCATATTTCCTTATTTATGGACTAATGCTTGACTAACTTGCTTTCTAATCCTCTTTACATT
This sequence comes from Torreya grandis, assembly GCA_037957365.1. Lineage (NCBI taxonomy): Eukaryota > Viridiplantae > Streptophyta > Pinopsida > Cupressales > Taxaceae > Torreya > Torreya grandis. Next base: position 2,830,932 of record JARHVA010001981.1, on the reverse strand, counting down.
AGTACAAGGGTTCGTGACAATGATGTGTCACAATCACAAAGGTCATGGAGTCACGGGGTTTACAAATGTTCCTAGAATATGGCTCAAGGGATGAGTAATAATTGTGGGACACCAAGCAACAATATTTTTGCCAAGTGGCACAATCGTGGGTTTCCAAGCCATAGAGCCTAGTACCATGAGTTCAATTCATTACAGAAAAAAATGACGACGAGCAAGCGAGCAAGAAATTGAAAACAACACCAACTTGGGGATTCAACATCAAGATCACAACAAATGCAACATTCTAAAGATTTGGTTGGCCATAACTTTTAAAAATGTCGAACTAACCTATGTTGGCCATCTTAAGAAAACAGAAAACTATTCTATCCGAGATAATTAAAAAACCTAACGCAAACCACTAAAATTTTATGACTTGGCAACTATAGAGGACAAAAAACAAATAGCTTGCATAATATGCAACTGCTGGTCCATGCACTCCAAAAGTAGGGGCAACCAAGTCAACAGACTCAACAAAGTAATTCACCTATATTCTCCTTCACTCCGACATTTTATTTTATTTTTCAGCAAAGAGAATGAAATAAAGGATCAAACCAAGACTACAAGAAACCAAAAACACAAAATACTTGAAAACAAAAATAATACACATTTCTCTACGTCTCCAAAAAAGTGAAGAGCGGTCATGGAAAAGATGAAACAAATACCTTATACAATACACAATTGTTATTCCATATATTGCAAACGCAATATAAGGTGTATCATCACAAACTAAATCAAGACAACCCCCTGAACAAAATGATATCTTTGGAGTCCACTCCACTCCTACCATTTTATTCCCAAACAAAGACAATAAAACAAAGGAATTGAACCAACATTTATTTATTGCACAAATAAATTAAGAAGACAAAATATTACAAAACAAAAACATTACACATTCTTTGTATCTCAAAAAATAGTGAAGAATGGCCATGGGAAACAAACTTCCCTACACATATTCAACACACTACCAAACTTGTTATGATAGTTTACAACCTCATATATAGATTCATTTTTTTTTTCAATAGGTTATCGAGGCCACCATTAGTTTGTGTTGATAACTTATCAAACTTTTGCATCTTCGGACAGCATTAAAATCCAACATAAAATAATAAATACAAAAATAGTGCCCTCTTAACACAAGAAAGTAAATATCTACATGACACAATTTCCATCGATGAAAAAGGTACAGGGATCATTAATTCAATTTATTGATCGCTCACCCCTCAATATCTACTGCTGCATTACCAGCATTTTGATGCAAACCAACCAAGACGCAACACATGTCGAAAGTCCTCCAAAAGTGAATGTGAACCGTCGATTGAGTGCGCAAGGCAAAACTCGATCCAAAGGTGAACATCTATTGACACAAAGAATAGGGTTAATGACCCCGACCTAGAGCACTTCACCATTGAACGCATAGTCGATTGAGTCATCCCATTCTTCTATAGATAGAAAAGGTATTGGGTAAGGGGGCACACCCTTACCCCTACCCCTATCTATCTATAGACTAGATCGACTATGCGCTCAACAACGCAGTCCTTTAGGTCGAGGTCATTCCCCCTATCTTTATGTTAATGGATGTTCTACCCCTACCCCTATCTTGTCGGCCAAACGGCCACCTAGACTATATAGAGATAGGACCACCGCAAAGCTCTTTATAATATGCATTTCTGAACATAAATTTCCTTCCAAAATACAAAAATTAATTAAAAGGATATTTTTGAAATACATTGACTAAATTTAATTAATTAAATTAATAAGCCAAATTGTCTCAAGAATTTTCGTGAACCTAATAGTTTTTTAAAATAAGAACTAAATCATTTACATAATCAAAAAACTGTGGCTGTTCTTGACGACATGTTTGCGCCAAAATAGCAGCAGAATAGATTCATTGTATCCACAGTAATGAGGCGCATGGTGCAGCAGTAGGTGCTCTAAATACTTGTAATCCCTTACATTGAGCAACCAGTGAGGTGCCTGGCGCAGCAATACATGCTCAAAATACCTGCAATTCCTTACATTGAACACCTTCCTGAAGGATGTTCGAATGGCAAGCTAAACAAATACATCTTCATAAAGTGTCAAACGCTGTGAATTTCAAATCCATACAAATCGTTTTGAAGCAGACATTAATATGCCGGCTTGACTTAGAGATAATTGTTGTTAACTAATTGTACTTGTCAATTAACTAGGAGCCTCTGCTATGTTGCATAACTGAAAAAGAAACCAGTCAATGCATGTGTTAAAAATGTACAATTTATAGGTCATCCGAATTTAAACAGAAAATAAAGTTGTCAAAATGGGATAAGAAAGCGGCAAATGACATATCCTTTACGGTAACGCAATTGGATAGTTAATTGTTTTGATGGAAATACTTTGCCACTGAATGTTCCAACTCTCAGTGTGAAATTTTTTCATCCCCTCACCTGAAAATGATTTTCACCCCCACCTGCAAATGACAAGCATCTCCTAATATGGTCAAATAACTTAAACACAATTGTGTTTTTCCAAGGCCAGCGGATCAAAGGCAAAAAGCCAAAAAAACATATTTTCATCATGACACAAAACGTTTTTTCACATGACTGTTAACAAATAGTAATTGCCATAGCATCCAACAAAACTAGACAGATTTAAAGTTTTTTCAGCATATATTATTGCAGTGAATTCCATAACATCTTTTTATCATTTGTACTGTCATCTAATCCAAGTGATCCAAACAAGCAGGAAATGATGAAGCTTTTCATCTATTGACAGTTAACTGGCTTGAGTATAAATATTTAGAAATTAACTCGTAAAGCTGCTGTTAAGATTATAGAAAGATGTAATGCCCAAATTAAATGCAAAATCCATAATGAAAAAATAGCAGTTACAAAATCAGAAAAAAGTTCAGACTACATAATACTGTCAGCAACCAAAATGCTGATATATCCATCAATCCAAATTTGGAACATCATATTTACGACTCTCTAGGCGTGTGAGATTTTTTTGCAGCTTCAGCTGCTGCTTTCTCTGCTTCAACTTCTGCTACAACTCCCTCAACTTCCGATTCCTCAAGTTGCTGCAAACCCTTGTCCTTTGTCATCACAGCAATCTCTATGTTGTTTCCTTTACTTTCCACAACCTGAACAAAAGCATGAAGAGACATCAAAAATGAACACTGAGGTGTTAAAATTAACTGAAAGATTCCTGCCAAGGTTATCAAAATATAGGACATGCTCTAGAAAAAAGGCTTTTCCATACACACTTCTAAATAAAGTTGGAACAGGTCCCAGTTTTCAAAAAAATAGACATGGGAATTTAGCCACAAGAGTGCAGTACAGAAAAGGAACTGGAGAGATGTTTTCAAAAGTGTCCTGGAAAAGAGGCTCCCTGAAAATTATTGATGCTCGTCTACACATACATATCAAATTATCAATTGTATTTACATCAGTAGCCAATTCAAGAAGATGAATAAGGGGAATAAATTGAAGACCTCTAAAATCTCAGCAAACTAAGAACTCAGAAGTACTTGTGAATTTGAGTCAACGCCAAAAGACCAAACTGGGGCCTTTGTTTAGGAACTCACTTTCCAAGGACTTGTATTGTGCCAAGCGGAATAAATACATGTAAGGCGAATGTGCACCAGACTGTAGGATTAGAACTCACAACCAAATACATGTGGATTTGAGTCCACACCAAAAGACCAACCATGAGCCTACAGTGAGTAACTCAGTTTTTAAGGATTTGAACGACACCCAAACAGGAATAACACATGTAAGTGCATATGCACCAGACCATGGGAATAGAACTCAGAGCCAAATGAGCCAATAAGCCAAATGGAGAGTAAACAACCAATGTGGTTAATATTGCGAAAGAACCAAATCTTAAAGAGGAGAGGGGAAGAATAGCTGAAAAAATATGCAGAAAAAATTAAAAATCGGTGCTATAGTTTACAAAAATAGGGGTATCAAACAAAACACTACTGATATCCATTTTAAAGAAAGAGGCCAATCTAACTCAGTTCATGAAGAATTTATAGAGGATGCAGAAGAAAGTGTCCCATGTGGAAGTTCTTATTTCAAATGTAAGGGAAATTGAGCACCTCCACCACCCCCCTCCCCAGTGAAAGCATTAAGGTGGGAGAGCTTCCAAGGCAAAGATGACTCTAGTTTTAATAGCAAATAAAATAAATGAGAAGAGAATACATGTTAAGAAAATACGAAATAGTCACAAAAAACAACATAGTAAACCATGCAAAAAAACTATCAAGTTATAATTATACAAATGATAATATATCATCTCAATTCTTTTATTAAACAAAACAAGTAAAACAAATGCTCAAGGTTAAAAAAATAATAGATATCTCGAGGTTTTTTAAAAAAAAAAAAAAAAAAGTTAATAGGGGCAAAAAACCCACCTTACCTCCTTACAGTAAATATCTATAACATTATTGTAATATATATTATTAATCTTAAGTGTCATAGGCTGTTGTCTTTTTGTTATAGATGAAGAGTCATCCCTAGGAATAGGAAGAGTCATCTTAAAAAGATGAAATGAGCAGCCAAATATTAGATTTATATATTGTAATGTTCTTCTTTTCAAATTAAAACGTGGATACAATTTTGGCTTGCACCAAATATTGTTAATGTCACTCCATTAATCCCTGGCCTGACATTGGCATCAGAGCCCAGATTTTATTGGTCATTTCTCTTTCTCCATTCTTCATTCCTCTTTTCTTGCCGTACGGCCTGTATAAACTTGCTTCAATTTAGTTGTTTGTCATCGGCTGTTTGTAGATAGCGTCTCAGCTGTAGAAGGATGCTTTTGCCTAATTTAATGCAGTTGTAGGCCTGAATAAGATGTTACTTCTGCTATTGGAAGATGCATTTGTCTTTGTGAGGACTGCATGGCATTTTGAGACTGCAAACTTCATTGCAAACCTGTTTTATCAGTATATTTGAAGGCGTATTGTGCTCAAAGCTTTGGCAGCATAATTATTTATTCTCGCCTGCTGTTCAAACCTGATTGTTGGCTGTAATCTCCTTGCTGCATGGTAATTTGTGGTTGCGTGGACCTCATTTTGGACTGCATGAGACCAATTACCTCTTGACTGCATCCTGTTCTGATTTGGCAGTGCATAGAAGGCCATTCTATTGAAGGGTGTTCTAGCATCTGAACTGATTGGTGTCCTGGCCTTGACATTCTAAGGGCAGTGTGGCTGTTTTAACTTCGTTTTTGGCCAACATGCTGGTTGTTATTCTGCTCTGACTGGATTGGACTGTTCATGATGTATTTTGGACCGGACTTCGACACTAAGTGGCACCATGCAAACAAATTTTTTGCGGGTCTCTGTTTTTAATCTGCTAACAAAGGTGTTTTGGTGGCTGTATGCTCTAATAAAGGTATATTATCTGTCTTTTGGTTGTGTTTTCTGATCAAAGGAGTGTGTGGAACACCTCCAACAAGGTATTTCAACCATTTTCTCTCATCAATGTAGCGCCAAGCAAGAAATAAGTCTAATTTTCATTAAAATTTCTGCCTTTAATTTTATTAAAAGTCAATTTTTGAATGGAGAATATTCCCACAATGGAATAAAATAGCAAATTTTAATTCATTTTTACTCATCAAAGCAAAATAAGTCAAATAGAAAAACAAAATCAATTTTCATTTTCCGAAACAAGCAAAATTTGAAAACAAATCAAATTGTGCAAACAAAACCAATTTGCAGTGTTTGGTATCAACAGTGCTTCAGGTTCGCATTTACAAATCAAGTCATCGCGATTGAACAACTGCAGTTATAGTTTAACATGGTTGTAATAACGGCATTTGTGGCTTCATCCCTATAAACTGCCAGAGAGAAATAAGGAAATTTTTCATTATCACTTCCCTCCATTATCCATTTGTGACTATCGCTAAACATAAATCCCAACAACGATCAAGAGTTATCCGAGTATATAAGATTATCACGCCCACATAGAGGGACTTGTCATTAAGCATGTGTCATAGATAGAGTAAATTATTTTCACATATTGTCTACGTACCACGTACCATTCTGTTTTCACATGCTTTAACATCGGTTTCACATACTGTCAAGTATATAGAAAGAACGAACTTCTTTCAAGCACAAACGGATATATAGGAAGAGCGAGCATATAAAGAGTTTTGGTATATCAGTGTAGTGGTATATCGAAAAGAGGACCTTTTTCGAGTGATAAAGAACCTTTCCATCTCCATTCGCAAAATACGATCAATAAAATCAATTGTTGACACAACTCAAATTGGGAAAGATCCCTGCTCGGAATGGTCTCGGCAAATGGAAAGCAAACTCATCGTCAATGATCTAAGGTTCAACATTTGCGACAAGGATGACAACCCAACACAACCAACAGATACAAAAGAAGTTAATGCCTCGAAGCAAAAGAAATTAAAAGCATTGGCCTCAATAAGGGTACCAGTGGACGACAAAGTTTTCTATCATGTTCAAGGGTGCACTCATGGGAAGTACTTCAAAAATTGACAGACTTGTATGATTCTCACTCAGAGTTGGAGTTCATATAGTTACAATTGAAGTTGTTCGATCTTGAATTGAAAAAATAGTGATGTGATGAGTTTGGCCTCAAAAATTTGTGCGATCAAAAATGATGTAGATGCCACCGGTGTCAAAATTGGCATATACATTATACATGACTGCATTCATAAAGGCCTTATTCCTACGTATTCAACCTCCTTGGAGTCTTTGCAAGAAAATAATCAACCGAAGACTCTAACATTTGATCAATTGGTTGAAAAGATCGCTGAAAGAGAAAAGGCCTTCAAGAGAAAAACTGAATCCATAGGTGAAAGCATTTGTTATGCTAAGCAAAAGGATCATTCTTCAAAGGCTTTATTTTCAAATAAGACACGTCTTCGAAAAGTGAAGGCAATGATAAAAATAAAATAAAAACATGGGACAAGGAGGCAAATGTGACAATCACAGTGGGTAAAATCAAAAACAGAATGATAAACGTCTCTACTACAAACGGTGTGATAGAAAAGGAAGCCAACCATGAGACTCACGAACGTAGGGCTTCAATGGAGAAAATTGAGGCCTATTGTAAGAAGAAAGAGGAAAAAGCTAAGAAACAAACAAAAGAATCAAACTTGGCCCAATTAACCAATGAATATGTGTTTTCCAACTCAATTGAGGCAGCCACTACTTTAGTAAGTACAACTAGGTCTGATGCTTGGGTTCTTGATACTGGTGTGACTCAACATATGACTTTCCAAAAATACTTCTTTGAGGAGTTTAAAGAGGAAAGTTATGGTCCAATTGGCAAATCAATCAAGTCTGCAACCAGAAGGATGAGGTACAATACAACTCGAGTGTCAAGGGCTTCCAGACTTCATACTCCAACATGTTCTCTACCTTCCTCAGTTGAAATGAACCCTGTTGTCCTTGGTGCTCATCCGTCAACATAGGCACTTCATTTTGCTAGATAATAGGGAAGTCACAATCAAGAGAAAAAGTGACAATGCAGTCATACTGACTAGATTTGAGGAAGGCAAATTGTTGAAATTCAAGGGTGAGCCATAAGTCTCAAGAAACTTTGCTCATCTTATTTTGGAAGGTATGTCACCAAGCATGTTGTGGCATGCTCGATTTGGGCATACAAATTATGATTGCATTTGTTTGATGCAAAAGAATGGTGTAGGTTTGCCTACCCTACCATAAAAATTTGAGGAGTGTTATGCCTACATTTTGGTCAAACATGAAAGAAAACCATTTCAAAAGTCAGAATGAAAAGCCACTCGAAAACTACAGTTGGTTCACTTAGATTTGTGTTATCTTTCAATTCTCTTTGTTGGTGATCACAAACCCTTCATGTTGTTCATCGATCACTATGGCAATATTACTTGGATATATTTTATCAAACAGAAATCTGAAACATTTGAGGCATTCAAAAAGTTTCAAACGATGATTGAAAATAAAGCCCAAACCCACTTCGGGAAATTGGGGACAGACAATGATGGTGAGTTCACTTCAAAGACCTTTGAGGTTTGCCTCAAAGAAAACGAGATCAAACACCATCTCACGATTCCTCACACCCCTAGCAAAATCGAGTAGCAGAAAGAATGAACAAATCTATGATGAATATAGTCCATGCAATGTTATATTTCAAAGGGGTAAATCTGCATTTTTGGGCAGAAGCAACTCAAATAGTAGTATATCTCTTAAGCATATCCCCATCGTCAACCATTGAAATGAAGACTCTGTATGGAATGTGGTGTCGGCATCTTCCTTCATTGCATCATCTTTGGGTTTTCGGATCCACATGATATGCATTGATTCCAAAAGAGAAAAGGAACAAGTTGGACAACAGACGTCGCAAATGCATTCACTTGGGATATTCTGAATCCTCCACGGCATATAGACTGCATGATGAAAAGAACAAGAAGTTTCTCATTGCGAGGGATGTCTTTTATGAAACTACAAAGGATAAAGCCAGCATTGATCAACAAGTGAGACGATTGGATAAATATGCAAAGTTAGATGTCTACAAGGAGAGTAATTTGGATGTTCCAAACAGTGGAGAGGGACATGCCACTGGGAGCCAGTTGAATCAATATTGTCTCTTGTGATTGAAAATGGAACTCCTTCAGAAGGAGAAACGAAAACTTCATCAGAGGTTGAACAAATACCTACAAAACAGATGTCAGACAATGAAAAAGCTTTAGAACATGAAATTGAGGCACCAGTTGTTCGCCAAGGGGCATAGAAAAATATGCTTAATCATGCTTGATCGCACAAATTTTGACGAGGGGTATATGTCAATTTTTCGCCAAGAGGTACATGTCAGTTTTGACCCCAATGGCATCCATGTCATGCTTGATCGCACAAATTTCTGAGGCCAAACTCATCACATCACTATTTTTTCAATTCAAGATAGACTAAAGTTTACCTTTAACAACCCTCCAAAAGAACTCAATGTTGCAATCAATTCATAACAAACTTCTTTCAAACAAACTAAAAAGACTGACGTATGAAGAAAAGCAATGAAAGATGAATTCGATGCATTGGTCAAAATTGGAAATTAGAAATTAATGGATCCTCCACCAAACTACAAACCAATTGAATGCAATTGGGTCTTCCACAACAAAAATAAGCAGATGGCTCACTTAACAAAACATAAATCAAGGTTTGTCACAACGAGACATGCTCAAAAGGAAGGAATTGACTACAATGAAACCTTTACACCTACATCAAAATGGACTACCATTCGAACCATGTTGGCTTTGGTAACTCAAAACAAATAGAAAGCTCACCAAATGAACATCAAAACTGTATTTCTGAAGGGAGATCTCAAGGAAACAGTGTACATAACATAGCCCAAAGGTTTTGCAATAAATGGCCAAGAGCACAAGTGTGAAGTTGAAAAATCATTGTGGTTTGAAACAAGCCCCACAAGCTTGCTATGACAAACTAGCTGAGCATCTCTTAAACATGAACTTCAAAAGTTTTGAGTTTGAAGATGCAATATTTTTTGACAAACCAGAGGTATTTGCAGCGGTGTATGTTGATAATCTGTGCATCACAAAAAACAATGAAAGATACAAAGCAAAATTCGAATCAGAGTTGATGAAAAGCTTTGAAATGATTGATTTGGGTTATCTTCATTACTATTTGGGTATTAAAATAATTTAAAAACCTCAGTATATCTTCATCATTCAACAAGAGTACATTGGTGACATTCTGAACAAGTTCAGAATGAAAGATTGTAAGCCTCGCAACACGCCCATGAATCAAAATCTGCAATTGACCACAAAAGATACCACAGATTTTGTAGATGCTACTACATGAAAACAACTCGTTCAAAGTCTAATCTATGTGACAGCTACACTAAATATTTCTTTCATTGTTGGTTTTCTTTTTCGATTCATGTAACAACCTAAAGAAAGTCACTGGAAAGCAGCAAAGAGAGTCTTTTAATATCTCAAACGGAACACGAATTTTGGGCTCAAATACTCCAGGGCATCAAATTTCAAACTAGTTGGATATTTATATTCTAACTATGCTAGTGATTTTGAAGATAGGAAATCCACTTTGGATTTTCTAATGAATCTGAGAACAACGGTCATTAGTTGGAAGTCCAAGAAGCAATCAATGCCAATGATTTCTTTAATATAAATAGTGTATATCGCAACTTCAGAGGGAACTAGAGATATTTTGTGCCTCATATGGGTTCTTTCAGATTTGCAGGAACAATAGGTTCCATCAACACCTCTCATGTTTGACAACACTTTAGCAATTCAAATGGCAAAAAATTCAGTCTTTCACGACCGAACCAAGCATATCAACACAAAATTTTATTTGATTCGACACTGTGAAAGATGGTAGTGTAAAATTACAACATTGCCCTACAATAAAGCAACCAACAGACACTCTGACAAAAGCGCTTGGACAAAAAAAATTTAAAAAATTCAAAAGAATGCTTGGTCTTTTACTATGACCCCTGCAAATTAAGGAGGGGATATAACATTATTGTAATATATGTTATTAATCCTAGGTGTCATACGCATTTGTCTTTTTGTTATAGAGGAAGGGTCATCTATAGGAATAGGAAGAGTCACCTTAAAAGGTGAAATGAACAGTCAAATATTGGCTTTATTTATTGCAATGTTCTTTTCAAATTAAAATGTGAATACAATTTTGACTTGCACCAAATATTGTTAACGTCACTCCATTAGTGTCTGCCTGACAATGTTTAAAGTGGGCTAGTAAAAACACACAAAGGTAATGTTTTTTCCAAATATTTAGTGTCATGTGATTATGGTCAAATATGTTCAATCAAAAAGCAAGATGTCCATCCAAGGGAGCGTCAATCATGTTAGGGTAAATTTGCTTTCAGCTCCTACAAAAAGCAAGATATCTGTTTTGGCAGATAACTTCATGGAAGAGAATAGATTAATGCACAGGATTATTTTTCATCATGAACAAATTACATAATAAAATCTATTTACAGTTGAAAGACAACAAACATTCCACAGCAAATCCTTTGTTAATGACACCTTGAGTATCATCAAAACAAGGATGTTAGGAAGGTCACGATGATACATCGACAAACGAGATGGGTCATTGACAAGACCATAAAATGTTTCTTTCACATTCAATCCAACATTGGCCTGAAACACAACTTTATGGAAAGCATTCAAAATGCTATAGGCAGGATGCTGTCTGCACAAATAGGCACATATAAAACCTAGCCATGAGGTTACAAATTTGAAATGCCAGGTTAAAAGACTGGAACAAGGAGAGATGGGTATAATGGACTTGAACTGAGAATTTTAGCAAAAGCATTCAAAAAGGTGGAATGAGGGATGTCCACACAAGTACACACACCTACAAGATATCCAATTAGAATAAATTTTGGAAACAACAAGCTGAAAAACTTAAGTAGGGAATTAAGTATAAAACCAAAAAGAAACAAGATTTAGACAAGGACCTGAATCATTCAACCTAATGTTTGTCAAGGGAGATATGAAGGACAAACTCAATCAGATGAGTAAGGCTATTTTATATACTTATACATAACTAGTCTCAGGAGGAACGTCATTGGAAATTAATCCTAAGTTGTGGTTGTAAAATGACATACGAACAAGCATTTCCACAAAACAGCCTTGCAAAGGAGAGTATAAAGTATAAACAAAAAGGGGTTACCCAACACCAAAGGTGGAGATTAACAAGAATATTAAAAAGAATATATATCTTCCAAAATTATTACAGAAAAAACATAATGACAAAAAGAGAGACTCCAAAACATATATATCTTAGAAGAGAACAGTCAACCAGCTACTGACAGTAAGCTCAATATGACCTCTTACAGGAGAGCAATTTTCTGAGCTCCAATCTATAGTTTAACTCAAATCAAGAAAAAAAAGAAAAACCCGATGGATTTTTAATTGATTTCTACCAAACTTCTTGAGACATCATAACGCATATTTTGTTTGAGACAGTGGATATGTCAGGGAGATGCTATAATACTCTATAACCTAAAAGCGTTTTTACAAAGTATCATGACTAACCCTACCAAAATCAAACAGAATTGAAAACCTAAAGTAGAGTCTACACTTAGAATCCAAGTCACAATTTAAACAGTGATAATCAGGGTATACCGCCTCATCCAATAGCAAAAAAGTGAAACTGTCATAACAGAAATCAGAAATCAGCTGCCTTTCAGTGGGCCATCAGCAAATAGAGAAGATCCACCTCAGTCCATAATGATCTACAACATAGGCTGCCAACCCTGCTCAAGAGAGAGCCAAGGACCATTCTCTTTCACCAGATCATCTACATATAGATTACCAAATAAACGCTGCTTGAAATTGGCAACAGTTTCAGCAGCAAAGGGTCCTCTCATCACAATGTTGTAAAGGCATCTGAACAATTGAGCAGCAGATATATCCAAAACTTATTTAGTGTCTTCTATATCGGTTTCTTTGACCAGCTTACACAAGGAGATTAAGTCCGCTTCTCTCTGTTCTATCAAATCTTCACTAATAACATGCTGAATATTGGTTAATTTGAGCCTGCTGAACAGAAGCCAAGTGTTTGAGGTCTCCGAGCTCCTTCCAGAGATTGTCTAACATCTGGAAACAAAATCCACACCATTACCACTAATTGGTTGCAGAGGGGTAGCAGGAGGGACTTGGAAGAACAGGGGTCTGAAGTAGGGGCAAGGTGAGACTTCAGCTTTTAAATTTCCCATGCCAGAGGTTGAATTTCCTTAATGGTTTATATGATGGTCAGAAAGATCTAACACAAATTCCCAGTGATCCAAGTCTTCATGATCTCATGAACAAGAATACCATTGTTATAGACTGTGACAAGGCCCAGTTGGACAAGGATCAAGAGTAAATACCAAATGGAATGTCCACTTCAGGAAATTTGTAAATCACTCTATGGCCTTTTTCAGGAGCCAAGGTTCTCTACTTGCTTGAGAAAGGCACTGCCGGAGAGGGCTTCAAGCCGCTTGGCATACCGTTCCTGAATTTTGAAAGCGTCATGACAGGAATTTTTAGCAGTCCAAGCAGGAGAGCAGGAGGGCTGATGGGCTGCTTTAGGGGCCATCACAGACTTTAGAAAAGACCTAGACCACCGATAAAAACAGTGACCAAGATTTCTGGCAGAAACTAGACTCACACAACTGAACCACAAAGGTAAATCCAGGGAAAGAATGAATTTTCTAACCAAAAGCTTAAGCAGCAGTATGCTTCACCCTGGGGGGAACGGTCCTGATAAGGTGTGCATCGGGTACCGGTCCCAGTTCGATTTGACCTCCAGTCCTGCCAGGTACATCCCTGAATGGCCAGGTATGCCCGGTTTCATACTCAGCCGTGCAAGGAGGTGCCCAGGCAGGACTCAAGCAGAACCCACAGTATAAAGTAAGCAAGAACATTCTTTTTTGTTTTAACTTTATTAAAAAGTCAACTTGGACATTTAAATACAATTAAAAAATTAATAGAAAAATGGGGAATCCCTAAAAGGCACTCTCACATTCATTTTGTCAAAGGCAAACAACACGACCACCACCACCATACTTACCCCTCATTTTGCACACTTGTTCTCTCGCTTTCATTTTGTCAATTGCTTACGGCTGAAACTCCATACTTATGCTAATCCTATTTGTACAAGTACTTATTTAGTGCCAAGGATTTTAAGGAGCTTGCGACTACAAGGATTGTTTGATTGAAGGTAAGTTTTTTTTGGTAGCTTTTTTAGTTTACTTTTTTTTATATTTTTTCTTTTGAAATTTCAATCTTCATATAGGATGGTTGTTTTCAATTTGTTTTGTTGTTGAATTTTTTATTCTTTCAACAAATAGGGTTCTTTTCCCCTTAATAGTAATATTCTGTTTTTTTTAAAACCAGGTAGCGACAAGGATTTGCTCGAAAGGCTACAATCTCTACCTTTGTGGGCCATGGGGAAACACCAACCTTCATAACTGAACCTTTCTTGCCTCGTTGGAAGCATGTCATGATGTTAGAACATGTTCCAAGTGTGTGTTTCTCAAATTGTATTGTCACATATAAGAACTCGTACAGTTAGATGAAAGCTAGTTTGTGTGCAATTCCTGGCCAAGGAATCAAAGCTTGTGTTGGGCTGACTGGAAGGGGGTTGCCAACATCGAAGAGGAAGAAGAAGCAGATACAATGGGATAAAAAGGATCTAAATCTAACAAGCCACCTATTGCTCCATCTCATACCCCTGTTGTGGTCAAATCAAATCCATTTTTTGTCTACATCTTCTGCAAAGGAAGGGGATTCAGCTCTTATTCGCAAAAGAATAAAAGGTCAAGGTCTAAGTTGCCGATAGGAGTACGGGTATGAGAATCGGATACGGGGATACAGTGATTTTTTTTGGGGGGGTTTGGATACGGCTGGATACAGCCGTACAAAAATATATAAAACTAAAAAATATACAAATATAGACATATAAGCAAAATTAACCACATAATATGCATAGAAGAAACATAATAAGTTAAATAACCACAAAACATACTAATAATTCAATGCCAAATATCATATATTCAAGTAGATAATGCAAATATTACAACTTACCAATATGGACAAAAATAAAGACCAAAGAAAATCCCCTCTCTGCAGTTTGGTGAAGATTACAATGAGATGACCTGGTATTGAATCAAACTTAAGACTATGCCCTGTTCTCTTCTTTGAGCTTATTCACGAGTTGAACTTTTGTATTATACCTGTGCAAGTGATCTTACCGTATGTACTGCACAGAAAGAGTCCTGGAGAACCATATTTTTGGGTCATAAAGGATAAGCAAAAAAAGACATAATTGATTTCAACGTCTCCCTCATCTTGATCATGTTACAGACATTTATTTCCTTTATTTTGGCAAGGCTGAAAAGTGATCCAATAACTGGAAGACTTGCTGACTTGCTCTGGCAACCTTCACAGCTGTTGTATACAGCCCTAATAAAGAAGATACAGATGAATCGACTGAGGCTCACGTTTTGAAAACAGTCAAACACATCCAGCCATTAAAACTGCAGAGAGGTTTTCATACTTTGTTTTGTTTTTTGAAGTCCATGTTTGACTTTTTATTAAGCAAAATTGGGAAAAAAAATTGCAGGAAACGCCAGGATACAGCCGGATACGGCAACCAGATGTATCCGGGCATATCCAAAGCCCATGGATGCTCCCTGGGCGTATCCCTGCACTCCCCCCACGCTCCCGTATCCAAGGAGTGTTTCCCTGCGCTCCTAGGGCCTGGAGGGCGTATCCGATAATGTAGGTCAAGGTCCATTGGAAAGGTCATTACAGAATGAATTCATGGAAATAGTCGAGCAGCTCAATTCACGTTGTAGTTACAGATGTGGGCTGTAATTTAATGTCGTTAGATCACCATGTTGGCAAGATATGTTGAGAGGTATCAACAAAGGCCCTATAGGATTCACCAATGTACGGTATGAAAAGGGGTGCACAACCTTATTGGCAAAAGAAAAAAAATATGTAGATGATCCATTACAGCACATTAGGGATTCATAGATCGAAACATGGGTGTCTGTCGTTTTCGAAGCATAAAAAGATAAAGCTAATAGGGTATCGATTAATGTGGTTTTCCTGTCCACTAAAGAGACAATATTTCTAAAGGTCATTGATTGTGAGGGGCAGGGGAAGGATGTGCAATTCATTGCCAACATTTTCATCAAGTCCATTGATGCGGTGGGGGCTCCAAATGTTTTCCAAATTATAATGAACAATGCTAAAATTGCAAAGCAACAAGGTAACTAGTTGAGCCGAAGCACGAATACATATTTTGGACACCTTGTGTTGTTTATTTCTTCAACCTAATGCTACAAAAGTTGACCAACAAAAATTCACTAGATCAAACAGGTCATTGAGGAGGTGAGTGAGATCAAAATGTTCATCACGAACTATCACGTCTCAAAGTATATTCAAGACCTTGAAGTTGTAGTTATTAAAGGTTACAATCTTTTTTTAATATTTTTAATCATTAAATATAATTTTAATTCTATATTGTAAGTTTGCAACTTGTCAAGTTTTAAATATTTTTTTAAAATTTTATTTGTTCTAATTTCATATTAGGTTATTGAGACTCAATTTGCCTTGCACACAATCTTCTTGAGACAACTTGTGAATGTGCAAGAGACATTGAGCAACATGGTTATCAACAGCCTTTGAGTTGAATGGAGGCAATCAAAATCGGCAAGGCCCACAAAAATGAATGTGCTGATCTTAGATGACAGAGGATGAGGTCATGTGGATTACATGCTCAGTTTTATTGAACCTATCATGAGTATGCTCAACTTTGTTGATATAGATCATCCATGTTTGGGTGGAAATTTATAATAAAATCCACTCAATGATTGAAAAGATTAAGCCCTTCACAAGAGCCAAACAACAAGATCCCACAAAGAGCTTCTCCAAGCAAAGTGAATTCACATCTCATTGATGGATGGAACAAAATTACCACCCCACTACATCTCCTTTCTTTTACCTTAACTCTAAAATACCACAACGCTAAGATCCTTTCTTTACCCAGGAGGGCCATATAGGGATATCAAGGTTAGTTACAGCTATAAGACAGCATACACTAGACTCTTCCCCGATCCAAAAATAGAAGACATTGTTGTGGGAGAGTTTGGAAATTCCATAGCCTTCACAAGTAGCTCTTCAAAACAAGCACAAGGCCACTCATACGTTGTGGTACCTCCATGGACAAGGATCCACCCTCTTGCAATAAAATTTCTATCACAATAAAGTTTTTTCTTTTTTAGCTCTCTAACTTTCTTTCAATTTTACCTTTTAAGTTTTTAGTATTTGCTATTTAATACTTAGTTTTAATTTTAACTTTCTACTTTTATAAATTTAATTTTGCATTGACTTTGCCTCAATAGGTTGTGAGTTCCTCTTCAATTGAGTGGAACTCAAGCACATACACCTTTATCCACTTAGTTAAGCACAACAAGTTGGCAGCAAAAAAGGTGGAGCTGCTGGTCTACATGCATTCCAACATATGCCTTCAATCACACAAGTCCGCTGAGTACAAACAAAGGGGCAATTAAGAGTTGGGATGTACAGCCAGAGCATCCTAACTTAGATTATCCCATTGCCCATCTTTCATTACTCAAAACAAATGTAAAGAGTTCTTTGCAGGCCCTGCATAGCACGGCTATTGGGAGTGGCATTGCTACTGCCTGTGGTTCTAGTGAACCACATGATGTTGATGGTCTCAATGAAGAGCAATATGATGATTTATTTTGATTTTCGATGATACATTTGAACTATGTGCTTATAGGTCTAAATTTGACCACTAGGTATTAGTCTATTTAATCTATTCGGATTTACAGAATGACATTTGACATTGCTTTGTAAGTAGTGTTTTCAACTATCTTGTGGTTATTTAACTTATTATATTACTCTCTACATAAATGTGGTTAATTTTGCTTATTTGGCTATAATTTTAATATTTTTTATACATTTTTTATGGTCGTACCCAAGTCATAGCTAGGGCAAAAATAATCATCGTATCAGCGTACCCGAGCCTTGTACCCATACCAATACCAAGATCACAGCTACTCAGCCAAAAAACAAAGCCACATTTCAGAAGAAACATTCAATTTCCCACTAAAACTCCTTTTTGACAGCCTTCACAAGTGAGTTGCAACTGCTGCCACCCTCCTAGAGAATTCCACAAGCAAGCCCTAGTGAGAGAAATACGGCCAAACTAATTTACAAGCTGGAAGGAACAAAGCCTGTGGGTAAACATCAGCTTGTTTGTAACATAATTTCATTTATTTCTGCAGAGAAAATGGAACAACCGAAGAGAACAGAAAAAAATGACTGAGAAAAATGACTCCCAAATCACATCGGCATCCCAAACCATGCCATAATGCCATCCCATGTCAATCTAACAAACTCACTCGTACAAAGGAGAGAGGAAAGTAGGTGGATTTTTTGACTCAATAATCATCAAAATTTCCACGTTCTTGAAATAATAATGGACATGGGAATAATTATCAATGTGAATCTCCTCCTAGTTCCATCCCATGGCCTTATGGTTGGCCCTTAAGCTTAGGGGCCAGTGTCTCAAGCATTCAAGTTCCTCCTTCAAGAAGTATTTTAAGGCTTGCTCTAAGCCCAGCCATCCCATCTAACAATTCAAAGTACAAAGGAAGAGAAGAGGTATGCTTGGCCAAAAGGTCGGCAGCCCAATTCTTCACGCAAAATCTAATCAACCTTAACTTCGACAAAAGAATTGAGAAGACATCTAATGTTCCCAACAAGCCTCTTAAGCTGACCATCCACCATATCCTTTTTTGCATTGATATTGCTTGCAAGGATCTGAAAATCAATCTCCACCAGAACTTTAGGAATTTAACTTTGACCAATATCAACCCTACACCTTCCGCTAAATTATCTGTCATTCCACCCAATCCCCAAACTAAACCAAAACAGAGTCTGATTAGATAAGTTGCATCAGATTCCACCGGCTACTATGGGCCCCAGATTTCCATGGAAGGCCCTGTCCATGTTCAATTTAGCCCAATCGGTAGGGTGTGGAGTCCATTTCAAATCCATATTTTTCTAATGATCCAATTATTAGGTACCCATCAATATATTATTTTAGTATTATTAATCCAATGCATAACCAGTCTCTTCTTTTTAAAATCATTCACTTGAAGCAGAGATGAAATTGTTGCTTCCTCAGTCAATGCCCACTTAAAGGATACAATTTGTAAGGGACATTGAATTCAGCATTTAAACCTCCTTCAAGATGATCATTGAAAAATATTGAAATAAGATAATGTCTTTTTATCCAAAGAGAAGCACAATATCAAATTGGAAAAATATCTGGTAATACCAAAGAATGTCCCAAATGGAACAAGAAAGAAAGGTACTCACTAAATTGTCAAGAAACAGCGGTTGTACAATCATATTGCCATTTAAGATCTATATTTTTGAGATGTAAATCAGAGTTCCTTTGTTGTGCAATTTTGTGAACCTTTTGCTTTATATGTCAATACTAATGACATTATCAAGTAGCAAGTCTAACACATACTTATTATGTAAATAGGCACGCCACACTTGGGGTCAACAAACAAACCCACCTTTTTAGGTAGTAGGTCCACCAACCCACCTTTTGGGTCAATGTGTAAAATGTAAAATTGTTTGGTAGGATTTGGTTACGTATGTAAAATGTGATTATACCACACAAATCATAAAGGGAAAGCAGACATAAATAGGTCCTTAGGCTTTTGAATTAGATTATGTTTTGGATGGAAATTTTTTATCACAAACCTGAAGCAATTGTGCATATGCCAAGGGCAGTGTCCATACTGCCTTGGAAATCTGGACCCAAGTTCGTGTCTAAACCCTCCGAGGAAAGTTTTTTCTCAGTTCCAGATTTTCAGTTCCATAATAGTTTTCCAGATTTCAGAATTTTCAATTTTCAATTCAGATTTTTATTCAATTCATAACAGTTATTTTATAACTTTCAGATTTATTTGAGCGTTCAGAATTTCAGTGCCTATTTCTACACTTGAGACTTTTATTTTACCTTTTCACTAAGTTGCCAGTTCATGATCGAAGAAAAAGGTTCGCCGATATGGCCTTTTTTTTTGCCTTGGGTACAACCATACAAAAATATATAAAAATTAAAAATATGTATAAATTCTATCCTAATAAGAATTAAGTGACAATAACCACATAGTATGCATATAAAAACAAAATAACCACAAAATATTAACCGAATGCCAAATGTGATGATAATATTTATCATAAATATCAATTATAATTTATTACAACAAAATTACACTTATTTAAAAAATGGGCTTCTCAATCCGTGTAGGAAAATGATTATAATGTTGTTTAACGAAGCTTCAACCCTAGATGAGCAATTGGAAGTAATTATACAATCAGATAATGAGAGGTAAGTGCTTTTACTTTTGTGTTTTAGTTCTATCACAGTTAAAAAAATCTTATATGCGGTTAAAAAAATCCTAAAATTGGAAAAAAAACCCTAAACGCGTCACAAACTCAAGTTAAAATGCGAAAAATGCCTTATAAAATACACACTCCTTATTTGACCAGACGGTTATTTGCAAGGGTTTTTAAGCAGTCACAATCGCCATCCGAGTCGCAGTCACCACTGCGGAAGGAACAATTAGGGGTTGAGTGTTTTTTTTAAATGAGGCCACAGTTGATGTCTGCCCGCGAGGCCTCTCACCTCCCGCCTCCTGCCTCCCAACTGTGTATTGATTAAAATTAAATTGTTTGATCGATGACTGTCTTCGCCATTAGTCTTCGTCATTGGTCTTTGACGACTGTCTTTGCACTTTTATGTTTGCAATGTTCATAAACGATTGTTTTCTTCGCAGTTTTATGCTTGCAATGTTCATAAAAAAAAAATTCATGAACAAGTTCGCACTTTTACGGTGTAAATAGTAAATAACCGTAACCCAATATTAACAAGTTTTCATTGTTCAGTGTCAAATATTAATA
Source organism: Torreya grandis (assembly GCA_037957365.1). NCBI lineage: Eukaryota > Viridiplantae > Streptophyta > Pinopsida > Cupressales > Taxaceae > Torreya > Torreya grandis. The sequence continues at coordinate 2,810,388 of JARHVA010001981.1, read as the reverse complement.
CAATACATAATATAAAGAAATATTAATACAATACAAAATATTAATAATTTAATACAATACAAAATATAATTTTAATACAATAAAGTAAATCATATTAATATTAGGTATTATTCAGTGTCTAATTTAATTTAAGTTGCATTGCATGATAATCTAATTTAGGTTGTATTTATTTATAAAATTTAATTTTTATTTTAATCATTTTTTTATATTTTAATATATGTTCATATTTATTATTTATTTAATTTAATTTTTTAATGTCTATTTAAATAATTTTTATCTTAATAAGTTAATTTTTTAATATGTATTTGTCAATTTGACAATTTGTTATTTTTTATTTTTTTTAATTTAAATTTTATTTTATTTTATTTTTTAATTTTTATTTTATTAATTTCTTTAATTTTAATTCATGTTTACGTTTTTTAAATTAGAGTTACTAATTTTATGTTTATTTTTTTCCAAAATGTCAGGGGGGAAGATGTTTTGTATCCATTGTGGAAATTATGTGTTCGTGTTTGCACAGGTAATGGAGGAACATCAATGATCACGTGCAAGCTTTGTGGGAAGGGCTTCCATGGCACTTACACAACAGTGAGGGCTCATTCTTTTAGAACAACGAGGAAAGGGGTTGACACATGTACAAATGAGGAAGGACGGTTGGAAGCGGTGAGAGAACAAGAAAGAACTGATGGTAAACCAACTCTCTTAAGCTCCCATGCTTCAACCACAAATCGACTTCAAAGTCACCATGTCATGCCAACTGGGAGAATAGAATCAGAGATAGATGTGTCTTTTGAATATGCAGATGAAGATGGGTTTTCTCGCAAGAGATCACACATTGGCAATTTGAATCCCATAGGGAACATGTTTGATGTGCATGGTCGAGATGTAGTGGATGCAGCGATTGCATGCTTCTTCTATGTGAATGGCATTTCATTCAATGTTGCTTGACCTCCTTATTATGAACAGATGGTTTGTGCTATCAACAATGGTCTAGCAAGGTATAAACCCCTTAGGTATGAGAAGCTTCGAACATCTCTTATTGACAAAGAGAAAACAAGGATAGAGAACCTAACTGCGCAAGTCAAAAAGGTATGGTCTACAGAGGGATGTAGCATTGTGATGGATAGCTAGACTGATACAAGAAACATGCCTCTTCTAAATATTCGGGTAACTTGTTCTAAAGACCCTTATTTTTTTAAGGTTGTTAACTATTCTAGACAAGAAAAAAATGCAAAATTCTTTCAAAAGCAATTGTGTGATGCAATTGATGAGGTGGGGGCATTGCATGTTGTTCAAGTTATTACAGATGCTACCCCAGTTTGTAAAGCAGTTGGCTTATTGGTGCAAACAAAATACAAACATATATTTTGGACACCATGTTGCGTGCACGCATTGAATAATGCACTAAAAAATAATGGCAGGTTTCAATGGGTTTCTGAGCTTATTGAAAAGGAGAGAAAAACACAAATCTTCATATGCAATCATCACCACACATAGGCCATTTATAGAAGATTTGCCAAGGTGGAACTTGTCAAACCTGCAAATACACGTTCGCTTCATTTTTCATATTGCTTGAGCGTCTTTATGTTGTCAAAGGGGCCTTGTGTTCCACTGTGGTTAATGATGCATGGGCAAGTTGGAAACAATTTACATCAGAGAGTGCAGTTGAGGTGAGGAAATTGGTCCTTCATGATCAATTTTGGATAGATGTAAAATTTGTTGTTGACTTCATTCAACCCATTTGTGAGGTCATCCGTTTTGTTGATTCAAACAAGCCATGTTTGGAGGAGGTTTATGAAGAAATTGACTCTATGAGTGAAAGAATAAAAAATATCAGACTTAAAAGATCCTTCTTTATATCCTTTGATTGAGAAACAAATACATGGAAGATGGAACAAGCTTAACACACCTTTACATTGTGTTGCTTCTGCTTTGAATCCAAAGTAGTGTAATACAGAGGTCACCAAGAAGAGGGCTCCATATGAAGATAGAGAAGTAACGAGGGAATTTTGGGTTGCAGTAAAAAAGGTTTATGGTTGAGAGGAGAGGAAGCTTCTTGCATTAGGACTTAGTGGAACATGTTTTCACATGATCGTGGACAATTTTCTACAGTGGAGGCTCTTTATAACATGCGAGCGAAGAAAGAACCAATAGAGTGGTGGTGGAACCATGGTAGTGAAACCCCCGAATCGCAATCATTTGCAATACGGTTACTCTCACAAGTAGCTAGTTCATCATCTTGTAAAAGGAATTGGAGTACTTACGGTTTCATTCATAAAAAAAGGAACCCACTAGGGTCAAAAAAGGCAGAGAACCTAGTGTACATTCATAGCACACTTCATCTTCTTTCTCGCATTGCCCCAGTGTACAAAGAAGGTCCTTCAGCAAAATGGGACCACATTCCACTTGATGGAGCAGCAGAGATATCCTTGGAGGATGATGTGCTTGAGACAGATGGCCTGAATGATTTGCCCCTTGTTATATTCCCTGCAGATGAGTCAGAGCTTGAGAGTGATGCCTATCTAGACAGCATCTTGGCGGAGGTCCTAGAGGATATGTAATTGATATGACAGTTCATCCTATTGTATCGGATTAGATATGATAGAAGTTCATATATGTGATCTTTATTTTTTGCATGCCTATTGTTGACATTTCATTGTATATGATGATGACCCTTAAGCTTAATATGATGATCATAAGACATTCTTTTGCTTATTGCTAGTATTGGCATTGTTGTAATAGTATAAATTTATTTAAAAAATTTATAGTTGATATTATATATAATTTATAAATAATAAATGTATGTTGTCGTACCCCTGTACCGCCATCTCCTATTTTTCAAAAAAAAACGTCCTGTACTCGTACCCGTCTTTTGGGAACTATGATTTCTATGTTTTGTTCTTTTATCTTATGTTTTTGTGTTTTAAGATTTGCAATGTGTTTTTTATAATTTTTTATCATTGCTTTGTCTAATTTTAACCAAAATAAAATAAAATTTAAAAAAAAAAAGTGTTTGACTGTGGGTTCTTTCTGAGCTCTACTTGGGTTCTTTCTGAGCTCTGCTTGGGTTCTCTTCCTAGATGACCCGGGCGCAAAATAACACATACAAACTTGTCCAAGACGAAATCGGTCCAAAATTGCAGCATAACTGGACCTATATCCTAGAGTGATTGGAGAAGGATTCTGCAAGGGGAACAAATCGACTACTTAGATTTTTATAATTAGGGTTTGATACAAGAGCATCTGGGTCAACAAGCAATCGTGCATTAACCAAAACAAAGGTTGTATGGTTGTGTGTGCTTGCGATATGTCATTGTTGTTGACATCGTTGTGAGTGTCAAAGATAATCAAAAACAATCCTATAAGCATCAACAGAGTTCTCACACCTTAGGAACACCAAACATCAAGAAGAGCAAGTTTCAATCATCTTCCAAAGGTCAATTGGAACCCTTTTGAGCAACTGACGAAACTGCCACTTAATGCAAGTAACAGTTATGCAGACCAACAGTTTTGTAACTAATGCTTTAATGTACGTGGTGGTTTAAAATCTGCCAGTCTGCATTAAGCTAACCATCGCTTAATGCAGGGGGTGGTTTTGAAACCATCGGTCTATATTAAGCAACCACTATGAAACTGCCAGTTTACAACAAGCAACAGTTAAAAAACAACCAGTTTGGAGTAACAGGCAGTTTCACCCGCATAAGTTGCAAAACTAAAGTAACTGCCCAGAATCCAGGGTTTTGACATGTGGGTAGTTTTCCAAGAGCAGTAGAACTGAAAGAGTTCTACATATTGTCACAACAATCAGGTGAGATTTGGAAAAATCTTCCAAGAGTTGAGGGCCAACTGAGAAAAAGTTAGTTAAGAGTTAGCTCTAGCTTGGGGGAGAGGAGAGAAAGCATACACTTGGAGGAAAGCTTGCTAAAGTAGTGTGTCCAAAACTGAGAGAGATGTGTGTGTCAAGACCATCAACGACTAAAACTAATTATAAGCTTCTTTTTAAGCGAGGCAAGAGTGTGTGTATTGAAATCTCTGTAACACTGTTTTTCAAAGCAATAAAGAATGTGAGTCTGAGTTCTTGTTTCTGAACTATGTCCATTGGAGGGTGAGTCTAGGCTAAGAAGCAATTTGGCCCCCTAATTATGAGACTTGGAGGACTTACCAACCTAAGTCCGAATCAGAGTTGTACTTGCCGAGGAATCGCCAAGGATTTTCAGGAATCACCAAGTCCAATAGCAAGTCTGACAAGTCTAGTCGGACTTGCGAGCCCCACGTCTAAACTCAACAAGTTTGATTTTTTTCGTTTTTTTAAAACACAAATAGACACGATAAACAAAAAAAAGACACAAACCTAAACCTAAAATCTACTCTAACACAATCAAACATTCATTCAACCCTTATTTTCACAAGACCATTCCATATTTCACTTTCCGCACTCTCACACACCATTGTGATTACATCATTCTGATTTTCTTTTTTGGCTTCCACTGTGTTGATTGTTAGTGTGCAAAGGCTAGATTCAACTTGGGTAAAAGGTGATTAACAATAAGTGTGTGCATTGGTGGGGTTGATTCAAGGGACTAGCTGTTTTTTAACATTTTTCAAGGTTTTAAACATCTACAAGAATACAACTACAACAAGTAAATAACATTAACACTTCTCTTCTTTCTCTCATTTCTTAACAATTTTCCTCTTCTTTTTCTTTATTTAAAATCTAAAATCAAAAGAAAAATCAAAACCCTAGGTATTTTTATTTTTTCCTTTTTTTCTAGTTTTTCTTGTATTATGGACGATGGTTATCGTCATTTTTTTATTCTTTATTTCTTCTTGTTCTACATCTAAGTTTTGCAAAGTTAAAGGTTAATCCTACATTCCTTACCGTTGTTTTTGTTTCTATACAATGTATGCTTTTCAGGAAGACCAAAAAAAATCAAAAGACCCTACTTGGAAGACTGCCAATGAGGGTACAAAGAAAAGGCATGTATTTTGCAAATATTGTGGCGCTGAATTTCTTGAAGACAGCATTAATCACCTAAAATATCATCTTGCCTACTTACCTAGACGTGACACTGTAGGATATCCAACTGCAGACCCTGAGATTGTACGGGAGATAACATCTCAATTGGAGACCTTTCATAAAAAGGAAGAGAAAACAGCGAAGCAAAACCAACAAATAGCTGCAGTTTCCATTCCTCCAATGTCCAGATCGAGTTCTACTAACATTGGACCTAGACAACGTAATTCGGGGAGTTGGTCTAAGCCACACAATGCTCTTGGTTCCCAACCATCACTAAGAAGCAAATGTTGGAAGTGGGACAAACACACAGCCACAAAAACATAGTGGATGACTTTTGGTACTTTTGTGACGTTCCTTCTCATACAGCCAAGTAATATTGTGTTTTTCTACTCTATCTAATGTTCTATACTAAGAATCAAGATATTGTATGAATTTAAAACATAATTTTAATTTTAAAAAATGTTTATTTAATTCTAAAATCTATTTTATTAATTTTAAATTTTTTATATTTAAATTCTAATTCTAATTTTTAATTTTGACGACGACTTAGATCGCCTTATTATCAAACATTAATGGATGCTATCGATGTTGTTGGTTAGAGGTTCAAAGCCCCTTTTGTTGATGATTTAAGGGACCCAATTTTGTCAGATGAGGTCACTGATGTAAAATCAATTATTGATAAGTAGCAAGTTATTTGGAAGAATAAGGGCTACACTATCATGTTCGATGGATGGACAAATAGAACATTGTTAAACTTCTTGATTTCTTATTCAAATGAGACTATCTTCTTGAAGTCAATTGATGCCTCGGGATAGATTAAAAATGTTGATTACTTTGTGGCATTTTTGAATAAATTGTTGAGGAGGCGGGTGAAAAAAAAGTGGTGCAAGTAATCACCGATAATGCTACAAATTATGTTGCAAGTAGACTACTTATGCAAAGACACCCCTCGATCTTTTGAACTTCTTGCTCAACACATTGCATTGATTTAATGTTGGATGATAATGGGAAAATGGAGTGGGCTAAGCCATTTGTGGAGCATGGTTGTAACATAAGCGAGTGCATCTACAACCATGCTTGGGCCCTCTCTTTAATGAGAGAATTCACAAAGAATAAGGCATTGGTCTGACCTGGTGTTACCCATTTTGCAACCTCCTCCATCACCTTGCAATCTTTGCTATAATCAAATACTTCATTGAAGCAAATGTTTGTATGTTTGTTAGTGAGAAATAGCGCAAATCTTCATACTCAACAAGAAATAGAGCAGATCTTTGTACTTAAATACCACTGTTGAGTTGATGTTGTAGAGTGGGTGTTCGATGAGTCCCACCTTTGGACGCTGACAAACGGAGATTGTAGAAGCAAGTGATTTTAAGTTTCTTGAATTTTAATTTTCTTTGTTTTAAAATTTTATTTAATTTTAATTTTTAATTTAATACTTAGGAGTTATAATTTTAAATTAAGTTTTTTAATACTTGTTACAAGTCACAGAGCCATTGATTTATCTCCTCCATGTGGTTGATGGATAAAAGGCTGCAATGGGCTATATCTATGAGAAAATGGACCGAGCCAACAAGCAAATAAAAATTGTCTATAACATGGTGGAGGCCAAATACCAACAGTTTACCAATGGTGGATATGACAACTCCATAAGTAACTTAATGTTTGTGCCTACCTTCTCAACCCAACCTTCCAATTCTTTGAAATCTTAAGGCCGACAAGGAGGTTATGAACGGCCTCTACACAATAGGCCATGGAGAAAACTATGCAGACAAGGGTGAAGATTATGTCTAAGATTGAGATCTACAAACAAACATTAAGAGATCTCTTTTCTCGAAATATTTGCAAGGAGGCTAGGACAAAGATTAAGCCAAGAAAAAATTGAGTTTAAAGATTATTCTTTTCAATTTCTTATTGTTATTTTATGTTTTTGTAATTGAAGTCTAAAAAAAATTTAAATTTATCATTACAAATGCATGGTGGGAAAATTTTGTCGCCAAGGTGCTGAATCTTCAGAGGATTTCTATGCGAGTGTTAAGCCAAACTTGCAGTGCTTCAGGGTGTGAACACAATTAGAGTATGTTTGAGTACACACACTCCAAAAAACATAATAGGTTGTTGAGGCAAAGGTTGAATGACCTTGTATTTGTACATTACAAACTTACACCTTCACCACAAGAAAATTGCAGAGGATGAGGAAGATTTATCACCCATTGAGCTAGAGGAGCATGATCCACAATCAAAGTGCATCACAGAGGATGACAGCCCTATGTTTAAGCCCATGAATGGATCGATCATGTTGATCCTGAGGCAGAGCTTGCAAGTTGGCAGAGGAGTGAGGCAGTCCATCTGAGGATAAAGATATTGTGAAGGATGATCTTGTTGATACCTCGAAGGCGGGTAGAATGGCTACAGCTGCTTCCTTGACGTACACAAAACGTCGCAGGCTCCAACGTGGTGGATCTCCTGTTGGGATGAGCAATGCAGCTCTTCTAAACCTTAGATGTATCTTTTAGATTATGATTTTTGTTGTTGTTATCACCTTGGATTTCTAAATCCATATTTTGTCTACAAAGAACCAAATTTATGAATATAAAAACAACTCTTGTTTAGTATCAGCTCTCAAGTTCCAATGTTCAACTTAAAACATTCAATATTGCATTATTTACTTACTTCTTTGTGTATACACGTGTATGTTAGATGTAATTGACTCATTTTGAGTGTATTTTAAGTAGATTTGATATAAAATGCATTTTAAAGGTTTTTTCCCCCTAAAATTTGGTTTTTTTTTAGAGTTTTTTAATTTACTGAGTCTTGTTGTTGAGTCCAAATCCGAGTCGCCAATTTTTTTCTGAGTCCGAGTCTCATTTCTTTGGTTTCTACCCTAAGTTTACAAAATTGAAACAAGGTAATATTAGCAGTCAAATCAAATTTGTGGTATCAGACATGAAGTTTTCAAATTTTACGTTATAGTTTTTCCAGGCAGGCAGCATGTTCTTGTTAGGAACATAGCATATTTTCAGCTCAGATTTCCAATAGGACTGTGAATGCCCATTATTCTAGATTTTTAATATGCATATTTTTTATCAAAATGACTCTTGTTTCACTTGGGCTGTGAATGTTTCCCCAATAATTTAAAATATAACAACTGTAATAAATATGTTATGAACCTGACTAATCCTGATTAGTTATGAATGGACATTATCAAGAGATGTGACCTAATGCCGCTTATGGAATGTGCCTCTTGATCCGTATATATAACCAGTCACCTTATCCTTCATACTCACCAATCAGATTATATATTTTATTATACTTTGATATGTAAATCTTACAGATTTACTGTGTGCTTTATAGTTTAATATGTGAATATTACATATTTACTGTGTGCACCTAGTAAGTACATGACAAATTAGCATCCAAAATATATGATTCAAGACTCAAACACATCAAAAGTAATAACCAGCAGCCTGAATTCCTTTTTTTCCTAACACAAATTTCACAATAAGATGATGGCAAAATTTTGAACCAAACAACCCATCTAAATAGACAAGACCTAGTATCAGCGTGTATCATCAGGAATAACATGCACTTTCAATAGAGATCTAGAATATAAATAACCTAAATTCTACATAGCAGAATACCTCAAGGACAAACATGATAAATCCAATTCTAAGTCATACAACACAATAATAACAACACTCAAGTTTGTTTTTTCTTTTCATTTTAAAGATTTCAATAAAATAATGTTTTTTTTGCCAAACTAAGATGAAAGACTGCTTCCTAACTCAGGAATCAGCAGACAAGAAATTATCATATAACAAATGAGAAAGAGAACTTACTTCAAGTAATGCTTTGGCTGCAAGCTTTATAGTTTCATCCCCTGAACACTCCTTGTAATTCTTTTCTAAAAAGTCCCTGATAGAATTTGAATTTCTTCCTGTTGCATTTGCCTTCCATGCAGAAAATGTACCAGATGGATCTGTTTGGTAAAGAGAAGGGCAGTTTGTATATGGATCAAAGCCTATAATGAGTGTTGACAAGCCAAAGGGCCTCACACCGCCACTCTGAGTGTACTTCTGTTGGAGACCTGCGATGTAACGAGTGATATACTCCACAGTAACAGGATCCTCAACAGTCAATCTATGAGACTGACACTCGATTCGAGCTTTGTTAATCAGAACACGAGCATCTGCTTTGAGTCCCGCACAAGCCAATGCAACATGATTATCCAGATTTACAATTTTCCGTACTGTTCTGGTCACAACAAAAAACACTAAATTTAAGCCAACAAACAAAGAGCTTAATAAAAAAACTCCATATTACATTCAACAGCAAACAGAACAAGAATATCGTATCAATTTTAGTGCAACATTCAAGTACTATTTTTTTAAAGAGGTAAACAAAAATGGTAAAACCTGGAGTGCCAGGATTACCAAGAGCAAGTGAAAAGAACACACAAAATGAGGATTCAAATACTACAAAAAAACTTACGATCATCACGGCTAAGATTAGCAAAGAATTGAAATACACAACAAATAATATTTGTAAGGTAAACAGGTAAACACAAAACCGAAATACAAAAGAAATAATATTTGAAAGGTAAACAGAAAACTGAAATGGATGTAAGGTTATCAATTGGCCAAAAGTAGAGTGCGACATGCCAAGGTTGTGGCAATCAATAACCTTAATGAGTTAAAAGTTCCACAACATCCAAAGTTCAATAGCAAACAAACACTTGCATAAGCATCAAAAAATCAATTAGCATATAAAAACCTGAGTGACAATTTAGTTAGCAAAGTAAAACACTGCAGGAACCAATAATTAGATCAGAAGAACAAAAAGGTATAAACCTAAACCAAGTGCTGATGTTTAAATGAAAAAGGAAATCACATCACGATTTCCACATCAAGGTCCAACTTTATTTTGAAAATGAAATCACAGATATGGGCATCAAGTGTTGAACTTGTTAACATGCCGAAAACTAAATGGTATTGATCTCTCAATCCCGTAAACATCCAAAGTTCAATAGCGAACAAACACTTGCATAAGTGTCAAAAAATCAATTAGCATATAAAAACCTAGGTGACAATTTAGTTAGCAAAGTAAAACACTGCAGGAACCAATAATTAGATCAGAAGAACAATAAGTTATAAATCTAAACCAAGTGCTAATGTTTAGATGAGAAAGGAAATCACATACACAATTTCCCCACCAAAGTCCAACTTTATTTTGAAAATGAAATCACAGATATGGACATCAAGTGTTGAACTTGTTAGCATGCCAAAAACTAAATGGTATTAATCTCTGAATCCCGTAAACCATTTCCAGTAAGCTGCAAAACCATGTCAGGATTCTAAGGCATTTGTCTTCCCAGGATCTTCTAGAAATATTCACAGCATGTGCAGAAATATTTCTGATAGTTTGGCAATTTTTCAAGAGTTTCCAGAAGTTTCTGTGTCTGGAACTCAACTTTCTAAATTGTCCAATACCATAATTTTTAAAACTTTCTATACCATTTTCAAGAATTTCTGGAAATTCCAGCTTTTTCTGATATCATTTCCTGCAAATGCCTCGAGTCTAAAACTTTCTAATACCATTTGCAAAAATTTCTGGAAATTCCAGTTTTTTCTGATACCATTTGCTGCAAATGCCTTGAGTAATCTGATCCAGAGTTTCCATTATTGCTGAAAAATGTTTGGAATTATTTGGAGCATAAAAATCCTGTGCAAGTTTACTTTTTCGGCGTAAAGTTTTTTCAAAAATCTATATCAATATCTGCTACTTAATATTTTCTGGAAAATTTCAAAAACATTACAGTTACTGTGGGCTGATATTTGGTAAAGAAGTTTCCTGAAATATTTGGGGAGGTGACAGTAACTTATAGCCCCCGTCTCCAGTGGCTGCTTTAACCCTCTCTCCTAAAACATGTCCACAACTTATTTTTAGTTCAATATTCCAAATTTTCCAATTTCATTCTTATACAAGTTTCATGGGACCCTCAATAAAAACAGAAGCTATTGCCCCCTCCATGGGACCCTGCCCTGATGTAACAGTTCCCACTTATATTCATATTACTAAAGTTTGCAACTAACCATTCCTGATTCTTGGTAAAACATATGTTTTAGCTTCTATGCTTTTATTAATCTGAATATAATACACCCATTTTTTTAATAAAACTACTTTTTGATTTAGAATCTTAATCTCATTAACTCTAATTCCTCAATCACTGGCATCCCCTAATGTATACAGTGTAACATAAAAGCTTCTACACAAGACATGGAAATGGGTGGCAGGAGATTGATTCACATAAGCCTTGTCAACCCCTTGTTCACATTGACATTTAGAACTGCAGAGTGCTAAGATGTTGTTCAAGCATTGAACACCCTAAACAAGAGCTACAGTTTCACTTATTGTTTAAATACCCAGAAATGTACATCCAGGTTGCAAAAAACTTGCTGAAACCCTGAAACCAAACAATTACTGAATGCTGTTACTTTTTTTCTTTGAATTTGTTGTATTTATTTTGCTAATCTTCTTACAAGTGGTATCACGGCAACAATTTGGGCAAAACCATATGCAGCACACAGGCAAGATTTAAATAGTAAGACTTCAGTAGCAGTGAAACTTATTTGAACAAATTTTTCTTCAAGAATTTCCCTATTTTTCCACGCAATACATTGTGCCCTTGTTTTCCATCCCTAAGTTTTGGGCCCTAATTGCCCAGCCCTAATTTTTTTGCACATCTCCTTTTCTATCCCCTCCCAGGCCCCTAATTTTATGGCCGTTCTTTTCGACAACTAATTTTCCAAGCCCCAGGGCCCACATCCTCCTGATCCTAAAAACCCCATTGTAGGACACATGCCATTCCAATCCTCTTGTCCTGATCACATCCATCCATGGCACTTGCTAGGCTTTTGGGTTTTACTATTTAGAAAAATAATTCCTCAGAAGTTGAAGTCCCTACTGACCACCCAAGCAACAAGTTAGAGATATTACGGTTTTCAACATTTGCATTGCACCAAAGCCTGTAAGTGAATACGTGTGGTTTATGAAGTCCCTCTTATCCAATCTGGACTACTAGACTCGCAACACAATTATTTTTTTAGGTAAAACGTGTTGTGTACCGTGCATGTGTATATCATAGTTGATAAATAATAAGTCGCCAATCTTGGTATGGTATGGGTACAGGGTTCTGGGACACTGGTACGGAAATTATTTTGAGCCTGCGTATGGCTTGGGTATGGCCATACAAAAACATATATATGTAATAATACTATTAAAAATATAGCCTAATAAGCAAAAAATGACCACATAATATGCATAGAATAAACTATATAAAGTTAACTAACCACAGAACATACTGATAATTCAATGCCAAATGTCATGATATTCAGTGGTCGAACTTAGACTAGTCTTTAGGTCAAACTTAGATTAGTCTTAGAACAACTACATAGTGAACATGTAACAATGTATACACGAAAATCAAGACATCAGCATTTTCATTATATTCATATTGGTCTTCAATGTCTTCATCAAGATCATCATCACCTTTGCTGCAGGCTCCTTAAACTCCTTGGCACCAAAAAGGTTGTTGTAATGGCATGGGATTAGCAAAAGGAAGGGGTTTCAGCCCTAAGCAATTGAAACTATGAAGGTGTGAGAAAAATGTGCAATGAGATGTAAACGTATTGTTATCTTTTGATAAAATGTGAGAGTTGCTTTCAGGGTTTCCGTATGCTTTATTTTGTTTTTTTATTGTTTTTTCAAGTCCATGTTTGACTTTTTTAGTGAAAAAAAATATATATATTATGTTTTTCTGATTCCTTTGGAAATGCCAAGGGTCCTGCTGTGCAGGTCTGGGTACATCCAGGTTCGTTGACTTTTTTTAGTGAAGAAAATTTTTTAAAAATTGACATTTTTCTGCCTTGATCCCTTTGGAAACGCCCAGGGTCCTGTTGTGCAGGTCTGGGTACATCTGGGTTCATCCCGGGTTGAACCCAGACATTGCAGACCAGCACAGCAGGACCCTGGTCATTTTCAAAGGCGTTTGTACCATACCAGTACCAACCTGGAACGTACTGTACCGGTACCAGCACCCCCCTGGTTGCAGTACCCAATAATGTAGCAAAGTTACAAGAAAAAAAAAGATGAAACCGGATGTATTCAAAGCTGCACAGCAGGACCCTGCACATTTCCAAAAAATTTGCGCTGTACTGGTACCAATCCCCATGGGTTGCAGTACCCAGTAACATAGCATAGTTAAAAGAAACAGCAACTGCAACAGCAAAGCGACAAGAAACACTATTGGGGAGGTTGTGAATAAGAAAAAATCTTTCATACATATAAATGTTTTAAAAAAAAATTACATTCAAGTTCTGTGCATCTAAACTAAATTTCATAAAATGGACCATGTATAATTGATATCTCCAAACATGTCGATTACTCTACATCTCTTCCATTCTAAGAACAATTATGCCAGCACAAAGCACCATACTATATATTACAATATAAGGTAGAAAGCATTGACATTACCATACCCTATAATTAAAAGAAGACAAATTCTTTGCTATCCCTTTGCAAAATGTAAAAGCTAGATGTTAGTCCTAATTGCCACCATCACCTACAAAATATCTACGTTACCAGCTCGTTTTGGGTTCGGATTCGAAAAATCAGGTTTGCTGGTATGGCGATTTTTTTTTGGCCTTGGGTACGTCTTGGGTTCACCCGTACAAAAAATATAAAAAAAAATTAAAAATGTAGAAATTCCTCTTAAATATTACGGAATTAAATAAATGTATTTGTTTTGCCTTTGGACACTTTAATTATATATTTAATATTAATGTAACTATTATAATATTAAATTTTAATAAACCCTGAACATTTTTTTTTTAAAGTACTTTACTAGTATCAAAAACAATGAAATTTTTAACTTATAAATACACTGCGCCCACGACATGTACAAGCATCATGCAAAGTTTCAATTACTAAAAGTGGGACAAACTAGATTATTCATAATACCCATCCCACAATAACCAGATTTCCACTCATTGGTGTATTGCCCATACTTTCATTAGAAACAGATTCTTTCACTGCAGGAAAGAATTTTCTTAATGGAAGTGAGCACTGCCGTGAACGGCAGTGCATGCCGAGGTTGACTGATTTTTTTAAAAACAAATAGTTAACTGATTTTCTCGTCAACCTGCTAAACCTGCCCGCACTGCCCAGGCTGTAAACGTTAGAAAATTTAAAAAAACACGTTTTTTTTTTACTGTTTTGACCTGCAGGTTCTGCCCGGGTTTGCAGAATATCTCCTAATTTATATACCCTTGATAATAAAATTTCTTCCTAATACTCTTGACTGTATTACTGTAATACAGAGTATGAGATAAAGAAAGTGCCCCTTTAATTGAGAATATCTTTCAAATCCTAGCCATATCTCCTCGAACCTTGAATTGGGCAAGGATTGCATAATCTTGGCAAGATCAATTTCAAGGATAATGTCTGCATTCTAGTGTCAGAATCAAGTCAGCAAGGACCCAAATAAGTATGGCTTTGCCTGTGACTTAACCACTTAAGCATTTGTGGTAGAAAGCAGGTCCTCTTTCCTTTTGCATCTTGCAATTACAGAGAATAATTAGTATGTACCATGTAGAGCCCCACCAACAACCTCTCTAAGCTCAGTTGATAACATGAATGAAAAGTAACGAAATCAGAGGATTGCCCTCAAGGCTTAAGCACATATAGAATGATTATGATATATTTTATATTACATTCTAGTTCTGAAGTGTCAATATGTCCTAGCCCCAGTCTGCAGATTGTGCTCTGTTTCAGCATTTTATTTTTGTCATTCCCACAATCTATAAGAAAATAATGGCTCGAGTTGGTCTTTATTTTGGTTTATCGGCTGCTCTATGACAGGTGTTTTGACTCCTATTTGACCTACAAAATACTCTTTGTATCCGTTTTTCCTCCATCGCAGAGACCACATAAATAAGTGCCTATTACATTTTATTGTCTCATAAAAATATTTAATCACTGAGGTTCATATCTAGCTACTAGAGAACTCTTCATATCTAGCTACTAGAGAACTCTTCAGAGTTTAATTACTTGATCGCTATTATTGAGACTTGAAATTAAAAACACGCACAATTGCAATGTTAGTAGACCAAGCAATGAGCACAACACCAATTGACTATCAAACTTTGTATCAAAAATCTCATACCAGAAGGAACTCAGTTCCCATGTAAATTGTACAATAACAACTGGAACCCTGAGAAAGGTGCAATATTCTACCGTAAGGGATTGCAAATAAGAATGCGACGGTTCAAATATAGTCTCAATACCAAGCGATCCTCGATAACCATCGTACAATAAGGGATTTTAAAGTTGATAAAACGTAATAAAAATAAATTAATAAAACAAAAATCAAGCAATCCATAGAATGGTATGAACTGAAGTGATAAAGCATCAGGGCTTCCACAGCAGAACTTAGATTGAGATTCCAAGGAGATATGATAAAATGATAAAATTGGGTAAAATACTATATCCAACTCCGATGCAACTCGGAGAGTGGAGATATGATAAAATGATAAAATTGGGTAAAATACTGTATCTAACTCGGATGCGACTCGGAGAGTGGCACCATACAGACAAGGCTGGGTGCAAATCCCAGCGACTTTAACGAAAGAAAAACCCTGATGCAATAAAACCTAAGCAACCAGACTAAATTTATAACGGATATTAAATTTAATTTAAAAAAAACCGACCTGGAATCTTCTAGCTTGGCCGTAGATTTTCTCTCAACACAAAGAACAATATTATCAGTCCCGCGAACCCCAACACAGGCATTACCCTTGCGAACGGCCTCAAGCGCATACTCCACCTGAAACAAATGACCGTCCGGTGAAAATACAGTGATTGCCCTGTCGTATCTGGCCATTCTACTGATCTCTCGAAAACCTAAACGATCTTTCCAAGCACACAAAACCCTAAACGATCTTTCCAAGAGCACACAACCCTACCGTGCAGCTAAAGGAAATTATGAACGAATGCAGATGTAGAGTGGAGAAGAAGCAAAAGCAGAGTTGAAATGCCTTTTTCCTCTTTTTTCGCTTTTCGGTATATTTCGCAACAAATAAACACGTCACGGCTAATTGACGACGGAGGGCATTTTGAAAATGCAAATTGACGGCTTTTCTCTCCTTCATTGTGTTTTATGGGAAATTGGGTTTTTACCATGCAAATTTAGCTTGGTTTTGGAAGGGATAAACTTAATTATCTTAAAGTTAGTTATGTATTTTTAGCTTAGTTTTGGAAGGGATAGTTTTAATTATTTTAAGGTAGTTGTGTATTTTTAGCTTAGTTTTGGAAGGGATAGACTTAATTATCTTAAGGTAGTTATTTATTTGTTGATTATTTGTTGTTTTTGTTTACTTGATGATTGTGTTTGACTGACAGAAGATTGAAATATGAAAGTAGGAACAATTTCCATAAAAATTCATAAATTAAAATTGGTATAACACATTTAGAACTGTTCAACCAAGGTCAACAATGTTGACAATCATGACCCAACTCTGATGTTTTTAACTTTTGGTAGAAAAATTTAGATTAGGGCACAGTCATGTGTGACAACTAAATTTATGTATGTGTGCACAAATTTGACTTTCGAGCACGTGTGATAGATCTACAAATAGTTTTTTGGATGTTGAAATCCTAGTAGGATTTTGCAATACTTGAAGACCTACAAATAGAAAAAGGGTGGAGTGTAAATGAGTTGAATTGACTCCAATCAACCCCATGATGATTAAAAGTTATCTACATATCCAATACTCTAAAGAGGGAATTCAAGTCCACATAGTTCTCCCACCTAGAGTGTTTTGTGCAATTTTGTTTCTTTAAGTGTGTATACATCTAAAAAATGCTTTGAATACTTGATTATGCTTTACTTTGGGTTGATTAAAATAGACAGGGGACTTCGCTGAGGACTACTTGAAATAATTAGAATCAGAGTAAGGACCTTTTGCTCAAATTGCAGTAGTGTAAATGTGTCTTTCTATTGAAATTGTCAAGTGGAATAATGAGTGTCTTAAATATTATTTTATAGCAATCCAAAAGGGGAAATCACATATTTGAAAGCCTAAAAACATGGAAGATGACATAAATGAGGGTTCAAATTTTAAATACGACCATTAAAAGGTAAGGGTTAGAAATTTCAAGTAGGGGTCAGAGCTGTTTGACAATAATGATCCAAATTGGGTGGTTTTGACCCTTGTGAAAAAGTTTTGGTTTTTGGGTTTGGGTCTGTCTAAATAGATGCTTAGAGGTATTTTCAGCTAATAAAATATTTTTATAGGTGATAAATGACAGATTAGAAAATAAAAAGGTCTTCACAAGTGCTTATAATAGGCTAAGGTGTTAAAATGTCTAAATTAAATTTACAAGTTAATTAAAGTTAAAAAGTGATAAAAATGATGTGATCAACTATTTGAGACCAAAATTAGTTGTCTACAAGAGTAACTGATAAAATATCATTAACTGTCGATAATTGATCAAAATTATCTAATGAAAAAAAAATCGTTATGGAAAATCATTAACAACTGTGGAAATTGCCTACTTTGTTGGTTGTGAATAATCAAAATTAAGGTGAAAATAATTTCCTTCTTCATATATGGGTGAATCTTTGAAGATAATTCCATATAAATCACTCTCTTCTAAGTGAAATGCATATCTCCTAAGAGAGATAAATGTTTATACCATTCTTTTTAGTTAACCTCCAAATCAATCCATGTATCTTCTTCATTTACATATTCTATTACTATACATAAATGAAGAGAAATTTTATCAAAGCATCATTTACTCTATGCAAATAACCATTAATGCCCTCAATTATCTCGTTTTGATTTCTCCAAATGATCTATAGCAAACTGATCAAATGCCATGAAAGCCAGGGTTTCAAAGTTTTTTTAGTGTTTTTTTAACATTTCTACCACGTAGTTGAAAATAAAATCATGTGGAAAAATAGATCGGATTTCTCTTTCAATTACACAAAATGACATCATATTTGCTCATCCAAAATAAAATACATTTTTTTTTCAAAGGTCAAGCTTAAAATTGTCAAATATCAGGGTTATAGTGTTAACTTCATATCGCCATATCTCCCTTGATACTGCTCCAAATCTTTATTGTGACCACTTTTTGTAAAGTTATCAAAATCCCCTTTCTAGCCACAAAAATACTCTGAATTAGGCATTTGTGTGAGAATAATGACCTTATGCAAGGTAGGCACTTTTTAAAAAATTACATTATCTTCAAAAATAATCCCAATTTCATTGGAAAGAGCTCTGATACTAGATGTTATGAACCTCACGTATAATATCATAAATATACCAAATAATATATATATAATTATGGATTGCGCGACAGAAAATGAGTGGGCCAAATGCTCTAATATGATTTATACTCATAAATATCCTCAAGTTATGGACATACCATAGAATGCTTCTTATGGAGAAAGAATCACTCTACTATTGAAAGCCTCTTCGATGGGGCAACCTCCTTATTAGAGCATGCTCTCCAATTATAATATTTCTCCTTTATGTCTTACATAATGATATTCCCCTCATTATATAGAGCCTCTTGGAATAATAAATGGGTCTATCACTAATCCCAATGTAGGTTGATTTATTGCCCAACATAATAAATACCACAAGCTACCCATTCGGATGGGTATATCACCAATTCCAATGTAAGCCAACTCATTGCTCAAAATAATAAATACCACGAGTTTCCCATATGACTCAATATAATATACTGACTAAGAGGATGTGTGACACATGTTGACACTTCCACCCACCAATATGCATCATAATATCATCTCTTTAGGTACATTACAATATTTTAAATTCAAGGGTAGTGTGTTTTGTTTGATAGGTCAACCAACAAATCTTGAGAAAATAATATAATTTTAGTAGAAATCGATTGCCTCCTATCAATATTAGATTTGTCTTTCATGCTTCTAAATATTTCCTAAATCTTTGTATGAGGCTATGTCACTAGTGGATGAGCTTTTACAATCACATATACTTAGTTATGAGAATCATACCTGGTCTTCATCCACTACTCATACTTCCTCAAATAATCATGTGCATAACAAGAAAAAATCTGCACCATTAGCTAGTAAAAGAGTGACACCTCCAATAATGTTTTTTATGAAATTTAAATCATGTTCATGCTTGGTATAATTTTTTGAGGTCAATGAATATGTTGAAAATATTTCTCACAAGTTGTCCTATCTAGTTCAGATAAGACAATGTGATATAAGGTTATGAGATGGGTCTAAAAGACCAATATTTTGTTATTAGACCATATGAGTTTTGTGTTTAAGGATGTTAAAAATATGTCATAGAGTATTTTTAATGCATTATTAATCTTTGAAAGTGTTTACATAGGTGTTGGAGGTCTAAGTCACCATGACTATGTTTTGAGGAAAAGTGGCAGTTTTGAGTGAGTAAGTTGCAGAGATGATCTTGAAGCCTTAGACTTTGAGTGTTTACTTTGAGTAAGGTCATGTGTATTATGTATATGCATTTTATTGATCATGTTTGAATGGTTTAAATGTATTTGAGCTTCAATTTTGAAAGACAAATTTTTTGGCGTACATAGGCCTAATAGGATTGAGTGTTATTGAAAGGTTTCATGGAGTGGTTGGACCTAAAAGGTATTATGGAGCTCAAAATATGTTAGATAAGATATTTTTTGATTATTTATGGGAGGATTGTACCATGTATATAGGTGTAATACTTTCCAAAGGATCAAATGGTAACGTGTTGATAAGAAGGCCTGATGCAATTAGGTCTCCATGAGACCTAAAAGTGAAATGAGTTCTAATAGAATTATGATAGACTAAAAATAACTCAATGTTAATTTGGATCATGTTTATTTGATTTACTAAGACCTATTCCATGGTCTAACTAAGAGGTTAAGGGTGTGTGGTTGACTAAGTGGTATATGAACAAGGAATGCTATATATACAAGGCAATTTTAGGCTTATTTAAGTAAACTTAGAGGAAATGAATTGATTGATAAATCAATGAGCCTAAGGAGGTTAGGTAACATGTTTTAAACCCTAATAAAAGAGAATATAATAATTTCATGATGATCATACAAGTATTCTGTAGATGAAGATCAAGGACATGTGACCTATTCAATCTTGAAGAGGGCTAGTAGAGCGAAGAAGCCTAGAGGCAATTTTGAGAGAGATCAAGTGGAACAGAGTTGAAGGAGTGATTATTGTCTACTGAGAGACTATAAAAGATACATTAGAGATGTGTTATTGATGTATAATAGTGTATAGAGTTTAGATTGATCAGATAAGGAGCTGAATAGAAGAATAGAAGAAGTGTGATTGGCTAAGTTGGTGCTTAGTCAAAGAGGGAGTTGAAGCTTCCTTGCAGATTAGATCTTGAAGAATTGGTATTGGTTGAGTTGGTGCTTAGTCAAGAGGGAGTTGGAAATTTCTTTCAGGTTGGTGATTTCAAAAGTTTCTTTTGACTGAGTTGGTGCTTAGTCATAGAGGGTTGTAGCCTCCTAACAAGTGGCTACTTGCTAAAATCAAGTGGGTGCTTGATAAATTTAGGGTTGGTGTTCCATGTTGGGTTAGTGCTCAACTAAATATGATACATTATCTTATATGATAGTTTGTCCAAGCTTTTTTTTAGTGAGTTTTATCCCCCATGAGGGTTTCCCGCATATGTGATGTGTTATCGTGTTTCATGCTCATGTGATTGGTTCTTAATACATTTCTAGATCACTATGTTGCTTTCATAGTTCATAGATGTGTGGATGTAATTGATTGAAGTTTTTGAATATTGATTCAACCCCCCCTCTCAGTCATTGTGCTTCAACAATTAGTATCATAGCATGGTTCTTTGAAGCAAACCTAATAGCTTGAAGGTGATCTTAAGAAGCATAAGATGTCTAGTGATCAAGAAGAAGACAACATGTATGATGAAGAAGTATACTATGACAGTGAAAAAGGAGAAGTTGAATAAGACCTTGAAGTTGAGATCATAAGTGCCCTAAATGGTTTGAAGAATCAAAATAAGAGGAAGCATGAATTGAGATCTATGGTCTAGGATCTTAAGGAACATATATGTACCTTGAAGAGTGACATGGTCAAAGAAGCCAAAAAAGATGAGAAGACCATCAAGGATCACAAAAATTATTTATAAGGTGTTAATATAAAGTTGAGATCAAAGGAAGTTGAGTATGATATGTTGAAGATAGAGCTAGATTCTTTAAAGGTTGAGAATGAGTAGCTCATAGACAAAATTAGAAATTTTGATAAAGAACATGAGAAGTTAGAACAAGTCTAGAGTGCCAACATGAAGAGACTAATTACGTAGCCCAATGCAATGAGGGATGAGTTATCATGGGACCATGGGAAAAGGAGTGATCAGTCAAGAGGTGAGTATAGTAATGTTACTTGCTATAGTTGTCATAATATGGGACACATTGCAAGATTTTATCCTAATAGAGTTAGAAGACCCTCAAGACTTAACAAGGTATATGGAGCTCCTAGAGTGCATGAGAAGGGTCAAACATTGGTATGAAATCCAAAGAAAGCTAGGACTGATCATATTGAGCCCAAGAGTCAAGATGGATTATTTGTTAAAGAGGAGCAAAAGACTAAAGGAGAGTAATCGATGCTAGCTCAAACTACCTTTCACATTCAAGATGAAGGCATGAAATGGTATATAGATAGTGGTTCCTCAAGATGCATGATAGAAGACAAAAACAAGTTCATCTCATTGAAGAAGATTGTTATAAGAACAATGATATCTGGAGACAACACAACTGCCAATATAGTTGGCAAGGGTATCTTGAGTTTAAACAATGGGAAGTCCAAGATAGAGAATGTGTTGTATGTGGAAGGTTTGAAACATAACCTGCTTAGTGTAATTCAAATGTTCAACCAAGGATACATACTAACCTTTCATGACAAAGGGTGTGAGATAAAGAGAGCCAAATTAGGAAGGCTAATTGCCAATACTAAGAGGACTGAGAATAATCTATATGTCTTGAATGAAATCAAGAAGGAGAGATGATTTACGATCAAGATGGATGAAAGTTGGCTATGACACAAAAGGTTAAGTCACTTAAACTTTGACAATCTAGTCAAGATAAGCACTAAGAAGTCTATGAATAACATGCCTAGGATCACCAAACCTATAAACATACTTTGCAAGGCATGCCAATATGGTAAGCAGACTAGAATAAGGTTCAAGTCCAAGGAGTACTCTACTACAAGAACTTTGGAGCTAATACACATTGATATCTGTGGGTCTAAAAAATCCAAAGCATTCTAAGAGATGGATACTTCATATGACTCGTAAATGACTACATAAGAATGACTTGGGTAGCATTATTGAAAGAAAAATCAAAAGCTCTTGATAAGTTCAAGGAATTCAAGGCTCTTGTTGATAATGATAAGAATGGAAAGATCAAGTGCCTAAGATCTGATAGAGGAGGAGAGTTTTGGTATAATGAGTTTGATGACTTTTGCGAGGTCCATGGGATAAGGAGACAATTCTCAGTAGCTTGGACACCTCAACAAAATGGAGTAGTGGAAAGAAAGAAAGAATAGAATAGTTCAAGAGATGGCAAGAACTATGATAAATGAGTCTAGGTTATTTGATGGATATTGGAGAGAGGCAATGATAACTATAGTCTACATTTTAAATAGAGGAAAAATAAGGACAAATGGTAATAAGACTCCCTATGAACTATGGAAAGGCATACCTACTAATGTTGAACACTTTAGAGTGTCTAAGAGCAAATGTTTCATCAAAAGAGATGAAAAAGACTTACATAATTTTTATTCTAGGTCTGATGAAGGTATATTCTTGGGATACTCGTCAGTAAGCTCAACCTATAGATTTTATAACAAGAGGTTGCTAAAAATAGTAGAAAGCACCAATGTGAAGATTGATGAGACAAGGAAATCACAATCACAATCATAATCAAAGGATATATCAGAGAATTTGGAATTCAAGAATGAAGAAGAAACAATAGAGGTTGATGAGGAAGAAGAAGAAGTTGAGGAAAGATAAGACTCAAAAGGTCCCTCAAGACAGATTCAAAGAGATCATCCTAAATCACAAATCATTGGTAACAAGGATGTAGGTATGCAAACAAGGAAAAGATTGGTAAGTAATCTAAACTAAGAGAATGTTTCTCTATTGTCTAATATTGAACCTTAGAACCTTATAGAAACACACAAAGATAAGTTTTGGATAGGTATTATGAAAGAGGAGTTAGACCAAATAAATAAAAATGAGACTTGGGAACTAGTTCCTAGGCCTAAAGATAATAATATCATTGGCACAAAATGGATGTTTAGAAACAAGTTGAATGAATATGGATAAGTCACTAGGATCAAGGCTAGATTGGTATGCAAGGGATATGTACAAGTTGAAGGGGTAGACTTTGAGAAGACCTTTGCCCAGTAGCAAGATTGGAGGCCATTAGATGGTTTCTAGCATGTGCAGGATTCAAAGGGTTTAAGGTGTACTAGATGGATGTCAAATCTTCCTTTTTAAATGGAAACTTGGAAGAAGAGGTATACATAGAGTAACCTGAGGGTTTCTCACTATCAGGTAACAAAGACTTTGTTTGTAGATTGAAAAAGGCTCTTTATGGTCTAAAGCAAGCTCCTAGAGCTTGGTATGCTAGATTGGATAGGTATATGTTGGATCAAGGATTCAAAAGAGGAGTTGCAGATAGTAATATATACATAAAGACAGAAGATAACCATCAATTGATTGTAGTTATTTATGTGGATGATGTCATCTTTGGTGAAAACAATGAGAACATGACCAAGGCCTTTGTAGAGGTGATGAATAAGGATTTTGAGATGTCCATGATGGGATAACTATCATTATTTCTTGGGTTGTAAATCACTCGATCTAAAAAAGGTATATTCATTTCACAAGCCAAGTACATAAGAGAAATGTTGAAGAAGTTTGAGATGGAAGATTGCAAGGCAATTAATACACCTATGATCATAGGATGTAAGTTGAGTAAGGAAGATGAGTCTCCAAGAGTCAATCAGGCATCGTATAGGTCAATGATTGGAAGTTTTCTATACACCACTACCTCTAGACCTGACATCATTCAAGCAATAGGTCTTGTGGAAAGGTTTCAATTAGATCCAAAGGAAAATCATTTATAAGCAGTCAAAAGGATACTCAGGTATCTCAAGGGGACTATAGAGTTTGGGTTGTGGTATCCAAAGAACAATGAGTTCAATTTGATAGCCTATATAGATGCAGACTAGGTACAGAGTCTAGATGATAGGAAGAGTACTAGTGGAGGAGCTTTCTTCTTAGGTGAGTTCCTAGTTTCATGGATAAGCAAGAAGCAACCATCTGTGGTATTATCTACTTGTGAAGCTAAATACATTGCAATAGCTTCATGTTGCACCCAGGTCCTATAAATGAGACAAATCTTAAGAGACTACAAGGTGGAGTATGATGGTCCTAGCCCTATCTATTGTGACAATACAAGTGCATAAGCATCTCAAAGAACCCTGTTATCCACTCAAGGACTAAGCACATTCTCATCAAGTATCATTTCTTGAGAGAGCAAACAAGTAAACAAAGTATTAGACTTAAATATGATTCTACAAAGGATTAGATTGTAGACATTATGACCAATACACTTCCAAAACCAACTTTTGAACATCTAAGACAAGAATTGATTGTGATTCTTGCCCATAACAATCATTATGAAAGCTAAGTGTTGAAGGGGAGCTAATCAGGTGGTTCATTAGATAAAAAATTAGGTGAGTGGTGTTGAAAATGTATGCATGGAGAATAGGGGAGATTTGTAGCTCTATGTTTTTAAGTTCAGGTCCAAGGATCAGATGGCAGTGTGTGGAAGACCCTTTGCCATTAATGTCAAAAGGGGGAGAATGAGCAGATGTAAAAGTATCATTTTGAAGTGATTTCATTTATGTAGTGTGTTTTCCATCAATGACAAAGGGGGAGTTTTTTGTCATGTTGTTGTCATTGATGTCAAAAAGGGTGCATCATGTAAAGGCATAATGGTCATTGATGTCAAAGGTCTATTTGGTCAAGTGTTTAAACATGATAGTGGTATAAAGAGAGTGTGTTCTCAGTTCAAAAGTGATTAGTGATCAAGATTGATGTTGTCATGATTTTTGTGAGAATGTAAGGTAAAAATCATGGAAGGGTGAGCCATGTGAAGGAATCATAGTGAAATTAATAAACAAAGGTCATGACATGGAAGGAACAGGTCAAGGTGTCAAGTACATTGGAAGCTTGAGCCTAGTCATAGCATGGTGAAGGCATGAGATGGTGGCATAATGAGGTGAGTGATCTCAGGTATGTGATAGGCTGTGAATTTTTTTGAGCATGATAATAAGGTGTAGAAGCATCCATGAGAGTCTTAGGGTGAGCCTACAGGGGTAGGACTTTCAGATCAAGTTTGAACCTATAACACTCTTAGACCCTTATTAGCCTAATGAGGCATGAAGATCAATTTTCAAGACAATTTTGAATATGTGAGCATGGATAGAGATATGATATGTTGTTTTAAGCATGTTTACAAGTTTTGAGGCCATGGTTTGAAGGGAATTTCAAGAAACACTATTTTATGCCTTTTTGAGTTCATAAAATGATGTCTCAAGACCTAAGAGGTAATTTTAGACATTCATTAGCACATGTCAAATTTGCATGGGAACTTGAGATATCTAGGAGATATTTGGAAGGGTCTTATCTAAGATCTATAGGCATTGGTTTTAGATTTAAGGTACAATCTTTTATGAACAATTGTTAACATAAAAACCTGTGTTAAGCCTCCCTAAAACCCTAATAAAGACCCAATATGAAAGATATTGTTCAAATATCCTATAATGGTAGAAAATTAATATAAAAACTATTGGATCATGTATTCAAATCTCTTAGATACCTCCAGGTGAAGGTGGTTAGTTAGATAAGAGAGAAAATGTGCATATACAAGCTTATTTGTGAAGAATTTGTTATAGCAGTCAAAAGTTACTTTGGTCAAGAAAATAAAATGAATGAAAGAAGGAGATAGAGACTCAAAATACATTACCATTAAGTTTTATGGATAGTTTTCATCATTAAAGTGTGCTAAACCGGTCTTCCAAGTTAGCTAGTCACTAACATGCCTAACAATGTAAACAGTGTAAAACCTAGGCAATGGTGAGAAGATGAATTAGAGTGTGTTTACATGGTAGAATGATGAAAAAAAGTTCATGGAAATGTTTTTTATGACTTTAAAGTCATTTTAATTCTTGGTATAAGTTTTTTATGTTAGTGAATATGTTAAAAGTATTTCTCACAAGTTGACTTGTCTGGTTTAGATAAGATAATGTGATATAAGGTCATGAGATTGGTTTGAAAGACCAATATTTTGCTATTAAACCATATGATTTTTATGTTTGAGGATTTTATAAACATGTCATAGAATATTTTTAATGCATAATATGACTTTGAAAGTGTCTAAATACGTGTTGGAGGTCTAAGTCACCATGACTGTGTTTTGAAGAAAATTGGCAATTTTGAGTAAGTTGCAGATATGATCTTGAAGCCTTAAGCTCTGAGTGAAAGTGTTTAATGCATTTAGTAATGACCCTAAGTTCATGTATATTCTATCAATAATTTTTTTTTATCATTTTTGAATGGCTTAAGTGTGTTTGAGCTTCAATTTTGAAATACATATTTTTTGGTGTACACAGGCCTAATACGACTGAGTACTATTAAAGGGTTTCATGAAGTGGTTGGACCTAAAAGCTATTATGGAGCTCAGAGGATGTTGGATAAGATTTATTTTTATGTTTTATGAAATAATTGTGCCATGTATAGAGGTATAACTATATCCAAGGGATCAAATGGTAATGTGTTGTTAAGAAGGTCTAATGCAATTAGGTTTCCACGAGACCTAAAAATAAAATGAGATCTAATAGAGTTATGATAGAGAAAAAGGAACTCAATGTTCATTTGGACCATGTTTATGAGATTTAATAATACCTATTATATGTCATACCTAATGGGTTAAGGGTCTGTGGCTGACTAAGTGGTATATGAACGAGGAATGGTATATATACAAGGCATTTTTAGGCCTATTTAAGTAAGCTTAGAGGAAGCGAATGGATTGATAAATCAATGTGCCTAAGGAGGTTGAGAAACATGTTGTAAACCCTAATAAAAGATAAAAATAATAATTTTATGATAATCATATAGGAATTCTGCATATGAAGATCAAGGACACATGACCTATTCAGTCTTGAAGAGGGCTAGTTGAATAAATAAGCCTAGAGGCAATTTTAAGAGAGATCAAGTGGAACAGATTTGAAGGAATGATCATTGTATATTGAGATATTATAAGAGATAAATAAAAGATGTATTCCTAATGTATGATAGTGGATAGAGTTTATATTAATTAGATAAGGAGATGAGTATAAGAATAGAACAAATAGATGTGATTGGCTAAGTTGGTGCTTGGTCAAAGAGGGAGTTGAAGCTTCCTTGTAGGTTAGAGCTTGAATAATTGGTCTTGGTTGAGTTGGTGCTTGGTCAAGAGGGAGTTGGAGATGCCTTGCAAGTTGGTGCTTGCATAATTTTTCTTTGACTAAGTTAGTGCTGAGTTATATGGAGTTGTAGCCTCCTAGCAAGTGGGTGCTTGCTAAAGTCAAGTGGGTGCTTGATAAATTTGGGGTTGGTGCTCCATGTTGGGTTGGTGTTTAACTAAATTTGATACATTGTCTTATAGGATAGTTTTTCCAAGCTTTATTTCAATGAGTTTTATCCCCCATGAGGGTTTCCCACATATGTGATGTGTAATCTTATTTCATGCTCATGTGATTGGTTCTTACTGCATTACTAGATCACTGTGTTGCTTTCATAATTCATAGATGTGTGGATGTAATTGATTGAAGTTTTGGAAGACTAATTTAACCCCCCTCTCAGTCATTGTGCTTTCAACACTTAATTACACTATGATTGCACCAGCATGTAGCATTTTTTATCATTATTTTAGACACACCACTATAGAATGGGATAACCATACGGAGTTTGATCCCTCTTCAAAGTATTGGTATGTAGGCAGTGCTCAACATAAGGGGTGTTGATGTCAAGCACAACTTCAATTTTTAAACCATTTTTTACCTCATGAATGCATTTATCCTCTTGATTTATTAAGTTAAGGTTTCAGGTGAAGGAGAAGATACATTATGGTTTTTGTAAAGGATCATAGACCCCCACACATTCCACATAACACACAGATGAAGGTGAACCTATCATACAAAAATCAGAGCTCTAACACCCACTAGAAAAGAACACTTCCTAAGGATAAAAACACACTGCTCTCATGTTCCATTTTGCTTGTCCCATCTAGAGATTAAATGAAGTATTGTTCTTGATTCATAGTGTCATCACACAATCACACATTTGTTTTTATAGTTATACCTGCAGTCTTGTGTGTCTGATTTCTAGCTAAGTTTTATTTATTTCTCATTTCCCCTTTTGGCATATTTTCAAATTTAGTAAGTTCCAAATTAGTTTGTGTCATTTATTGCATATTTATAGCACTCTAATTTTTCATAACATTTTATCTAATTAGGGTCTAGCATCTCTAGTTCACAAAATTTGATGAAAACATATTGGTGAGCTAGTCTATTGATTAAATATTACAAGCCCTAGATTTTCTTGGGGTTTTTACTTCTAAATTTCATGTTAGGGTTTCAAATTAGATTATGATTTCCTAATCAAGTTGGAGTTTTTACTATCATTCACATGTCTATATCCTCTTGTTATCATCTTCTTTGGAAAATTTAGAATGGATAAAAAATAATATCTTCCTCCTCCTAACCCTCAAGAAGGCAATAACTACTTTTCATCTAACCAGGTCCATGCTATCACTACTCCAAGGGGTAAGGTAGCCCATCCTATAGTTTCAAAACAAGGTAACTAACATATCCTTCTTCAAACCCCTCCACCTCCCACATCTCCTCTTGAAGGTATCTTTATGCATATTCAATCGTAAGTACCTATAGTTTGTGCTTGTGAAGCCCTTAAAATCAAATCATCATTTTCAAAAGGTTAATAGAAGAGTTGTAAAATCAAAATCAATATTTCATTTTAAGGATTACATCATAGGAAAATTAGATTACATATGCACATAATCCAAAGTATGTTAGTTTTAATCACACATTTCAATCTTCATTTATCAATGTTGTGCCTAACAAGACTTCATATCAAAATGGGAAGCTATAACATAATACATATACAACAAGTGATTCAAAATAGATACAAAAGGCTAATAAGATCTAAAGTGAGATTATAATAGAAATGCTTAGAAATAAGTTGATCAAACTACATCCTATACATCCTCTAAGGATATCAAAATAATATTATGTTAGGACTTGTTCCAAAGTCTTAACATTAGGTTAGATTTTTGGTAGGTTAATTAATATTATTGTTAATGGGGCATGCATCTTTTAGTAAAGACACCCCCATAAAATAAAGTTACTTAGTTTTAGTTTTTAGGTAGTTTTATATTTTTGAGTTAATTAATTAGAACTACCTTACAGGTTGTTTTCCTATAAATAGTTGGTTATAGGTTAGTTGTTTTTACCGGTCATTGGTAAAAACTATATAAATCAATGTTTGTTATGAAAAAGGGTTAACGGAGTAAAGACACCCTTATGTACTTGATTTTTAAATATTAATAAAATACTTGTGCACTCGCACTAAGCGGGGACAAGGTTTAAACTATTTTATTCAAGGAGTTATCAGTGGTATCAGAGCATGGTAATTTTGGGAGCTTGGTGAATTCAAAGGAAGGCAAGGTGAAAAGTCAAATTCACGTGAATTCAATGGCATGAAATAAGGTATGCCATATAAAGTAAAAATTTTATTGGTTTAAATGTTTGAAAAATTATTTTAATTTTTCAAATATTTTTTACATTTAAACCTGTGTATTTTCCATATACCATAATTTGGTCATTTTGGCCATTTGATACTCCATTTTCTTGTGTTCAAACTCCTAATTTGGCATAAAAATGATTTTTTAGCATTTAAATGTTATTAAATTCAATTTTTTTTTGGAAAAATGAACTTGTACGGCCTGTTTACTTGTGAAAAACCTTTGTAATTTTCATTCATGGCTGCCATTGTTGATTCATTTCATTTTTAGCCCTTTTGAATCCATAAACACCTGTTAAACTGGTTAAAACCCCTATTTTTTAATCTTTAAGGAAAATCTAGCATTTTTTCTGAGCTGTACGGATTTGTACGACCTTCCAACGCCTTGGCTTCAATTTGAATCCATCTCTAGCAATAAATACCTTAAAAATTTGCTAGAAATCAGCCAAAATCCATTTTATCCTACCTGTACAGATTTGTACGGCCTGTAGGATAGAGAACAGGGGCAAAAATTATTACTAGGAGCAGCCATGGCATCCCAGGCAAACATGGCACTGCAATAAAACTTAGGAAATATTTTTTGTTGTTTCTAAAGTTTTTTTGGATATCAAAAATTATGCCTTGGGTCCCACGTGAGGAAGCTTGCTTGAGAAGGCTGAAAAAGGGAAAAGTTTGAATTTATTTACACACATGTAATTTTTATTTTATTTTCCCTCATAGAAAAAATCTAGAATAAGTAGAAATTTATGAGTATAATATTCTGAAAATGCTCTTCGAGCAATTGGTTAAGCTTATTTTGTGAAGAAGCTTGCAAGGAGGAGGTCAAGGGTTCAAATCCCTTCTTTTGGTAAAAGTTATTTTTACTTTAGAATATACTTTTTTTGTAAAAGGACTATTCCCTTTTAAATTTAAAAATTGTAAAATGCATGCTTATTGTATTGAGTTGTTTTAAAAATCAAAAAAGGGGGAATTCAATTCTATTTCTTTTACATTGTTGTGGTGATATAAGGGAGTAATTGGTGGAATAAGGTTGTAATTTGGTGAAATAAGGGTGTAATCATTGATTTTTGGTGAGGTTAAGTGCAAAACCCTAAAAAAATTATTGTTTTTATTTTGTGCTCTACACGGAGGTTAAGTGAAAAACCCCATAGAAGCAGTGTCTTATGCAGTGAGTGTGATATTTGTTTCATCTCTTTTGCATTTTGTCGCACTTTTCTCTACTGCACTTGCTTTTATTTCAAAATGCTAAAGATTCAAAATTTGCTTTCAGATGGTGATAGATTAACACTTTTCAATTATTCAGATTGGAAACGATTGATGGAGGCTTCACTAGTTTTTAATGAGTTATGGGATATTGTCAAGAATGAAAATCCCACATTGCCAACAGAGCAGGCTAAATTAGATATATTCAATTTACGTGATTCTAAGGCCTTAGCTCTCATTAAATGCTATTGTACTCATGATACTTATGTTCATATTGAAAATTCTCCTCATAGTTACACTGCATGGAAAACATTATCAGATTTGTATGATAAGAAACCCAAGCATAAGAAGATAGATATTCATGTGCAGTTGTTTACTTTGTCATTAGATTAAGATTGGGATATGGGAGAATATATGTCTAAGTTGAAAAATATCACTACTGAGTACACTAAGGCTAGTTTTGGAAAACTAGATGATGACCTCATAGTCACTGCTGCTTTGAAAGGACTACCAAGGTCCTATAAGAATTTTGTTGAAATGTTGCATGTCTCTGACAAGATCACATGCATCACCTTTGATAAGTTGGCTGAGTTGCTCATCCAACATGACCTCTCTCTACCTAAAAAATCCAAGAAAATTAAAGAAGCCCATGTTTTAGAGTCAAAGCCTAGTTCATCTTCATCTAGGCATCAAAACAATAGAGGAAATAGTTATAGAGGGGGTCAAGGTTACAGAGGAGGCAGATATCAAAATAGAGGTAGGGGTCATTCAAATAATCAACAATCTAACCAATCACATTCACATGAAACAAGTGATTGAGGACATGGTCACAACTCATATAGGGGCAGAGGTTGAGGTAGATCAGACATTCAATGTCATAGATGTGGAAAAATTGGTCACATGGCCTCACAATGTAGGATTCCTTTTGATAAAATTCAGGCCACAAAAAATGATTAAGTCTAACTCTGCTCAGTATGTTGATCATGACTATGATGAGTCCAATAATGTTGCCCATGAATCTGCATTCACTACTTTGGGGCACATTGATTATATTGAATATGAGGCTAGAGATGAGCTCATAGATGTATGGGTTTTAGACACAGGAGCAACCAAACACATGACATTTAGGAGAGATTTATTTTGGTCTTTTAAGGAAGCTTCTCTCTCTCCAATTGCCTTAGCAAATAAGTCTATGCATACACCACTAGGACTTGGATCTATTTGGATTCTTCTTCCTAATGGGTCTATAAAATACTTGGAGGATGTTTGGTATGTTCCCACATTGAAGAAACACTTACTTTCCTTGGTAACTATTCAAAATAAAGGTTATCAAATTGTACTTGAAAATGGGCTCATTTACATCAATTCAGTGAAGGATGATTATAAAACAATGTATACAGGATATGAAGATGGAAAGTTGGTTAGATTGCATTGTAAAGTGCTTCCTCCCACCATAAAACTTGTGGCAATTGTTGACACAAGTACATGTACTATGTCTAAATAGCGGTTATGGCATCTCCGCTATGGACATTTGAATATCCACTCTTTAGTGGATTTGCATAAATATGGTATGGTGAATGGGTTGCCCACTTTTCGCAAAGATAGTATTCTTTGTGAGTCATGTTTTGGACAAACAAAATCAGGAAAAATTTCTTAAACAATCATCTTGGAGAGCTAACAAATGTTTACAGTTAGTTCATAGTGATGTATGTGACATGAAAAAGTCATCCATTGGTGGGTGTAGATACTTTGTCTTGTTTATTGATGACTTTTCTCGGATGGCTTGGGTATTTTTTATGAAAAACAAATATGAAGTTTTCGCTAAGTTTGTTGATTGGTTACACTTAGTTGAAAAAGAAACAGGTTTACATTTGGCCATTCTTCATTCAGATAATGGAGGTGACTATACCTCAAATGAATTTTTAGATTATTGTCGAGAACATGGCATTCATCGACAATATAGCAATGCTTATACTCCACAACAAAATGGAGTATCTGAACGGATGAATAAAACTTTAGAGGGCACAACATGTGCCATGTTGCACTATAAATAGCTTGATGATAAGTTTTGGCCCAAAGCCATTGGTACTGCAGTGTATTTGAGAAACAGGTCCCCCACAGTTGCACTTTTGGGACAAACTCCATATGAGGCATGGTATGGATTTAAACCAAAAGTTAAACACTTGAAAGTGTTTGGATGTCTTTGTTTTTCTTTGGTTCCTATTAAACACAGAACTAAGTTGGAATCACAAAGTCAAAAATGCATCTTTCTTGGTTATTCTGAAGATAAAAAGGGGTTTCGTTTGCTTGTACAGGATTCAGGCAAATTCATAGTGAGTCGAGATGTAATATTTGATGAGTTTGAGACTATGAACATTATAGAGATTGATTCTCAACTTGATATATTAGAGAGGGAAAATACAAAAAGAGATAAGGGTTTGAATGATGGGGATAACTCTTCGAAGTTGTGGTATGAGACTCATATTCCTTCACTTTCCTCTCCTTCATCTACAAGTTCACAGGTTGATCACTTAGAAATTGTTGAAAATTCTCTAAGTCTCCCTTCGAATGATGCACATGATGAGAATTCTGGAGTCCCTGATTTGAATAATTTGACTAAGTATCCAAAATGGGCTCAAAGTACTTTTTTTGAATTGAAAGCAGATGAAGTTGGTTTAATAGGGCCCAAGAATTCTTGAAAACAAGTAAATTATGCTATGGTTGTTACTACTTCTTCCTTTGAGCCATCCACTTTTGAGGAGGCATCTACTAAACATGTTTGGCAACAGGGAATGAAAAATGAGTATGATGCCATACTTAGCAATAATACATGGGTTTTAGTTGATCCTTCTCCACATGTTAAACCCATTGGATGTAAATGGGTTTACAGGACTAAGTATAAATTAGATAGCTCCATTGATAAACATAAGGCACAACTCGTTGCAAAAGGATATGCACAACAAGTAGGTATTAACTATGAGGAAACATTTGCACCAACTGCCAAATGGCACACTATTCATATGGTACTTTCCTTAGTAGCACAAAATAGTTGGGAAGTACATCAATTGGATGTTAAAAGTGCTTTTTTAAATGGTGATTTACAGGAAGAAGTCTATATGAAACAACCTCAGGGTTTTGAACAGGTGGGTGCCGAACACAAAGTATGTAAATTGATAAAAGCTTTATATGGGCTCAAACAGGCACCCAGGGCTTGGTATGAGAAAATAGATTTATACTTGAAATCCATTGGTTTTCATCACAGTGAATCTGATGATACTCTCTATTTTTGAGTACAGGGTAAGAAAATGGTGATACTTGTTCTCTATGTCGATGACTTGTTTATTATAGGTAATGATGAAAACCATATCAAGTCTGTGAAGAAGGAATTAAAAGATGGGTTTGAGATGACAGATCTTGGACTTCTTCACTACTATCTAGGCATAGAGGTAACTCAGAAAGAGCATAGTATTTTCATTTCACAAACTAAGTATATTTATGAGTTATTAGATAGGTTTGGCGTGAGTGATTGCAAACCTACCCTCATTCCCATGGAAAGTAACTTGAAATTGTCTAAGGATGATAGCAGTGCCTTTTTTGATGGCACCACATATAGAAAATTGGTGGGAGGTATGATATACTCGATGACTACCATGCCCGATATTTCATTTTCAGTTGGAATTTTATCTAGGTTTATGCATGAGCCTAGAGAAATTCATTGGCATGCAACAAAACGAGTACTTCGTTACCTTCAGGGAACAAATTATATGGCCTTGAATACCGCTGCAACAAGAACTTTAAACTTGTTGGATATTGTGATGCAGATTTTGGTGGATGTGTGGATGACAGAGTGTCAGCCACAAGATACACTATGCATATGGGTTCAACTGCCATTGGTTGGTGTTGTAAGAAGCAGGATACAGTGGCAAATTCATCAGCAGAATCAGAGTATATTACAGCATGGGATGCTTATAGATAAATTGTTTACCTTCGTTGTATTCTTGAAGATCTTCAGGTTTCTCAGTTTGCTCCTACACAATTATACATTGATAATCAAAGTGCAATCAAGATGTCTAAGAATCCAATTTTTCATGCCAAAACAAAACATATGGATGTCAAATACCATTATCTACGAATGCTGGTGGCAAAGAAAGCTCTTGATCTAATATATTGCCCAACTGCCGATTAGACAACTGATATCTTTGCAAAACCCCTTGACAGAATCAAATTTGAAAAATTTAGAAAAATGCTTGGTATGTGTTCAAAGACCTGACTTTGGATCATAGGGGGGTTTGTTAGGACTTGTTCCAAAGTCTTTACATTAGGTTAAATTTTTGGTAGGTTAATTAATATTATTGTTAATGGGGCATGCATCTTTTAGTAAAGACACCCCCATAAAATAAAGTTACTTAGTTTTAGTTTTTAGGTAGTTTTATATTTTTGAGTTAATTAATTAGAACTACCTTACGGGTTGTTTTCCCATAAATAGTTGGTTATAGGTTAGTTGTTTTTACCGGTCATTGGTAAAAACTATATAAATCAATGTTTGCTATGAAAAAGGGTTAACGGAGTAAAGGCACCCTTATGTACTTGATTTTTAAATATTAATAAAATACTTGTGCACTTGCACTAAGCGGGGACAAGGTTCAAACTATTTTATTCAAGGAGTTATCATATTATTCATATCATAAAATGCTTCGGCATCATACAGTTAGCTATTGGGATTTATTAAAAAAAATACAAAGTATTATTATTAGTGGTGATCCTATAGAATATACATTAATAAAAAAACCCATAGTGGAACAAGTGCAAGTAGAAAAAGTGGCAAAATCAAAATTAGTACAAAAAAACAGTCAATTAAGAATATCAAAGGAAAATTAAGAGCAAGAAAAGATCTTTAAAAAGTAAAATTAGAGCACAAAAAAGAGTACAAAAATATCAAGATGAAAAATCGAAATTAAAAAAGGCACAAGATGAAAAATAACAATTACAAAATGAATGTATCACAAAGGCAATGTTATAAAAAGAGCAATAATAAAAGTTATAAAAATATGTTCAACCAAGAAAATATATTTAAGAAAGCATTTATAAAAAAAGAGGTTCAAAATAAAGATATGCCTAAAAAATACAATGTTACAAGTGTGATTTAAAAGGAGTTAATTCAAAAGTGCTCATCATTTCTCGAGCCTTTGATTCTTAACCCTCTCATAGATGGAAAACAATGTACCAATGTTGTGATCAATAACAATATTGAAATTAATATTTTTAGCATGACATTCTTACAATTTCTTGGATATAATGAGGGACACTTGAGTAATACTACTATTTATAAATAATTTATTATATCCATTGAGCTACCTTTCACAGTTGATCTAAAAACATGTTTAGTTGTATTTCACGTATGTCCTAGTTTTGACCAATATAAAATTGAATTAGGAAGATCATGGAGGAAAGAAATGGGGGAAATGATGGGTAAGGATCATAACCATGTCACATTTGAACATGAAAGTGAAATTATTGTAGTTTTAAGAGAAGATTGAACTTCTTTAAAGCAAGAGCAATAAAAAAACATGTCTTCAGCTAGTGTACAAATAAATACTAGCAATGGAATAACAATAAAGGCAAATAATCTAATACATATTTCAAAAATAAAAACCATAAAAGTCAATCCCATAGTATGGATTAGTTAATTTTACATATATATATACAAAAGAAGATAAGAATGG
Organism: Torreya grandis; assembly: GCA_037957365.1. Classification (NCBI taxonomy): domain Eukaryota; kingdom Viridiplantae; phylum Streptophyta; class Pinopsida; order Cupressales; family Taxaceae; genus Torreya; species Torreya grandis. The sequence continues at coordinate 2,773,474 of JARHVA010001981.1, read as the reverse complement.
CATTCCACAACTTTAAAATTGAGATAATGATGATTATAATACTACAAACTAGTATAGACCTGATGATGATAGCTTAGCAGTGAGTGAGTTGAGTGCTAGAAGTGGGAGATCTCAGGGTCCATTCTTTGGAACGACCACTCTAGCATCATTCACACACTAAGCTAAAACATGTTATACATGAAAAGTATCCACTACAATAGACTACCAATCCAGTGTTTAATATGATGGAGGTCAACATGTGGCTTGAAACTTGTGTTCAATGTGATGAGGCAAGTCCACAACCCATGGCTAGGTATACAATTCATCATTGGTTTAGGAATTTTGGTTATAAAATTGTCTATACCCAAAAATTTAAATGACTTTATGATGATAACATAGCAATGAGTGAATTGAGTTCTAGAAGTGGGAGGTCTCAGGGTCTATTCATTGGGATGAACACTCTCTAGCATCATTTCCATATTAAGCTACAATGGGTTATTCGTGAAAAGTATCCAATGTAATGGACTATCGACCTAGTGTTTAATGCAACACGGGTTGGCATGTGGCTTGAAACCTCTATTTAAGGCAATGAGGCAAGTTCAAAACCCATGGCTAAGGATACAATTCACCACTATCTTGGGAATTTTGGTTATAAAAATGTCTGTACCCAATTTTTTTCTCGTTAATGGGTCAATGGTATTTTTGAAAGCATCAAGACGTGCCGGTAAAATAGATTGGGTGCCCCCACCTCCTAGATTTTTCAAACTAATTTTTGATGGATTAACAAGGGGAAATATAGGGGTATCTAGTGTAGGATGCATTATCTTAGATTATAAGGGCTCACTCATTCGAACTGCATCGAAGAAACTAGTTGATGGCACCAATAATGAGGCCAAAGTGTGAGCCCTTATCTTAGGCTTGAAAGTAATATCTCATAACAAGATTGAACAAGTTATCATTGAAGGTGAATCCAAAATGATTATTCATGTCATAAACAATTAGAAAGTAAGATCCTGAATATCAATAACATTCTCAACCGTGGTTGGGGATTATTGAACAATTTACATCTTTGGGAAGCATCCAATTACTTCTGTAAAGCAAACTCCATAGCTAATATGTTGGCTAATAAATAAATTGGTCAACGTGATGAACTAATCATGGAAAATGATTAGGGAAGTTGGGACACTTAAAAATATGATGTAAGTTTTGGGAAATTAGGAGGTATTGAACCTCATGATGGATTTACTACCCATCATTGGATTGCACTCTCTTTGGGAGGCCCATGTCACATGTGTGGCACTATTCCACCATCATTTTATTGAATGCAGGTGTGGAAAATAGTGAAAGCTTTACACATTTATTCTCTCCTTCTTGCCTTTCTTCTTAATGTCTCATCTTTCTCTACTTCACTATTCTCTACCTTCATGGACGTTATGATTCAATTTGTGTTTAGTGAACCCCTACTATGGTAGAGGTAACTAAGATGGAAGTGGAATTTAGAGGACATGCATTAGACTCATGTCTTAAATAAAATTTTATCATTCAGTCTGGTAATGTCATGTAGACAATCATATAAGTTATCATCCAAGTTGGACTGGATTTTGTTTTCAAGGTAAAGGTAAACTCTATGCTAACGTTGACTTTCATTGGTAATTTCCTACTTTTCTTGAAAGACATGCAATAGACGTTGGTGATTTCTAGTAGAATTGTGTGTTCAACATTTAGGGATAGTTTAGAGGAAGTAATGGAGGATTTTATTTGTGATGGTTAGCACTCACTCCCATTCTCCACTCACAACGACTTAGGGTTGGTTCTTCTATAAACATTTTGCAAGATGAAAGCTAGGTTTTGTGTGGTGGTGGAACATCTAGAGCATGTGTAGTCACATTTGAATAACCCTAGCCTAGAGGGACATTTTATTCCTAAATTGGACTTGGATAAAATTCATGTGCCCATGGTTTCGGTAGAGGCAACATTAAGTTGGATATCTTCTTCCAGGGCTATTGCAATAGTTAAATGCCTTCTCAAGATTTTTTGGGGATCCCTTCAATAGGGTCCTCCTCCAGGAGTAGAAGCTAGCTATCAAACTCCCGACATGGTGGTTATTGCACAAATGAGGGCTTATTTGGATGGATGGAATGCTTCTCCAGGCGTGGGAGGGGTCATTATGAAACATAAAATTGGTAGGCCAAGGCATCATCATTGGAAAATGTCTTCTCCAAAGGTAGGTGATGTTGGACATGCACCAAGTGGAATTGATATTGAGGTGAACAAGCCAAAGGAAGGAAGTGGCAAAAAGGGCTTTTATCCTACCTAGGTGGTGGTTGATGGCTCTACCACTGTTGTTGGTGGTGACACTGGTGATGTCACAACAGGTATTTAGATGGGGCATATCCCTTTATTTTTGTTATTTCTTTTTATTTCCATTATCACCCCTCAGGGTTTTTTTTGGTTTTCTTATTACTCTGGTGGCCTTTTGTGGCTTGTTGTTTTCTTCTCTACTCCTTCCCTAGAAGGTTTTTTCTCGAGGGTTTTTACCCATTTTTTGTAATCTCATTTAATAGATTGGATAGGGAGCCCCAACCCTCATCATATATTCACACACACACACACACACACACACACACACACACACACACACACACACACACACACACACACACACACACACTATAAATTGATATGATATGAATTATGCATAATATGACTGTGGCAATGATACATAACCTACATAGTGGCATAATACTTTTCATTTAAAAGAGGTCACCATTCCTGTATTTGTTAGGGGATATATTAATGGTAAGGATATTAAGGTAGTCATTAGTTATTATCCTTCTTTATCTTTCTCAATTAATATATACAAATATATAAAAATACAAAAATTTACATATTTCAAAAAAATTAAAAATTAGGATCTATGCATGCTTATGTTTAGTTCATATACATCAATTAATTTATGTGTAATTATTCAGTACTTGTTTCTATCTAGTTGCATATCATTTATGCTTCACAAGTGTTCATGAGTGAGTGCATAACATACATGTTTCAATTCCCAGACACAGTTGTAGGTTATTTCATTGTCTCAAAATTAGAAATTGTAAATAGACAAGAGCGCCCTATTCAAATATGAGTGCGCCACATTGTTGTCCTATTCCACCAGTCTTGTCCTAGTGAACACATGCTATCTATTCTCAGATCCAAACTAGACACATGCCTCTTAATAGCTTGTCTATACATCAAAAAACTTATTTGGGACATCATATACACATGTTTTATCCTTTTTGGATATCCTTTATTACTCATACCTTAGTTATTTACATGGCATAATATATATTGATATTGCTTCCTTACCTACACATTGATAATTTATTGGTTACCTAAGTTGCTAAATATACTAGTGTTAAAAATTTCTTATGTTGATCAACTACATGTTTTTATGCATGTGTTTCATGTTCAATTTCATGCTTCATGTCTTATGTGCATTATTTGTTTAGCTTATGGACATTTGAACATGCCCTAGTTTGTTGCTCTAAGACTTAATTGTATGTTTCTATGCATGTGAGTGACATTTAAACTTGTCCCTTGCATGTGGCTCTTTGGCCTTTTATTTAAGTGTTTTTTTGTATTTTGTGTGTATTATTTGTTTTTGTGTGTCATGGCCATGACACTTATCTTCTCAGTTTTCTCAATGTTTAATGCCATGATGGACATCATGCATCTTCCTAGCCTTTCGATGCCATGTTGGATATCATGCATCCCTCCTTAAGTAGTCATATTCAATGTCCAATACTTAATTTGATTTACGTATCTATGTGCCTAATCGCTCATATCTATCTTGACAATCTCACTATATATGTTTATTTCTATATGCATATCACATTAATGTTTTGCTTACTTTATATATATGATGATGCCATGTTCCTCCATGTTTATCATTATTACCTATATTTACATCTTTTTCATAACATCTCTTATACAAATTTTTATTTTGAGTTAAGTTATTGCACAAGCTCAAAATCTCACCTCAAAAGAAAGGGCATACATAGTGGCTTGTTTTAGAGACTAAGCTCATGTAGTATAACATATAGACACAATTTTCTAAAGCTTACATAGTGAATCAAATAACATACCTAGAAGTTGCCTAGAGAGTCATTTTGGATAAAATCACTCCATTTTCACAAGAACACAACCTGACACTACTTGAAATAGTGGGTTGTTGTCTAAATAAACAAAAAATAGTCAATTTTAGAATTTCTCAGAATCATAATCAGTAAAAAATAATTAGCAATAGGTATACAAGTTCAATTTTTTGAAAAATACTCAAGTTTGTCTCAAATTTGCTTAGTTTGGGGGCATCATGTGAAACATGTGTTTCATGTTACCATAATTTTTTCTCTGAATTTGAATTGTTATTACTCAATCACAAAATCCATATACATCCAAATATCAGATTGGGGGCATGTGCATGACATATGACTTCTTCATTGATCAATTTCACATCAATTTCATAGATGGAATGACAATGCTTGTTATTATCCATGTTGTGTACACTAGACCTAGATTATACTAACTTTTTACACTAGTTTCATTCCAATTTTGCAAAAAAAATGAGCCTTATTTCATCTACAATGGTTGGTTCACACTTTTCCCCCAATTTTTGCACCGAAACAATATATTAGAACTCATACAAGTATTCAAAATCATTTCACTACTTTGAGTACATAATGATGGAGTCAAACACATCTTGAGTTCTTAATCACACTCACCTATTAATGAGGATTAAGGCATGCACAATCCAATCAAAACTTTTCAATGAAAATGAAATCTCCAAGGGTCCCACCCTCTACAATCACCATTTTTTACACTAGAAAACACAATGGTTCATGTACCCAATCAGGTGTATTCATTACTTGTTATTAGATATATAATTTTATTTTTTGATTTTCATCTTAAGGATTGATTTATACATGTTTCATTTCAAGTTTGCATGAAACACAGTTTAATGTTATGGCCTACATTCAAGACTGCACTTCATAGGTAAGTTCTAGTATGCACTTTTTAGTTTACTCTAGTACTTTCACTTCAATGCATTACTAGAATAAAAATAGGGGAAATGTAGACACATAAATTATTATTTAAGCTAAAATAATGCACTTGTGACCACCCTTTTTACACACTTAGCTCATGCCTCATTTCAGGGCCTTTTAACCACTTTCCATCAATTTTCACATGGATGACCCATTATTCTAATCAAACCAATGACCCCAAAATGTCCTTATTCGTCATACAAAGTAGTTCAGGGTCACCCATAGACTATTTCTGGCATCCAAATCAGTTGTTTGTGCTTCTTGGATAGTAATGCCCTAATCAAGGCATATTTGTGAATTTCCTTTCTTGTTGAGATGGTTGGCATTGACAATTGTCAATTATGCCTAATTGATTAGGTTGCTTGCATGGAATAACTTGGTTTTGAAGTGATAAACATATTCAAAGTCTCTATTGAACATGTGGCATGCCTTTTAATATCAGTTACCAAACTTCTTATAAGTGTTTTACAACTGTATGACACTCTAGTGTTGTTGATTCTCATTTTGTGAAATTATTAATATACACATTTGTCTAAAGCAATGAAATGTGGATATGTAATCTAGTGAGAGTTTAATTTCAATGCTCGCTAAAGTCCCATTTTAGCTATTCTTGCCTAGTAGCAAACTACTTGGATGTCCAATGTTTTTTTTGGAAGTCATAATCTAATCTAATCTCGTGTGTTCATCTTGATAGAGGTTGTGATAAGAGATAGGAAATTATATTTAAATATTATCCCCAAACTTATAGATGGTTTTGATACCTATGTTTGGTTGATTAAACCATTGTACATTTTCCATCACTGGTGTTTTCACAAGTGTTAAGCCACCATGGGTGGATGATTGTGGCTTAATATGATATCAAAACCTCGAGATCATAAGCACGAGTTGGTGTATTTTAATGAAGGACCTAAGTTTGATTTTATTAAAAAAAAATGATAATATTTTTTTTATAATTAATTTTTATTACAAAGAAAATAAGGTCAAATTATGGGGCAAGGAAAAAAAACTCACGCAGGTTCATGGAAATTTGAAATTGTTAATAATTAAAAGTTTTTATTTGGTAAAGACTTAAGTCAAAATTTGACATTAGTAGAAATGGATTTGCTTGTAAAGTCCAAAAAAGGTGTAGAACCATTATTTTATCATTCATTGTCCATAATCGACCTAGGGCTTGGAGGAGCTGCCAAAACACTATTTGGGGCAGATGAGGAGTATGGAGTCATGGCGACTTTCTAGGAGGTTGTGAATACATAAAATTGTAAGAAAAATGTTACATAAATGCAATACTGGTAGGAGGCAGTGTTGGACTAGATCTGACACTACATTGTGAGAAGGATTTTGGAAATTTAGGGCTTTGCTTAGAAGTCAGGTATGAGTTGCATTACCAGTCAAAACATGTGGATGAGAGGGAGGCCATGTTTTTAATCCTAGGGTGAGTTGCAATTATAAGCCATAGTTTTACTATGAACTAGGCAAGTTGCCCTTTCTTGTATAACTAGTATGACATCTTAATTGATAGGCAATTTTTTAACAAATGTTGTTATTTAGGTAAAGGCCCACGTATGCATATATGAGTATGCATACACAAGTCTTTTCCCAAATAATCTGAGCATATATGTGGTTTAATTTGTTAAATCAAGCTTAATAAAATTTCTAGTGAAATTGTAAGTTTATCACGTGTTTTTATAAATGGCATACCTCTATTTTTCTTTGAGAGGAATTTTAACAAAAACCTCGATTGTATGTGTAAATTTGGGGATTGTGAATGATTCATCCTTCTATTAATTTTCAATTCCTCTTTTATCCTAAATAGGGTGACATATGATTGAATAATTATCAGGAGGATTGATTGCAACCATTAGGGGCTAAGTTGATTCACTTGTATTTTGGTGATTTATCTCTTTGTTTGTGAGATTACTGGTTTCAAATTTTTATTGGAACTTAGTAAGGTGCAATTGGGTTTGATTTTTTAATATTGCATGAGACTCTATTTTGGTAGCATGGATCAATCCTTCCCTGTTGATTTGGGCATAAAAATAATAATAGCATGATCTCTTTGATTGTATTCTTCACTGGTTTTTGGTTTCGGTTTGTGTGTATGAGTTTTGGTGTTAAAATGGTGCTTTCATACTATTACATAAAAGTGTACAGATGATTACTAAGTTTGGGAATTGAATTTTGGAGAACCCATGAGGTATCTAATGACTGTACATAATGATTTGGTATTGAATAGAGTATTATTGCTTTAGTAATTTATGGATTGCACTTTCTATTATGCCCTAATGGTGTCAATTTATCACTATTTGTAAATAGATTCATTTCAATATTTGCAGGAGATAAAATGGGAACTTGTCCAAATTATTTTATAATTAGTATACTCTTGTGAGAATCTATTAACAATTATTCTATTTTAATAAAATGGTTACAATGATTGAAATGTATTGAGTTCATTCTTTTATTACATGCATAATCAAACTGGGTTATCCAGGGTTATACCTTGTTGGTCATAAATATTTTTGTGTTATTAGCACCATGACCAGATCTATTTTATTTAATATGATGTTATCTTGATTGGATTATGATGAGGCACAATTCTGTCAAAAATTGAGGTTGATTTAACATTTTATCACTCTCTATCTTCTCATTTTAAGTTATAATTGGTTGTGCCTTCTCGCTTGTCATAGGGTTAAGTTTCTTGACTCTTGGTGACTTTATCATTATTTTATCAAGTTGGTTAAGGATACTAACAACATGTGTATGCATTGAAATTCCATGTTTTGTTGTAATAATTGATTTGGTTACCAAGTTTTTATTGGGTTATGGTTGATCAAGTCATTGGCGCATCATTGAGAAAATGATTTTGAATTTATCGACCTTGATTAACAATAAACTTGTATCGATAATTTATTTTGATAAAATCAAAGGATTGCCAATTTATTGTTGTTTGAGTAACCAATGGCTTTCAATACCTATCATGCTTAATTGCCCTCCTCCAAAACAAATTTAATTGATTGGTTTCAACTTCAATAGAAGTAAACGGTATTAGAACAATGTTGGTTCATTATTGAATTGTTACATAGCTACCACATAGAGACACAAGTCATTTATGGATGTCATTGTGGAATATTTATTAGAGAACTTGTTTAAGTCAGCTAGTATATTAAAAAAATCCAATAGTATCAGTTGATGACAAATTATTAATGTCAACTTACTAAACTCAGTAACTGTATTTTATTGCCAAAGAGTTATAGGTGCCCTTAGGACTTAAGGGTTGTAGTTGAAAGGTTTGCTTGGTGTAACCTTTTATGTTCCTTTAGGGAAGTACCTATTGTATCTTGTGACCGTGTATGGATAAAATAAAGTATGGTTGTTGGTTATTTTTCCATTAGTGTGTTGTTAGATTGAGTTAACATGAAGTTATTTTTTTGTTTGCCATCGTTATGTCAAGATGATTATTGCTTGGTATACTTTCGAGTTTTTGTGAATTACCAAGGAAGTATCCATAACTAGTATTGTTATTTAAAAATATTAAATAATGCCATTGGCATTCTAAATATTGAGTATAAGTTGAACTTAAAGGCTTTCCAACTAACAACTGATACTTAGATACCTAGAACTTGGTGTACATTAGACAATCTGATTTTATAATTTAGGTATTTTACTTGGTTCAAGTATATTCCAGTATGAGTGGAGTGTCTGGTTGGATATTTAGATGCCTCCATTTTTCTATATACATATCAAGGAACAAATTTTGATTGGTTGGATATTTAGATGCCTCCATTTTTTTTTATATACATATCAAGGAACACATTTTGATTGGTTGGATAAGAGGATGTTGTACATCCACCTTGACAATTGCTTTCAAGTTGTAATTAATAAATACCCTTGTCTATGAGATTTCATTTCTATTATTTGAAGCTACCCGGTAAGTTATTTCATTTAAATAACTAGTTGCTCTAGTTTGGACTTATAATTAATTTTAGTAATATGGTATTTGGTTTTCTTAGAACTCTTGAACACAGAGATATGGCAACTGTGTATACTCATTTTAATACATTATGTTAATATTGTCCACATTTTTAGTGGTCGATAGTTTGTAGAAAATTAAATTGATGATAATGTTAGTATGTATCCTTTAGTTATCACTAAGTTTTTATCTCTATTGGCATTTATGCTTAAATTTGCAAATCTGAAATTTTCCATGATGCAATTAGGAGGATACACTATTTTATTTCTAGGATTGGGATGACTTGCTTAGCACTGTGTTGACCTCTTTTCTATTGACATGTTCGGTGCAGGTTAGTGGTAAAAGAATTAGTAAGGGATCAAAAGAGTATGATTCTTAGTTGCTTAACTTTTTTTACAAAATATGCCCGGATTGATTTTTTCTTCATTATTAACTATTAGGCACTCATTGGAGTGGTAAAGTGTGGAATCATTCCAATATTTACCTTTTTACATTTGAAGTATGGATTATGGATCGTATTGTGTTTGCTTTGTTAAATGAACTACACTCATTTAGAGTGTATTTGTTTAAGAGGTTATTTTAAATTGTAAGGGTATCGTTCCTTGTTTTAAGGAAGGAATATATATATATATATATATATATATATATATATATATATATATATATATATATATATATATATATATATATATATATATATATATATATATATATATATATATATATATAGACATGAAAAATTATATTTATCCCAATTTTATAAGAAAGTGGGAGAATATAATAAAATATTAATATTGTAATAATTTATGATGATTGCCCATCTCTTGTAGTCTTATTGTTACAAAGGCCATGGGGTCCTTTTTGTGATGACTTACATACTGTGTGTGTGTGTTTGAGGACTAGTTTCTTGTTGTTAAATTGGTGGATTTATCAAACTATATCAATCTCATATTGGTTAGAAGAGATAGGTTGTCTCAAATCTCTTTTATAGGTTATCTTATCTCATAAACAAAGGTTATCTATTAATCCTAAATGCACTAATAATGAAAGGATGGCTTAATCCTAGTTGAGAGAGTTATTGTAGTTTTGAAGAGATAAAAAGGTAATATCAACCTCTTTACCTTGACTACTGCTTAACCACTCTAATTAAGGCAACAAGTCTAAATATCCCTTGCATAAGGCTCACATACACTTATGGGAGACTTTATGTGCTTAATACGTTTAATAAGCTTGTAGGTTGATTCATGATCTATGATAGCAGAATTGCCTTATTACTCTCTTAAGTATTTTGGGGCAGTTTGGTGGAATGATCTTGATAATATTCCATAAGGGATTGTATTCCTTAATTGCTTAACCTTCTCAGTATTTGCTAACTAATGGATCTTGGTAATCAAATTATTGTGCTTTAATTGAGTTGCTTCAATATGTGTCCACTTATAAGGATGGAAGATGAACTTACATGAATAGATCATTCCTTCAATTTACTTAAGCAAAGATAATTTAAAAGGTAGTACTCTTTTAGCATTGATTACTCACAACTAAGTTAAATTTATATTAATCTTGGGAATTGCCATGCAAGCACAACTAGGAAAAAACCCTTGATTTAAAAAAAATAAAAATTTGTGGGTCGAATTGAGTTCACTTCATAACACACTCCTCTCTTATCTAGTTCCATTGCTCTTTTCCTCCCTCCATATAGCAAATAATTTCCAAATTTTAAATTCGTGTAATAGGTCATCCTACAAGTTTAACAATCTGCATCCAAAGGAATTCAAAAAATACCACTATAAAATCACATTTTAAACCATTTTTCACATAAGAGACTTCCACATTGAAAATCATAAGAATTTTAATTTCACATTGAGTGCAAATTCCTCATTTCTCCCAATTTTGACTACATATAGCCCCAGTATCCCTGAGCTAAAGTGTAAATACACTTCCAAGGTCACAAGTCACGGTTGAAGAAATTAATCATATCAAGATTGCACCAACATCTAACATTTTCCATAAGTATTTCACACACACCATCGTAGCATGGAAGAATTACATGGAGTTTGATTTCTCTTTGGAGTATTGATATGTAGGTAGTGCTCAACATAAGGGGTGTTGAGCTCCAGTACAAATTCAACTGCTAACCCCTTTTTACCCCATGATTGCATTTATCCTCTTGATCTATTAAAACAGGGTTTCAAGTGAAGGAGAAGATACACAATGGTTTTCATGAAGGATCTCTTGCTTCCACATGGTCCATAGGACATAGAAATGAAGGTGAACCTATCATAGAAAAATCAGAGCCCTACCACTCACCAAACAAGGTTGTTCCCTAAGGAAAACAATGCACTACTCTCTTGTCCCATTTTTTCAATCCTATTTTTAGATCAAATAAAGCCTTGTTCTTGATTCAAAATGCCATCACACAGTCATACACTCATTTTTATAAATTTACCTACAATCTTGTGCGTTTGATTTCAAATAAGTTGAATTTATTTCTCATTTCCTCTTTTGGAATATTTACAAATTTAGTAAGTTCTAAATCAATTTGTGTCATTTATTGCATATTCATAGCACTCTGATTTTGCACAACATTTTGTCTAATTGGGGTCTAGCATCACTAGTTCCCAAAATTTGATGAAAACACTCATTTAGAGCCATGTAATTCCCCATAGGTGTTCTCATCTATTTTGGATTTCACCTTAGTTTAACATTGGTTTGTTGGCCCTAACCCCTACATTATTTTACATGTCAGTGCTTTGGGCTACTCCCTTTGGGTTATCGTTAGACCTGGTGAACTCTGCTTTTGTGCTTGCCACTTCAAATTTTCCTCTCCCTTCGCTACCACATTCCCTTAGTAGATTCAAGGTCTATCCCATGCGGGATTTATTTTCTACAAAAAATCTTTCAAGTTCCTTGGCCTTTTTTTGGTTTGGGTGGGAGTGATTTTTATACTTCCTTACATCAGTAGTCTCACTTCCTTTAATACAGTCAATCCTATGTGGTATTCTACTGACCCCCTCTTTATCTTTGCTTTTTATAGTCAATGCCTATTAGTTTTTCTTCCCTTGGGATCTCGGTCTTTATTTCTCAACTGACCTTTGTTCCTTGTGTCCCCCCCTTGTGACCTTTTACTGAGCCCCTCTTATCAATGTTTATCTTCTCTTTCTGATTATGATTTTTCCTTGTTATTGGTCTCCCATTGCGTGACTCTCCCATTATCTCCAATGTTGAGATATTACCCCATAGTTCACCTCTTGTGTACTTAAATGTCATCATGTTCAATTACTCTATGGCGATTCATATTGATGGTAATTGAAGCAACCATGGACGCATAACTCTACTTGGACTATTGATGATTTATATGTCACAAGATCGTCATGAATGGTGTCTCTATAACTAGTGAGATTAAAAATGCAATTGAGTATCACACTAGTTTTGGAGCCTTGATTAATGCCCTAGGTTGGGCACATACTATGTGCAGTTGTTCTCTAACTCATTCTTGGTCATCTCCCAACTCATTGAGTTTTGGAATGTCCATAGCTATGAGTTGCTCTCCCTCTTCAAGGAGGTTTACAACTTACTTTATTTCTTTGAGACTTCCAGATTTCACACATCTTTCAACTAGAGAAGATCAGATATCACAGTCAGGTAAATATGATCTTACACCACCTTGAGCCGTGAGCCTTCTTTGTCCCTTTGTAGGTGCTGGAGAAACAAATTAGAGTTGTACTTTTTGGTTCACAACTGTTGACCATTCGTTTGTCATCCTTCATCATAAGGAAGTGCATGAGTGATTTTTATTCCCTTCACATTTTATGACTTCTAGGTACTTCACATTCTTTTGTTCTCACGAACCTCGATTGTTCATACCTCGATGGCATATGTAATGTTCACTCCCTGGTTCTTAAATCTTGATGATTACAATTAAGCTCTCTATGCCACTTACCACACCCATGAATGACAAACACACCTAGGAAGGACCCTAGAGAGAGAAAACCAAAAGTTTCATCACCCCTTTTCTCAAACACCAGCAGTTTGGCCACACTTCCCTGTTTATGACCATTGAGATGCATGTTAGGGTTTTAAATTACTGTAAATGACTATTTTTTGCCTTTATATGCATCCATTTGGTTCCCATTACGATTTCTTAATTATTTGTTCATTGAATTGCTATCAGATCTATCATTACTTGATTTATTACTATGTTGTTGCTTTGGCTTGTATTCGATTGTTGTATTGATTGTGCACTCATCACTGCTGATCTACTCACTTGTTGTGCTACCCTTTCATGATGCAAGTGGTGCTGCTCATCCAATCCTAGTCATCATTCTTTCTGTGCTTCTCTTCCTTGCTCTTTGTATTATTCTAAGCATTGAACTAGAAAGAGTTACTTTAAAGAATAGTGTATCATTTGTTTCAGATTATAGATCATTTGTCATTTCCACCTTATCTGGACACAATTAGAATTAAATGATAGAACCTTGACATCATAAGAATTTAATATAAAAGCTCCTTAATCTTAAGGTGACATTTCTTTCAAATTCATATACTATTAAGACTAGTGAATTTATATACTCAAGATTAAATTTCATTTATAAATCATAAGATCTTACTCTAAAATAACATACTTTCCTTTTGAATCACATTTCTTTATGAAACAACAAGCTTTACTTTATAATTAATACTCCCTTTCTTAAAACAACAAACAAATATATACTCAGTTATTATTGGTAGAATATTAAATGCCTCCTAATATTTTGTTGTGCTGTTCAGTAGATTAATTTCTTTTCTAACTTAATTATTTATATATATATATGTGCTTGGCGAGAATTTCCCTTTCATTCCATTCCAAGACCTTAGAAGATCTCCTATCCACTGCATGACGTGTCCGTTACGTGGTAATAGGTTTCTTCAACAAGCTTTTCGCTAATAAAAGCTATTGGGATAATATCAAAATAAATAATGCATAATCAATGTGTATACCCACATTCCCTCCTATATATACAAGCCTTTCACCTCAATTTTTCATTCACAGAATTTCCTTTCGGACGTACTCGGTTGTTTTGGGTATGGATTCTTGTCACCCTAACACTTTGATATGTTCATATGCATTACCTCAGATTTCTGAGCATAACATTTCATGGTGTGTAACATTAATTTGCTGAATTTGGTTCGCATTGGCATGCATGCATGGATTGGGTTTGCATACAATATTTGGATCAATTTACGGATTGGGTCTGTATGTAATATTTGATTAAATTTATGGTGCAGTTTTTATCGAATTGTAAGGGCAACAATAACAATGGAAGCTGCACCCAAGAGAGATTTAAGCCCAGCTCTGCCCAAGGAGATGATCAGTTCAGAGGGTGGGAGCTATCAGGTATGGCTAAGTTCAGACCTGAGCATGTTGGCAGAAGCAAGAATAGGGGCAGCCAAACTCATTCTTAACCATCTTGGCCTCTCCTTGCCAAAGTATTCTGACTCTTCTAAGGTCTGCTATGTGCTTCAAGGTATGTATGAAGCCAACATATAGGAAAATCATCACATCAATTGGAAATCTATGATTCTATCTTTATTTGTTTAAACTACTATGGACTATGTTTAGAAACGTTATTTGTTTACATTAATATGGACTGTGGAAGTTTGAATTCTATAATTCTATCTGGAAACGTTATTGTTTAAACTACTATGGACTATGTTTAACTACTATGGACTGTGGAAGCTTAGAAATCTATGAGTTTGGTAGTTTTATTTTTCTGTAAACTGAAATCAAATCAAATCTTTTGTTGACACATATATTTTGTTAAGCAAGACAATTGAGTGATTAAGATTAATGCAATATTGTTATGTGAGCCCATTTATCAAGAGTTCAGATCTGCAGAACTAGCAGCTTTTAGCTATCTGATTAGAAATACAATATTATTAAGACTATAGATCTATTGGGAAAGGCAATGCAAAGCAATTAAATATTATATAAAAGAATTCGTGATCACTGATACGATATTGTTAGTGAAGATCAACTGTTTCAAGGCTCTTTTTCGTATATTGATGATGGATTCTTCAAACCTTGTTTCTGAATTGTGTGCTTCAGTCTTATTTGTTTGCATACATTGCATCCTCTTATCACCAATCACCAACTTTTTGAATGATCCATATCAAGCTGTTGGATCTTTGTAGTGGTCTTGGAGCTTATGACATGTCTCGTCTCTTACACAGGCAAGTAAATTTTCTGTTGGAAGAGTTTCTCTATAATGTATATCTCCCTCCCTGGTTATGACGTGCAGGATCAGGACTTTGTGGCATCCTTCTGCCCGAGGCAGAATCTGAACGTGTGGTGAAAGTTAAGAAAGGAGATGCAGTTGCAGTTCCCATGGGAGTGTTGAGCTGGTGGCTTAACGACAACCCCGCAGAGCAGCTGGAGATCCTCTTCATGGGGGATACATCAAAAGCACACCGTTCAGGGGAGTTCACTGTATGTATACCAATGTATTCTTCATTTTGAAACCCCTTAACCCTTGTTTACCACTATATCAGTGCAAAAACTATAAATAGATAAACACCCCTATACACATTATTTACTATGTCATAATGGTGACACCCTTGCATGTACGTGTTCAGGATTTCAACCTTATTGGCAGTTCAAATGGGCTGTTCCATGGATTCAGCAAGGAATTCGTGTGTAGGGCATGGGATCTGAAGGAAAGTGAGGTCGATCATCTTCTGGGTAGCCAATCTGGGAGTGGAATAGTTAAGTTAGAGAAAGGAAAAAGCCTGCCCACCCCTCAAGCAGAAGCAGGGGATAAGCCAAAACTGGTTTTCAATTGCGAGGAAGCCAAATTGGATGTGGATATAAAGAATGGAGGACGAACGGTGGTAATCACAAGTAGCTACTTGCCAATTTTGGGCGAAATAGGTTTGGGAGCAGACCTTGTTAAAATTGAACCGGTAACTTCCTTCTTTCACACTACAATGTTCCCTTTTTTCAATATAAATGAACAGTTTTATCAGTTCAAGACTAGTACTAGCAGTATATGTGATATATTTGATTTATAGTATGGAAATGGACTGGAATGAAATCTTTGTTTCAGCATGCAATGTGTTCACCTGGGTTCTCATCGGACTCGGCCTTCCAAGTAACATATATAGCCCGAGGCAGCGGAAGGGTGCAGGTGGTGGGCATAGATGGGGAGAGGGTGTTGGAGACACAGATTAAGGCTGGTTCCCTCTTCATTGTTCCTAGATTTTATGTAGTTTCCAAGATTGCTAGAGAAAAAGGGATGGAATGGTTCTCTATCATTACTACACCCAAGTAAGTTTCAAAATTTTGATTGTTTAAGAGACTTTGGTCTAATTTCTGGCTTGATAAGATATCTTCTAACGCAGAACGTGTGTGTGTGTGTTTGTCTAGTCCTGTGTTTTGTCATCTGGGAGGGAGGACATCTGTATGGAAGGCCCTGTCTAAGGAGATTCTTTCAGCCTCCTTCAATGTAGATGAGAAGACAGAGAATCTGTTTCGCTCCAAACGAACTCAGGATGCTGTTTTTTTTCCTCCTCCCAAGTGATGAGGATATCTTGTTCCTAATTATAGAGGTCTTATGATGAAGAGATCTATTGCATTTGAATTCTGTGGTTCTCTATGGATAGAGCTACTTCCCTTGATCTCCTATTTAATTTTTAAGTTTTCTGTAGTTCTCTATGGATAGAACTACTTCCCTTAATCTCCTTTTAAGTTTTCTGAAATTCTCAGTGGAGGGAAGTAGGTTTTCTATTAAGTTTTTCTGTAGTTCTCTATGGATAGAACTACTTCCCTTGATCTCGTATTAAGTTTTTTTGTGTCACTGCAATTGGTACGTTCTTAAATAAAATGGTACTACAGATTTTTAATGGTTATGGTGACACCATTTATATGCAATGTTTTTATTTACAACTGTTTTTTTCCTATTATTCTATGTAATTATCTAAAATAAATTATTTATATACATATATACACACACACACAGTTGTTGAGGTGTGTTGACACGAGTAATCAATTTTATCCTCTTTTCATTTTACCAAATAATGGTTATGGTGGACACTATCTTGTATGTGATCTTTAGACAACCAAGTTGTTTATTTACAAAAAAAATTACACCCTAGCTGTTTATTTACAATTAATTTTTTTCTAAAAGTATATATATGCAGTACATAGATTCGAATATAATCACAAGTAACCAATTTTATCCTCTTTCATTTTATCAAATATGTTTTAATATTTTTAACTGTATTATAGTCAAGACTTATTCCCTTTCTTTTCACCTTAAGTTTAGCCGATGCTAGCCATTAAAATAAGGTGAGACAATCGAGCTAATGTATGCCTTGCAGCCAACTTATGTCGTCTAGACAATCCCATCAAATAACTTGAAGATAAAACTTACATGAAACGTTGAAATGAAAATTGTGTGCATGATCATAAAAACCTCTTTGCATCTTTCTGAGAAGGACCTTCATTTAGAATGCAAGCTTATTGATAAGGCTCATTTTATGGCATTCTAGGCCCTCAATCAGATATTCATTTTGTTTTGACTAGGTCTGTTTATTTTAATTATGCCATTTTATGAGTCCTTGAGTGACATCTCAGTGGAATACACTATAAAACTTGTTTAAGATTTGGTGATTGGAGGTCTCTCATGCAACATATCTCCAAATTTATCCTTCATTACAAAGCTCCTCTAGTCGTCAAGTGGGAAGGGCAAACTTTCTTGTCAAATATGTAGAGGTGACAGGAATTAAGCTTTACATGGCAAACACGGGAGTAGCTTCTCGTATATGTTAATAAAATTTCTTAGGTTTCACGGGATCTATATAGGCTAGTTACAATTGAAGTGATAGCATATGCTTTAGACGATGAATTGTAGTGTCAGCATAGGGAAGCCCCTTATTGGTCGAAGTTAAAATTCGGAAGATGTTATATTGTACCTTAAACATCACCAGTTTTATATATATATAATGACAATTTGTATTGAGATCATCTTACAATTACCACAAGGTAGAAATTGGATTTGAAAATAATACTTTGATCCTATGCAACTATCCTTCTATAATTAAATAATTCTATAATTAGTTATGGTTTTATAATTATTTATAAGGAAGGGTCAATTGCAAGTATTTAACTTTGCGGTGTCAACTTGTTGTAGGTCATAAAGGTTCAATGCTATGATCATTCCTTTTTATGCTAACTGCAACAAATGTACAAGTTAGATTTGACATTGATAGAATTTTATATAATTTTTGGTTGCTTTGTTTGATCTTATGAGAATATCAATTGGATATGAGATTTTTGGGGACCAGAAATTCAATGATATATATATTCTTTGTTATTTTGTAATTCTTTTTGTAATTACATTTTCAGCAAATGAAGACAATTTATTAAGTAGATAATTTTATTATTTTATTTTTTATTGGAAAATATTTTAGAAAGATGTTACATTTGGGTAAGAGCTAAGGAAGCAAGGGTATATGTTCCACCAAAATTATCTAGGGCTCACACTTGGCCTACCCCCTTTGGCATGTTGAAAAGCAAGCCTAACCTTAAGAATATCAGCTATTGGGTTGTACATGTACCAATGAAACACCAACATAATTGAAATCTTAAGGCTCATGCAAGCAGTAAGGTCAAGAAGAAGAAAAACAACACACAACCAACTAGACCAGAGTTGAAAGCTTAAGAAACCGTACCATCATAAAAAAGTAGATGCTTCCTGCCCCTCAAAAAAGGCCATTGAACAATCACTTCCAACAAAACAAAAAGAGAGGCCAAAAAGAAGCAATTAACAAGTAGTAGTAGTATCTGTTGGCTTATCATATATAGCAAACATAGTCACAATTACTTCTTTAAGATTAGAAGGCCATCATAAGGGAGGATGACCATAGCCTTTCAAATTTGAATGATCAAGAGCCTAGTTAAAGAGAGCATCCACTACCATGTTGAATTGACAGGGTGTATGCATGAATAAAACTCTATCAAAATTCCTTTGAAGGAAACATATTTTATGAATAAGTTTTCTTATTCTCCAATCTTTAAGACTATGAAAACTTGAGTTTGATAACAATTGAATCCAAATTTTGAATCAACAATCAATTGGACCTGTTTTCCATGCTTTAGAGAGACCTTAAACAATGGCTTGCCCCTCAACATTATTATTGGTGGTAGTACCAAATGTAGTAGAAAAAGGCCACTTAATTACTCTAATCACACACATAACTTCCTATGCTTGCCCTACCCAGATTTCCTCTAGAGGCTTCATCAGTGTAGACATGATTGAAACCATGGACAAGGCTAATAACCAAGCTCCTGGTAGATGAAGCAGGTTTAGGGAAAGTATAAAACGAAGCAAAGAAAAGCTTTTGCCAAAGCATAATGCCCTTTTGAGGTAGATCACTAGGACACTTCAACAGATGTGCCACAAATTCCTTAATCTTGTTGACTGTACGAAGCCAAATCCAGGCAGAATCAATAGAAATTTACTTAAAAATTATGGCATTACATTCCTTCCATGTGTTCCATAGAAGGAAAGACACCCCTATCCAAAGAACCTTATAAGAGAAGTTGTCGAGATGGAAATATCTTTTCTAATATTGAAGAGGTTGAGCAATGGAAGTTATGCCAGACCATTGGATGCCAAAAAGATCAGCTAGACACCGCCAAAGATTGGTGTTAAAGCGGCAAGAGAAAAATAAACGGGACAAAGTTTCCTCATTATTGAAAAATAAGACACATGAAGGGACCATTGATCCCTCTTTTAGAGAGTTGATCCCTTATGAGGACTCTCCCCTGAAGAACAAGCCAAATGAAAATTAAACCTTAGGTCACAACTGATGAATCTAATACTATTTGAAAATGAACTTAGAAGTTAATTAAATGAGTGATAGAGGGAGTGATAACCATCCACCACAATATAAGATCCTAAATTTTGATTGCCCCAAGCTAAAACATCCTGCTCATTAGAGCAAGAGAGGTCGTGTTCTTTAAGAATAGAAAGCAGTTGAATCTTGAGGTGCATCAAAATTTGGATGGGCCATTCAACAAGAGGAATACATTCCTTGCCAATTTTCTAAACTTTACTAGAGTGTCTAAGGTAGTTAGAAACCAAACCCCAATTACAATGGTGAAGTTGATTTATGATTCTATTAAAATGTGGATATTGATTGATAAGAGGGGGTTGACCATCCTAAGAGTGTCCAAAATTGGGATTTTCTACCAATATTGATGATCCAAAAGAGCATCTTTTTAATCACTGTTTCACCAATTTTGAGAATCACCACAATAGGAGACCTCTAGAAGACAAAGAGAAATGAACCAGCTGGTCAAGAGGTTATTTTCCACATATTTATCTCTTAAGGTCTTCACCCAAAGCTAGAGGGGGAAATTTAGAAGATGTTAATAAACTTTGACAACTAATGCTTGACCATTTAAGTGAATAGAATGGAATCCTAGACCTCCATCATGCTTATGAAGACAAAACATTTCCCATTTCACAAGGGACCATTTTTTAATGAGCTACAAAACTTTCCATAAAAACTTTTGGCAAATAAGGTTAATTTGTTTAAAGATAGCTTTAGGAACATATAAAATCAAAGAGAAGAAGATGAAAACAGCTTGCAAAATAACTTTGATTAAAATAATTCTTCTCCCCATAGAAATCCATTTGTGAGTCCACTTCAAAATTCTAGTTCTCAATCTATCCACAAGCCAACTCCAATCCGACAATGTCATATGCTACAAAGGGATGACAAGATAGGTGATCGGTAACTCTTCTTTTTGAAAGTGCAACAAGTCCAAGATTATGGCCTCTTTCCTCACAAAAGTATGAAAGAAGAAATTTTTGGATTTGTATTCATTGATAACCTATCTAGACACTTTACTTAAAAGTTGTAGATTCTTGATAAGGGTTGAGGCCTCATTCATTATATCCCTTCCCATAAGAGAGGAGTCATCCATAAACTACAGATGGGTTAGAGGCTCAATACCATGTGCTAAGGTAATACCAACAATAGTCTTGTTATCTCTACCCTTATAAATGATTTTCCCCAAGCTTTCTACCATGATGATGAACACAAAAGGTGATAGGGGATCTCCTTGCCTAATCCCTCTGTAAGCTTGAAAAATCTTGGAAGGATTGCCAATCACAATAGCGGAAAATGAGACTGAAGTGATACAACCTTTCACCCAAAGAATCTATTCGTCAGAGAAGCCAAATTGCTAAAGCATCCTTAAGAGAAAAGCCCAGTCAACCTTGTCATAAGCTCTAGATAGGTTTAGCCTTATGAACATAACAGGAGAATTTTGGAGATGAATAGAGTGGAGAACTTCCTAAGCAAGGTCAATCTCATCAAGAATATGTCTGTCTTCAACATATCCCCTTGCTCCGAGAAGATGATTTTATGAAAGAGGGGTTTTAATCTTTTGGCCATGGTTTTCAAAATAAATTTATGTAAGACATTGCAAAGAGCTATTGGATGAAAGCTGGAGATATTCGTTAGCTTCTGAGCTTTTTGGACCAAGGCAATATAAGTTTTATTTATTAATTTGAGAATTACTTTAGTTGTTCTAGCCTCATCCACAACAACCAACAGCTCATTCTTGATGATTTACCAAAATTCAAGATAAAAATCACTTGGAAACCACCCAAAATTGATGATTTCCCTTCCTTCATACTAAAAACCATAACTTTTAGTTCCTCAATATGGAGCTTGGTAAGAAGAGCATTATTATTCGAAGTAGAAATTAGCTAAGGAATTTATTAAAGATCTAGTTTTGAGCATCCATAAATAAAGTAATGGTTGTGAACAACTTTGAGTAATACTTAGAGATAATATTTGAAATACCTTGAGAGGAGAACTCCAAGTTTACATCTGCCTTCTCAAGATAATAAATATGGTTAAAAGATCTACATTTAAGAAGGGATTTGTGAAAAAAGTTGTGTTTTTGTCACCTTATTGCAGCCAAAAGATTCTAGATTTTTGTTTACACATAATTTCCTCCTTAAAATTCCATTCCTCTAACTTACTAATTAACTCAAGCTCATTGTTTTTATGATCTTCAGAAACACCTTGAAGGCACATATTCTCATTCACTTGCTCTAACATTTCAGCCAACTCACATTTTTTCTCAGTAACATGTCCAAACTCTCTCCAATTCCAATACTTGAGGCAAATTTTATAATCATACATTTTCAATTGCTACATAGTTGTGACGCCCTGTCTTTGATTATTCTCAGTGAAGTGGCTGAAAACACACACAACCTTCAATGTCTCAACCTTTTATGTGGTAATTGTCATGTTTAGTTTGTTTTCAATCCTATTCTTAGTGGGTATCTTTATGTGGTTATTTTCTACGTTTACAAGGATTTCTAGGGCAACTACTAATCAATTGCAGGGTTTCTTAACTTGGAATTGAATGTTTCACTCTAGTAAGCATTTGGGTGGCCAAATTGAGTGAGGATTGTTCCAAGTTCATATTATTATGTAATTTAGTCTCTATCTTAAATGATTGTTGAAGATATGGTAGTGAAAACATAAGGAATGCATATTCTTATGCATTCTAGTCTCCATCTCAAATGATTGTTGAAGACCCAATAGTGCAAGAATGGGTAAATAGAAAGTATTTCAATTCATCAAATGCATTTTGTTGTGTATTTTTCTAACTAAAATTTTCTTTTGACCACCTTTAGTGGCTTGATTCAAGGGCCAATTTTTCAAATTAATTTTGTTGTGTAGTTGTCTAGATGAAACTTTCATTTGAACAACTTAAGTGCCTTGTTTTCAGGGCCAAGTAATGTGAGAGAACTAAGTACAAATATCCTATATAAATTTACCAACTTCAAGGAAGAGTGAATATTCTCAAGGGTTTTAATTGGTGTAGGCAATTCTTGATTGACACATATCTTGGCCAAATCCACATGTGGTCCATGTGCATCATAGATATACCCAACATATTGCATTTCCTTCATGGTGAACAAACATTTCTCCAATTGGTGCTGCAACAAAGTGTTGGGCACTTATTAAATGTATTTCTAGGAGTTCTTCATATGTTAAACTAAAAATGGGTATGCCATCCAAACAGGCAACCAAATTTAAGTTGTAAGTTGTCATTCATCATCTGCATGAATGTTGAAGGGGCATTGGTCAAGCTAAAAGGTAGAACCAACCATTCAAACAAATATTCTTTTACTTCAAATGTTGTTTTATTTGGTGTGAGTATAATTGTGTTGCTATTAGGGGAAGATTCACGCATGATATGTCCTTTACTGACATGTTCTTGAATTTTTTGTTTGAGTTCTACTCTCTAAAAATGATTAGTAGTAGAGTAGCAGATTATGAAGAGCTAGACCTAGTAAAGGTCAATAATATTCTTTATCATCCAATGCTTAGGAACTCTAGTTGGGGACTAGAAAATATGCTTGTATTCCTCCAACACCATGCTCAAATGTTGTTTCTCAATAGGATTTGTTGCAATAGCTCCTCTTCATTGTGAAGCTCCCATTTTTACAAAGCTCCTCTTCATTTTGAAGTTCCCTTCCCTCTCTTTGAAGGTTCCCTTCTTTGAAAAATTCCTCTTATTTATGAAGTTTGCCCTCTTTGCAAAACTCCTCTTCTTTTCAAAGCTCACTTTATCATATTCTCATAAAATGGCCATGAATCAAACTATTATCTTCTTGGGCTGCATGTGTGCAACACAATAAATCATTTATATTATAAAGTCCATGTCAAATGAAAATTCAACACCTTATCTTGCAAGATCAATGATACTTATGGAAGAAACAATTGTTGGAACATGAATGGTTCTTGTAACCATTAACATAATGTACTTATTGTAACACATTTATTTTTTTAATAGAGTAGAGATAGACAAAGTTAAAATACATGAAAAAATAACTAGCATCAATTTTCACATAGATATTATTCAATTTGTAACATCCAATAATACCAATACAATCCTTCTCAGGGTTCAACATATATGACATTCGTAGTTTGGCAGTTGTACACTTCATTTTATTTTTTTATTATAGTAATAGAAGATAAACTCTACTAGTGATTATCCCATGAATGTGTAATGGTTATGCCAAATATTCATATTCTATTCTATTGTAGGTTCTATAATTTACAACTATGACTAAACAAGCTCATCTAGTTTGGTTAGATTTAGATTGCTCCCTATCATCTCCTTAGTTCAACCTAGATAATTGATATAAATATTATTTCCAATAAGTATCTTATCATTGCAAGTCATGCAGTTCAAAAAATTGAAAAGAAGGCATTCAAATTGCATCTTTTTTGGTCTATCCCAATGAATGAATATATAAATCCAAAAATGACTCATGAAATGAAGAAGTCTCCTACAAAATATGTCCAATAACTCATACAGGGGAATTTGGAAGAACATAAGAAGGATTTTTTCACTTGATTTCATGATCTAATGATACAACAAGGTCCAACCACCTATGTAGTTGCTACCAACCCTTCTTTTAGCACCAAAATCTATTCAAGCTGAAAGTTAACTTGGATATTCCAATGTTTCAAAGAAAAATTGATGACGAAGCATTTGATGAGTGACTTCACTAGTTAGAAGCTTACTACGCCTTAAAAATTTTCTTTGATGAAGAAAATATCACCTTTGCAACTTGGAATACATCCAAAAGAACAATCAACTCCTAGAGATCTCATAGATCAATGAAGAGAGTGAATATGAACCTATTGATATGTGGTCAAAATCCATTGATATAACATGTTCACAATTCTATCCACCTAGTAATTATCATGGTATATATAATAAATTCCAACTATTAAGGGAAAAAAATTTGGTCTACGACTAATTACACTAACAAGTTCAATGAACATACCCACATTAAGTCTTAGAGTACACCAATGGGCTTCACTCCTACACACAAGTTGCAATAGACTTCCTATCATGTTATAACTTGGAGGAAGTTGCAGGCAAGTTATCACAATTGAGGAGCAAGCTAAAATATAAATGAAAGGTTCAACTTCTCGTAATCCTCCTCCAAAGAACAAGTCTTCTAGGCAACAAAAAAATAAAATAATATGGCATATCAAAAACCTCATGGATAACCTTCATAAAATCAATAGACTACTCAGGAAAAATATCCTTCCTAGAAGAAAGATGATGGAAAAGGGAAAAAATAGTGTAGTCATCACTAGTTTAACACCCCTAACGATGGAGAATGTCATGTATAACACACTTTGATTTTTTAAAATATAGTTGATGAAAAATAAGAAACAAATCCTTTAATGTTCAAACTTGTCTAAGCACCAATGCTCCAAAAAGAGAGTGTTATAACCCTTTTATCTTTACTCTTTTAATTTATATTAGGTTTTATTAATAAAAGCGCGGACACATATGCTTTGCAAAAAATCTCATTTTTTATTTGTTAATTATCCCACATATATGGGAAGTAGTAGTTGTCTTGGGTAGATTTGTTTAAATAGAGAGTTTATGTAAAATTAAGGATCATTTATTGAATATTTTATATAGAGTTGTGCTCAAAGGAGGTTTCCCCATCGAAGAGGCCTATGATACTTTATAATGTGCTTGTATTATTTCAATACAATATTGTTATCTTTTTTTCAATTCAATGCATATTTTTTATGTTTTTGTTGCAATAAGTTCCTAACATCTTGTATCATAACACTTTCTAAGGCCATGTTTTGTAAAAAATCAAAAATTTAGAGCTTTATGTGAATATTCATCATATGTTCTCACCTTCCAATTGGTATTTCAGTGATCAGAAAGTGGCAACAGAAGTGGCGGCACTAAGCCTTTTTCCCCAAATTTGATGCATTTTTTTTCTTGCAAGTATTTTTTTGATATTAAGCTAGAAGTTATGTTCTGATAGTTTTAAAACTTATTGGATAAACTAACTCATTGCTCTTTGAGAGTGGAAAATTGAAAGGAGATAAAATCCTACCAACCCTCGATATGAATGAGGACAAGGTATCAAAGTTCTTGGTCATTGCTTGACTCAGGGAATTGGATGAAATTAGGTTGTAAAACCTTATGAATTTGAGTAGCATGATGACATTGATTGTGACCATCCAATGTCATTCACAAAGTGCATGAAAATAGGACAAGTCTAGTCATGATGACAAAAGAAAATAAATTGGATGTCTCAAACTTGGAGGTGGTTAATTTGGTGAGCTATGATGTAAATGGGTCTCATTATGGCTAGCAACACTATCTGGTGATTTTGTTCATCTAAGGTGTCAAGATAACTAATTATAAGGTTCATGAGTGAGGTGTAATATAAAACCTCAAGTCTAAGCTCTGAGTTGTTGTCTCCTTAGAGGGGGTATTTGCTGGAATGAGAGGTGGCACTTTGGACATAAACCTTCCCTGTAGAGGTAGGGGTGCTCAAGGAGTGTCATCCAATGGTGGGAAAAAGTGGGTTTTAAATGTCTTAAGTGTGTAGCTTATTTTGAATGTGTATGCCAATGTTTACTTGTTATTTTGAAGGAGGTGATAGCAAGGTTTTGACACTCATGCTTGTGAGGCTTAGTTTGAATTGTTTGTGTAATGTTTTTGAGAGGTTTTTGCAAATAGAAATGGAAGTAATCTACTTGATGAAATGAAAGTAATTGAAATAAATAAATGAAAGACTAAAAATGAAAGGAAAGAAATAATCTTTTTCTCTTTTTATGTTTTTCAAAAAATTTAACAAATGTAATACTTAAAACTAAAATTTCAAATGAAAGATGCAAATGCTGATTTTAATTTTCTTAGTTTGAAAGATGAGAATTTTGTCTATATGCACTAAATGATCATATATATATATATATATATATATATATATATATATATATATATATATATATACATACATACATATATGAATGATCATTTAGTGCATATAGACAATAAAAATAAGTGAAAATTACTATGCAATTAAAGTTTCAAAAATCAAATGAACCTAGGTTGTGTTTGCTAAACACAACTTCTAAATATTCAAAAATTATTTCACAAATGCAAGCTAGAAGGCTAGTTTTAAGACTTTCTAAAGGGTTGTTTTTAAAACTAGGTGATCTATAATGAAATGAATAGAAAATTAAATTTTTGATTTTTCTGATTTGTAATAGTGTTCTTTTGTTATGTAAATTAATAAAACTAGCTCTAAGATGCAAGCTTCTCTTTGTCTAGTTTGTTATGTAAATTAATAAAACCAGCTCTAACAAGGAATGAAGAGCTGTGACTTGGAGTTAGTTTGAGTTTGATTGGAAGTTTGATCAAGTTAACTTAGAGATCAAAGATATTAACAAAATTAATATAAGATTGAACTGAGATTTCAAGGAAGTGAACTAAAGAATAAACAACCAAAAACATAATCACAATCAATGAAAACACATGAAAATTAAAGTTTCACGCGTAAATTTTAAAAACATTTCAAAGGTGGTGAAACCATGTAATATTCCAAATTGGAATAGTTTACATTAATTTGAATTTTTTGAAATTCCTTTAAATAATATTTTATAAAATAATAATAAAGTTAAATTGGATTAATTGTTTATTTTCAAATATAGATTTTGAATATTATAAAGTTACACCACAAGGGGTTTCATCCTTAGGTTCATTTACAAGGGTTTTCGTCCTTGTATTTTGAATACACAGTTTAAGGGGTTTCATCCTTAAATGCACTTGTAAGTAGATACTTATACATGGTCAAATATTTAATACATAATTTGATGATTGCCTTCTTCCATTCCTAGGATGGAATGTGTATACCTACAACCTTCCATTGAAAGATGTGACTCTTCCAAGGGTGGCATCCTTTTATTAAATTAAGGCTGTTAATAATTTAATTAAATAAAAACTAGTTTATGTTATGTGGATGTATCATTGGCACTCCACTTTAATTGCTTTAAAGACCCTCATTAAACTTATCGCGTCTCCCTTGCTTGGTGATCCCCTTTGTTGCTTGTCTTTTACTACTATGATCTCCAATTTGGGATATTACAGTCTTCCCCTCCCAAAATTACTTGTTTTCAAGTAATTGTAAATTGAGATGTTCAATAATTGATTCTCCTTCCCATGTGGCATCTTCGAGAGGTAAATTTTGCCAATGAACTAAATATGCTATGATACTTCTATTCCTTAACCTTTTCTCATGAACTTCAAGGATGCATTAAGGTATTAAAATCAACTTGCCTTCTTCATCCAATGGTGGTAGTGGAGCTAGATGAGAGGTTGCATATTTTTGATATGGAGGTGGGGGTCCATAGGGAGGCCCATAATAATGATGATGTTACCTCGCTTGAGATTGTTGAGGTGCAAGGTATGAACCATCAGAAGGGCCATAGAGAGTTTGTTGGGATGGTTTTCCTTCATGAATTTCATTTGATGTGCCTTGTTTACCGTTGCTAGTCTCTGGAACTAGAGAAACAACTCCCATTCTTTGAGGATCGATAGATGGATAAAATATTCTAATTTGGAATAGTATAAACCATTTCCTTATATAGGTGGTGGAAATAAAACCATCATTTTTTATTCATTATTATCATAGTGGTTTGCATAATTATTGCAACAAAAATGATTTTGCTATGGTTGTTATGTTTTTTCCACAATGGTTTCACCATGAAGGCCAAATTTTTAAAATTTAAGGCAAAAGGACTCCAAAAAAAAAAGTTTGAAAAGGCTAAGAAAAGAGTTAAAAGAACAAAAAAGAGAGAGAACTAGGTTTGAGCATATTTTTGTAGAGATTATTTCATCATCATCAAATTTGTCATGAAATATCGCATTGTGCAAAATCTAGGTGTTGTATATAAATTTTAGCTTCCATGTACCTTTCGATACATAGGAAGCATCTATGGTTTTGATTTCACTATAGGAAGCCTTTGTTTATTTGTATGTGATGCACAAGTAAGGGGTTAGCCCCAAGAAGCTACTCGAATTATTCTTTACAGATGTGATAGTGGGCTATGAGATGGTTCATTCCTTCATAATTTGATCTCTTAAATATCATGTTGACATCATTTACAAACATGATAAGTAAACATGTAAAATCACAAACTAAACACACCTTATATTAACCTTTCTTGTCATAACCCTAAATCTCTTAGAGTCACATATATGAAGTAGATTTTTGTTGGAAATATAATAACCACAATATTCATAATATTTTAGACTATTTCAATATCCTGCATAAAATACAAGATCCAAAAAGGGTTAGAATATACCTAAACAATTATCTAGTCATTAGTTTAGAGAAAAAAATCAAATTTGGGGTGCCTATAGTTGTCTCAACAATTTGATCATTTTGGTATATAACTATAATAACACTTTTTAGAAAATCTTGGAGGCCCCTGTCGATGCCCTCCACCCTCCCACATACAGTGGTACTAACCCAATAAAGGGACATAAAGACATAACTTGCTAACATTGTATAAGAAATACATACCATACGAGATGACCTCAAATCCCAAATCTCCAATAGCAATGTCCAATAGACAAGCATGATAAACACTCTCCATAAACTAAGTGGTTATGAGTTGTAGACTAGTCTGAGAAAAAAATTGAACACAACTCCAATTTTGGGAGAATGTTATGCAGTCTTAAATTGGATTTTCCTAAATTTGATGGTAGATATCCCTCTAGTTGGATCTATAAGGTAGATTAATATTTCTATTTACATGACACCCTATTATAGGATATGGTACCTATAGCCTCTTTCAACATGAAGAAAGAAGTTGTCTAGTAGTTTCATTGGTATGAAAAAGTTAATCACATTCTAATATGGTTTAAATTTTATGAAGACCTATTGGTTTGCTTAGGAATAATTTCATATGATGATTTCATGGGACTCCAAAATAATTTTGGAAGATTAGTTCCTAATTGGGAATATCAAACAAAAATTGAAAAACTTGCCAACAAAAAGGAAGGGTTGATAGATGACTTCTTCAAATTTTGTTACATCAATAGCCTAAAAGAGGATACTAGAGCTAAGGTGAAAATGTATAAACCTCAAGATATGATGGTAGTCATTGGGTTAGCTAAGTCATTTGAATAAAATTTCACAATCCAACATAGATCTTACAAATCTCCCATTCAAAAAATACATGCCACCATGCCAAATAAAATTTCCAAACTCAAGAATTAAACCTATCAAAAACCTAACAGAGGTTAAGATGTGAGCCCGATGGGAAAAAAAAGTTATAACTGAGATGATAAATTCACACCAAGCCACCAATGTGTGGAGAATATATTATACTTACTTGATGTAGAGTCACCTCCAGAGTTTAACAAATGAGAAGATGCACTAGAAGCCCTAAAGTAAGAAAATGAAGAACATGATATTTGGGAGGACCCTGCATCAGAAATTTTAATGCATGCATTGGTTGGCATCACCACTCCTCAAACAATGAAGATAAATGGGTAATAAAAAAAATGTCCCCTCATAATCCTCATTTATTTTGGTAGCACACATAACTTCATTGACCCTTGGCTAATGAAACAAGCTGATTGTTATGTGTACCCTTGTTCAAGTTTTGAAGTCATGATAGCTAATGGTGGAACCTTACCTTGTAAGGGAAAATGATACAATGTCTTATTTTCAGTGTGGGATTATAAATTGAAATCAAACATGTTTGTGTTACTTATATAAGGTTATGATGTATTTTTTGGAGCATATTGGCTTCAGACAGTAGGTCCTATTGTTTGGGGATTTTATAAACTATGCGTGCAATTCACCAATTAGGGTCAGAAACACACCTTAAAAGGACTCATTCTAGGTTCAACAATTATCATTATCTCTCATCATATGGATAATTTTTTGAAAAAGGGATTTCATGGTATTGTTTCCCACCTTTGTTCCATCTAACTCAATGAATCCTCTGATCCCAACCACCCACCAAACTTGTAAGAACTATTATCTAAGAATATGTTTGTCTTTAATAAACATAAAGGGTTACCTCCATAGTGGCTAGAAGATCATTCCATTCAGTTTGTTTTAGTCAATGTACCTCTAAACATTCATCCTTATCAGTATCTATTTCTATAGAATAATGAAATTTAAAATATGGTGCAAGAAAATTTAAAGTAGGAGTCATTAAACCCAAAATCAATCCTTACTCTTCCCATTTATTACTGGTACATTAAAAATATGGATCTTGGTGGCTCTGTATTGAATTTAGAGCACTAAATAAACTCACAATCAAGGACAAGTTTCCCATTCGAGTGATTGATGAGCTTTTGGATGAATTGCATGGAACTCACTTCTTATCAAATCTCAACTTGAGGTTAGGGTATCATCAAATACACATCCAAGAAGATGTTATTACTAAGACAACCCTTTAAACTCATGATGGTGATAATGAGTTTATTTTCATGCCCTTCAGGCTCACGAATGTTATGTCAACATTTTAGGACTTAATGAATAATATCTTTTGACCATTTCTTTGTAAATTCATTATGGTATTATTTATTGCATCCTTATTTATATCCATATATGAGAGGAACATTTGATGCATCTAGAACAAACCTTCCAACTCCTTTTTGATAACTAGTTATGTACCAAATGATAAAAGTGTGATTTTGGCCAAAATTAAATTAAGTATCTAGGATACATTGTCCGAGTAAAGTATTAAATTGGATCCTAAAAAAAATAAGGCTATGAAAAATTGGCCTAAATAAGAAACACTCAAGATACTTCATGGATTTTTTAGCCTAATTGGATATTATAAAAAGTTTTTGTATGGATATGGGAAACTCATAGCTCCATTAATGACCATGTTGAAAAAATATGCCTTCATGGTCAAAGGTGGTAGAAAAGGCCTTCAAAAATTTCAAGCAAATAACATGTACTACGCTAGTTTGGCTATGCTTGACTTCTCCAAACCCTTTGTCATCAAAAGTGATGCCTTAGGAAGTGGCCTTGGAATTATCCCAATTTAGGAAGGTCAACCCCTCAATTTCACCAGCAAGAAATTTATAGGGGAAAACTTTATCCATTCCACATATGAGAAGGAAATGTTAGCCTTTCTTCATGTAATCAACAAATGGTGCCCATACCTCATCGAGAGACACTTATATATCAAAAATAATCACCATAGTCTCAAGTAATTCTTGGAGGAAAGAGTCTTTCACCTAAGCACAAAAAATGAGTAACCAAATTAATGGGGTATGACTATGAGATTACCTACAAGAATGGTAAGGACAATTTTGTTTCCCATGCGTTGTCTAGAAAGTATAAATAACAAACAACTTTATGTGCACCTTCCTTCCCCATTTCAGAGTGGATACATAAGGTACAACAAGAATCCTCTTAGGATTCCCAAATTTATTGCTTCATATATCAAGTGACCAGTAATCCTTCATATCGACCAAATTACTCTTGGGATGGTCATTATTTGTAACATAAAGTTCATCTAACACTAGTGACCAAATTTGCACTATAAGAGTTAATTATGTTAGAACTACATGCCTCCCCATTAGCTAACCACTCAGGGTTTTTTAAAATATATAAAATGCCCATGGAATTTTTTTTGGAGGTCATTAAACATGACATCAAATAGTTTGTGGTAGAATGTGAGACTTATCAATGCAACACAGGGGAAACAATCTCAATCCCAGGCATGCTCCGACCCTTGCCTATTCCCATTTGAGTAGTGGTTTGATATTTCCATGAACTTCATTAAAGGAATACCAAATTCAGGCTAGAATCAATTATCCTGGTGGTGGTGGATCACCTCTACAAGCATGCCAATTTTTTCACCCTCACCCATCCTTTTATTGCCTCCCTTGTTGCACATTTATCAATCATATCTTTCATCTCCATGGGATACCAACTTTAATAATTTGTGACCATGATTCCAATTTTACTAGTCACTTTTAGAAGGAAATTTTCCACTACCATCACACCCAAATTAAAATGATTTCTGCCTAACATCCAAAAATAGAGGGTAAAACAATTGTCAACAAATGCTTGGAGACATATATGTGTTGCTTTACTAATGATCAACAAATTCATTGGGTCAATTTTCTACCACTCATTAAATGGTGTCTAAACTCCAAATACCACACTTCCACTAAGATAAAACCTTATGAAAACATATGTCATCATTTAATGCCCTCTCTTTATACATACCTTCTAGAAAGTTCCAAGGTACAAGTAGTCAATGCCACACTTAACATGCATATAATTATCCTTTACAATCTTAAGGATAACCTCCATCAGACACAAAACCACATGAATAAACAATAAAATTTACACTACTCTTAATGGGATTTTGACATAGGTGACATGTTTTTTTCCCAAATACATCCTTATAAGTATCCCTCCTTGAAGCTAAAAGATAATTAGAAACTAGTACCCAATTTTTATGGTCCTTATAAAGTGCTCCAAAAAATTGGTTATGTGGCATACAAATTGTTGGTTCCCTCTTTATCTAAGATGCATCCTATTTTAAATGTCTCATTTTTAAAGAAGTTGTTTGCTTAGTGTATTTTAGCCCAAACAACACTCCCTGAGCTTGACACTGAAGGATCTATCCTTCTAAAACTTGTGTCTATTATATATAAGTACACTCACCAGTTCCACAACTATTTAAACATAAATATTATAATACAATGGTGTGTCATGCAACCATAATATGCATTGTATAACCCCTACTCTAGTTTTCACAATAATGTCTTAGTCTCAAGCTTTGAGGACAAAGTTTTTTTAAGGGGGAGGGCATGTTAGGACCCCTTCATCCTAACTATATTATTTTGTTTTACATATTATTAATAAAAACTTGTATTCATATGTTTTGTAAGTAGCTTCATTTGTTATTTTTAAATATCGCACATTTATGGGAAGTAGTAGTTATATTAGTTAGATTATTTTAAATAGAGAGCTTGTGTAAGAGGAAGGATCATCTGTTGAATATTTTGTATTGAGTCATGCTCAAAGGAGGTTTCTTCCTGAAGAGGCCCACAATAATTTATAGTGTGCTTCAGTTATCTTGAAACAATATTGATATCTTCGTTCATTTTAGTGCATATTTTTTAAATTTTTATTTCTAGATTAATCTATGTGCAAGGAGGTTCATAATAGAGAGCAACCTTTTCAAACCTAAGTGTTGGGTGAAAGGACATACCGTTCCATGTCATCATAGACAACTAAAACTAGAATAATATTATTTCACAAGACATTCTAGAGTGTTTAGGATTAATAATGGAAGAACACCCTCAACCATATTATCTTGAATGGTTTTATTAGGGTTGTGATATCAAAGTTAGTCAATGGTACTCATTTGAGTATTTAATCCCACCCATGTGAGATTATCTTATTTGTGATGTTCCTTTATAAATTTGTGATGTTATTCTTAGAAATCCATATTTTTATGATTGAGATTAGACATGTAGAGATAATCCATAATGTTATTTGGTCAATATAAAAAATTCCACATACCACATTTTAGAATCACCTTTGATGAAAAACATTTGATTGGTATCTTCAGAAAAAAGCAAAAAAATTCTCTCATTCTAAAAGATTTGTTTTACTCATAGTCCATCGAGAGTCATAAAATAATGTTGTGAAGAAGCATACTCTTGTAGTACAAAATAGATTTTTTAAATCTCAATAGTAATTACATATAACACTTCCTATAACAATGTCATGATTTTTTTAATAACCCAAATACATTCCTTCATATTTATCGATTAAACTTCAAGTCAATATCCTTCCAGGATCACCACTTCCTAATAGTCCTTTGTATTACAGACTAATCTTGGAGAATGATGAGATTTGAAGATAGATCTAAAAATTTAGTGATCAAGGGAATATTTTTCCAATCTACTCACCTTATGGTAGTCTAATCATCCTTGCACCCATGAATGATGGTGTGTTGCATCTTTGCATTGACTACTGTAAACTCAACAAGGTCACTATCAAGTTCATGTATCTTTACCTTCTATTAATGATATTTTGAACTAACTCTAAGGTAAAAAATAATTCAAAATATTGATCTCAAGTGATATTATCACTAAATACTAGTTCACTTGGATGGCATTTGTAAAATTACTTTCAAAACAAAAAAGGCTTATATGAAGAGTTAGTTATGTCTTTGGTCTTATGAACACTCCAAATAGCTTCATGAGGCTCATGAATGACATATTACATCGCTTCAATTTTTTTTTTGTTATTTTATACTTAGATGACATCCAAATCTATAATAAGACATGGGAAGAGCACCTTGCACATGTTCAAAATAACCTCAACACACTCCACACCAATAAGTTACAAGCCAACTTAGGAAATCATACCTTTGGTGTTACTCAGGTTTATTATTTGGGATACATAATTTGATCATGAAGGAATTCACATGGATCTAGAAAATATAAAAATAGTTCAAAATTTTCCAAACCTTTATAATTTCATTTAGTTACAAATCTTTTTTGGACTTGATAATTTTTACTGATAATTTGTGTTGGGTTTCTCACACTTGTCATGACCATTAAATTCAATTATGCATGCTAAATCAATATTTTAGTAGACACGCGCACACTATTTAGCTTTAGAAGAAATAAAATCTAATTTATGTTCAACTCATATCCTTATTATGCCATAAATCAACCAACACTTAAAAATCTAGACCAATGCACCTGATTTGAATCTTATTGATGTGATCACTCATCATGGACACACAATCACATTCCACTCTTAAACATTCAATGACATTTTTTTTGAAAACTCTACTTATGAGAAATAACTCTATGCCATCATAATATTTATGAAGCAATGGAAATACTAACACCCAGATAAGGAAACCACAATTCATTTAAACCATAAGAACACTCAAAGCAAGTTAAATAATTTTAGACACATGAAGTGGATGACTTATTTGTCATAGTTCCTTTTGGTTATATGTAATTCTCATTTTAATAATTCCTCTCAATGATTACATTTCATATCCCTATGACATCTACTTGAATTACCAATGATAAGTACATCCCATAAGAACCCTTTGAGAGAGAACACCACCTATTTAGCCCTTTGTGTACCTTTATGAAACTAGGCTACAAATTTTATAGGGAAACTTGTGGTCTCCTTGCCCATATTATTTATAAACTCACAACTTGGACACAACCTTGAAGTTTTCCCCATTTGATGCATACAAGGGTTTTATACAATCATAAGCAACTCTATTTATTATTTTTATCCCATTTGTGATGTATATACCTAGCCATGTAGCCTCCATTACTCCTTTTTATAATTTTTCTCACACTTTATATTTTAGAAAACCATTTGCTCATACCTTTATGTTATCGATATTCATATTGTTTCACCAAATTTATGCATTCATAATTATTGATCACCTGATTGACAAATATTCACCATACCTTAGTTTTCTACCTTTGTTCTTTCTATATTTTTATCTATGTTGGATTGGAGAGGGTTTTATTCAAAGAGTTGTATATTTACCTACTTCCAAGTTATAGACCCTTAGCCATCTCATACCTAAATGGACAAACTTGGATCATAGATTTGTAGACTAATTGGCATTAGTAGGAGAAGTGATATGAGGGCACCTTGATAGCAAGGTGAAAACATGTTTTTTTAAGGTTTGATAGGAATTATATGGATATATTTTTATGCTAGGTTAGTTTTATTCCAAAGTAATATGTAACTTTTGAATCACTCGCTTATTTAGAAACAACATGCTTGTACCTATGAAATCTCATCTCACTATGGTAATCATATTTTTATTTGTAAAAAACATTTATTTACTTTAAAAACACACTTTTCATTTAAAATTTATATTTCCTTTCATTTATGTGGTTAGAACACTAAATATATCTACTTCATTTGCTTTCAATAAATTAGGCATTTGCTTCTAGCCCTAGCTTGGGTCTTGTTGATTCTAGCCTTAAGTCCTTGCAAGCTAAAAAATTAGATAGTGGTTGTAAACTCCTTCATCTTTCTCCAAAATCATAAATAATTTTATTTTAAACCATTTTTTAAACCCTTATGGATTATTTGTATTGTTAAGGCTGCATTCTGGCATGCTAGTGGGACCTAATAAGTTCCATAATTTTTTCATTTTTTAATTTTTGTTAAGTTTTGAACTCTTCCAAGTCAAAATTAGAGTGTTTCTAGTCTCTTAGCCTCAAGGCATGAATCCCTATGAGTTCATATATTATATTCTTTCATGTCACAAAGTTTTCATACTCACTTGAGGTTAGGAGGCAAGACTATGTTTTTAGCTTCTATTTGGTTCTATTTCAAGTTTCATGGTCCTTCTTTGGATATTTATACTAATGCTTATAGATTTCCATATAGTTTTCCTCTTTTGATTCCTTCCCATTTTTTCTTACTTCATAGCCCTAAAGTCCCATCTCCATCCTTTGGAATGACACTCCCATCCTATTCGGCATGAACAACATAAGTTGATTCTAGAAAAAATATCAACTGTTATGGAACAACTTAGGAGTGCTAGAGAGCTAGATACAACCACCACTCAACAGTATGAAAATCACATTTTCAACTTAAATTTTTAGTAGAATTGGTATTTGTATAAAAAAAAATTCATTCACCCTTTAGCCTTCTAGACTAGCTCAGTCTGATGTGGAGAGCTTTTGACTTCAGACTGCTCCACTGTCTCCCACCCATAGTGGGGGAGACCCTATTTTTAGATGGATACAAT
Source organism: Torreya grandis (assembly GCA_037957365.1). NCBI lineage: Eukaryota > Viridiplantae > Streptophyta > Pinopsida > Cupressales > Taxaceae > Torreya > Torreya grandis. Next base: position 2,735,776 of record JARHVA010001981.1, on the reverse strand, counting down.
AATAGCTACATGAAATCATGGAAAGTTTTTGTAGAAAAACAATAACATTCAAACAAACCATTAAACTTATTATATGAGTTTAGTTTTTAGTAATAGAGCCAACACTATCTCTCTTTCAAGTGTTATTATCACATAGCTTTTGCACCTGTCTTTATGTTGTAGCTCGCTGTGCAAAAATATAATGATACAATGGGATCACCTCCAAGCTATAGGACCTTAGAAAATTGAAGCAAACCTCTAGAGAATTCCAGCTTTATTTCACTAAATTTAGTGCAACTGATAAATTACTAGCTCATGTGGAAATTCTGAATCTTAGTGATCTTGCTTAAACTAGGGTTTGACTGTGAGAAAAGAGTTTTAAGAATGAAATTGCAAAACTAGACATGATGATTGCATGAAATATTTTGAGTGGATTTTAATGCTTGCTTTAAATTAACACAATAAGATAACAAATATATTTAAAATTATTGGAGCACAAACTCATGCAAATGTGAAACTAAAGGTAATATTGGGTATTTTCTAATACAAGGGACAAGATTCTTTATTTTTAATCAAATAATCTTTCAAAAAGGTAAAATAATACCACAAGTGAAATTTTATGATTTAAATAAGAATAAAAGCATCCAAAAATTGATCAATAATCTTGCATACACAAAGATAACATAAACAAGAAAGGCAAATCTTTGATCTATTCTCATTCCCCATGTTACAACATGGAGATAAGTTATTCAAAATATAGAATAATCTCTCTAAAAATAAAAAGATAAATGGGATATGCCATAGTACCCATATTTATTCAAAAAATTCTCTTTGAAGATATGTAGTTAATAAAAAATCCATGCCTAGTTGAATAACATGAAAAATCTGGAAACTCCATGCAAAGGGGGCATGATCTTCAACTGTAATGGTATCTTTGGTAAGATGAATGGTTGGAAAAGAACATGCAAGTGTTGGGTGTTCCAATTAACTATAAAAAATCCATGCCTAGTTGAATAACATGAAAAATCTGGAAACTCCATGCAAAGGGGGCATGATCTTCAACTGTAATGGTATCTTTGGTAAGATGAATGGTTGGAAAAGAACATGCAAGTGTTGGGTGTTCCAATTAACTATTGGAGGCATGGGGAAACTTGAGAGTCTTCATGCAACACCTTTGTCTTCTTCACTTAACCTAATGTAGTTTCTCCATGTAATGAGGCACCAAAGTGTAGCTCAAATTTGGAACAATAGATAGATTTAAATAAATCTAGGTTATTTTTGCAAATCCTAAATTGTAATTTTAAATTGAGACTTTTATAACTTTCAAGTCACAAAATCTTGACAAAACTAGAAATTTAATTTATAATATGTGATTTTGCAATCAAGCAACTCAGTCTTGTCAAAAAGGAAAGTGTAGTTTACAAGTTTGGTTTTCACAACTTTCAACCTGTCAAAAAAGAACATGGAAATTACAAGTGGCTATTTCCCAAAAAGAGCTATCAAAATGATAGTTTTAATTTACAATATGCAAATTTACAATATTTTTATAAGGAAATACAATATACATAATGTTTGTGATGGAAAAAATTATTCTACAACCAAAACCTCTGAATACTCTGTCCTTCTTTTCTTGTGTCTTCTCAATATATGCATCAAAACTCTTGAAGATCTCCAATACATGATCTTCATCAGGACCAAAAGAGTAGAGGTGAATTATTTCACATTCTACAATCATGTCAGAGAGTTCCATTCATGCAACCCTATATTCTTGAGTCACTTTCCCCATTTAATCCAATGTATTATGGAACCTGATAAAATGGAGGATGGAGCTCAAGCTGAATGTTGTCTCATGTTGAGTCTCCTTCAACCACTCCTTTGAACTTATCTTGAAATTATTGAGCTAAAAGGATTTGGTTATGATGGTTTATTACTTGACATGATAATTTATTCAACAAATATTTAATATCATATAACATATCTATGGCTTTGTCATGTGCAACCTTAGCTTTATTAGTACTCTATGTCACTGTTCTTATTCTGAATTGAGATGCTCTATCTAATTCCTCTTGATCTACATCATTTCTCAATATCTTTTCTGCACTGAGGATATCAGTCTCAATTGTATAAATAATTATTAATTTTAGATAGAATAGGTTCAACCTTTTTATCTCTTCCTGATACTTGCTTATTTGTTCTCTCAAAGTTGCCCATATCTCTTTTAGAGTTTTGTAGTGGTCCATTACTAATTCAATAACTATGTTTCCCTTTGAGATGAGCTCTTCTGCCTAGTCCTTTATAGAACTTCCCATGCTTCCAATCTCTATCACTACATCAAGTGTCTCTTGGTTTGTGCTTTGAGTAACAAATTATGTTGGTTGAGCAGCTGGCTCAATGAACTTCTTTAATGCAATAATCAATTATTCAACCTTATTCTTCAATTTGTCCTTAGTGACCTTGTCACTATCCATTTTCTAAAAAAGAGAGTTAATTTTACATTGAACAACATGTTTCAATCCCTCTCTTGTAGGATGACCAAGGTGAACATTTGATATCTAGTAATCCCCTACCACTAGATCTTCTTTCTATTTGTCTAGTGGGGGGACTGCAATCTCTACATACTTTTCCCCTATCGAATCAAATAATATTATTGATATGGTTTTGGGAGTTGCCTTAGATTTATTAAATGCATCTATGAGGCCAAAATCTAATGTGTTTAGGGACACCATCTGATTACATTTATTCCCCACTGTCTATACTAGCCAACTAGGAGTGGCATCCTGCTATCCTAGCGCTAAGACTTATGAATCTATAGTTGAAGATACTGTATTGGTGCTTACAGTGACAAGTGCTAAGTCTATTACTATTATAGCCATTGAATCTTTGGTTGATGTTTTTCAAATCTCTTCCCCATCTATGGGTTGAGTGGCCACATTTATATCCATGACTTGATTCATCTCTACCTCCTTTATGGGGGTTGGGGTTACTATGGAAATGGAATAAATGGGTGTAGTGGAAATGGATGTGCCTATTGGGGGTGTGGGAGATGGAAGTGACAAAAATGGAGGAATAGACATAAGGAGTTGGAAAAGGGGAACCTGTGGGAGTGTGGAATCTAAATCTATAAATGAATCAATCATAGTTATGAGGACACTCAGGGTTGATGAAAAGGTGAAGGTGAAGGGAGATGAAAATGAAGCAGTAGTTATCCTAGGGTTTAGGATGGCTAGCAGAATTGTATATAGGATGATTGAATCTATGGCTATATACTGATATGTAGTGTTAGTGATTAATGGGGTATAAATAATGATTAGATATGATATGGAAGGAATTGTATAAGGAGGGAGTGAAATTATGGAAGAGGGAGGAATTGTGGAAGAGGGAAGCAGAAGTGAGAACTGAGTGTCTAACTAAATTGATTGAATTATCAGTAATGGACTTACTGACATAGGTGAACTGGTGGGAATGGAGGGGTAAATTACTTGAGGTGAAGGTGGAGTGGAGATAGGAGGAGGAGGTGTTGAAGCTGATGGAATTATAGAGATAAGAGGAGGGACTATAACAGAGATAGGAGTAGATATTATGATCAAGATAGGAGTAAAAACTATTGGAGTTTCAATGGTAGCTATATTTTAAGATGAAATCACTATCAACTGATCCATTACTTCTCCTTGGCTGCATGATTATCCTCTCTTGGCCTTTGACTTTTTCTTTCTCTTGTGGGAGACCACTGGCCTATCTACCTATTCTGGAAGGGTTTCACTATTATAACCTTCTGTTGATGATGGTACTCCCTTCTCATTGAGATCTCATAGCTTTTCAATGATGCTCACTATTTCTTTCATCACTTTAACCCTTTTACTTCTAAGCCAATTAATTATTCTATTTATTATGTTGGTGGTTTTATTTATTATTGAGAAAGACTTAGGAATAGACCACCTTACTAGTGGAAGGGGTTGAACATATATCTTATTATCATAGTAGATCTTGTCTACTGGGGACTCATCATCGACCAAGTCCTTGAGGACTAGTGCCATGTTAAAATCCTTGATTTGATCAACGGTTTTCTTGGAATAATCCTTCAATTTTACTTCTTCTTCATCTTTTAGATCCCCCCAGTAGTCTTCATAATAGGGGAGATGGGAATATTTTGAGATCCCAAATGCACTAGTAATGTTTCCATTTACATCATAGAATGACCTTGTCTCCAGAGCCCTCAAGGTCATCTGAGTCATTTTAGCATTTACACACTTGGCTTTGGATAAATATGGGCATTAGTACCTCCCTATGCTGATGGGGAAGTGAATTCCCACCATAAGTTTGTTGGACAAAAACTTGTGAGTCTCCATGAGCTGCCTCACAAGTTCCATTAAATCCCATTTGTCACTCACATACCTCATAAGGGTGTAATGATAATCATTGAATCCTCGTACTCTGATGTATGAGTATGTGAGGAATTGAATGAAATAAGATCCCCAGTTGGTAATCTCTGAAGTGGAAGCATCAAAGAATCTCTTCTTCTCCAGCTCTTTGTCGAACATGACTATGATGTTGTAGAGGAATACATCATTTACTCTTATGAAGTGCTACCTACTTGCCTCAAGAGTGAGGTCAAGGTAACAGTTAAAAACCTTGTTTTCTTGGTCAACTACTATGTTTAGTCCTAGGAAGGCTCTCCCTTTGGCTAATATGTATACTAGATAAGAAGTCATATAAAACTTCCCTATATTATGAACTTCCATCAACCATTTATGGATGGAGTCACTTATTATCTGTGCCTAATGGACGTACTACTTGTTTTGGTGGATTACCCATATGTATTGGTACATCCAGTCGAAGAAGTTATTTGCATTAGGGCTCCTAGTGATTCTATGTAGTAGTATGATAAAATCACCTACTTCATCCTTAAAATCTATTCTTGCCAATGTTTTGGGAAATATTCTGGATGTAGCTCTAGGAAACCTTAGCCATTGCTTATTCATTACCCTTTGACATTTAGTGTTGTTGTCCTAATAGAATTTATTTGATGATTCAATATTTATATCCAGGTAACTCTCATATTTAGGTATCAAGAACATGGAGTCTATGAAATCAAGGTCCAAGTTTAGAATCTTTTCCCCTTTGCCATTCAACACTTCTCTCTTATCTGCATCATAATGTTTTTCTAATGTGAGCACCAGCTCAGGGCTTTGTAATGATAGGGGAAAATTTGTTTCTTAAGGCAGTCCAAAGTTGTAAATGCTATGAATCTAGTCATTTTTAAATTTGGCATTTACTCTAGTCTAGAAATCACCTAGGTCAATGTGACCTAGGTCTGTGTCTATAATATCATTTGTGTTAGATTCCAAACTAAGTGAGACATTGGGTCCCATGGATTTGAACTTCATCTCTTTTCTAGACATGGATTTTGGAGAATATGTTAGTTGAGAACCAACTGTAGAGTCGGTGGAATTTGAGGTGCAAAACATAGGTGAAAGTTTTGACAGAGATTGGGGATGTTATTGTAGGGAAAATATATGATGGAGATGGTAGTTGTGAAACACACTTATGTTTTTCAGTGAAAACTCTAGTGGAGATTGGGGTTGTTTTATGCACATGAAAAGTCCGTAGTGTTGTTAGGTTGTAATTGTAGGTAAAAATCCTATGGGTTTTGGAGTTTTTTAGCAATTAAAAAATCTGTGGGGATTGTTTAGGGAATATGCAAGGGAATATCCATTGGTTTGTATAAAACTTTAAAAAACCCTAGGTTTTGAATAACTATAAAATTCTTGGAAATGATTCAATAACAATTGAAAACATAGATGAAGATGACCCCAAACAACACTAGGAAAACAACTAAAAATCCTATCGATTTTTAAGCGAAGGAAAGAAAACCCTAAAAAATGTTATTATATGGAAAAACAATGGCACAAAGCTAGTTTTGATAGAAAAATGATGGATTTAAAGGATATAATGATGATATATGAATACCATGTAGGTGGAAAACAATGGAGTCATGGATTGAATGCGTGGCTTGAGTATGTGGAATGAAGGTGTGGCTTCGTGGGTCAAAGTCACTAATAGGTTCATAGTTCAAGGCACATAGCTCCAAATCCAAATTAATTAATAAATAATGAATTATGATAACCTTAATTTCATTTATATAACCTTTGCATTAAATTCTCCTAAGTCAGTGGTTGGTAGGAGATTAGGAAATCTAGAGTTTGTGAGCAATTTTGTAACTTTACAACTTTGCTATTTGCACATTGACCTGCACATTCCACATGATAGTTTGACTCTTTAGAAATAGGAAGGTGGTACTTGAGGTGCAATTTGTAAATTTTCAAGTTGAAATTTGAAACTGGAGTTTTGGATTCTTTTGGAAGGGTAGTTGGTGGGAATCATAACTCAAGTTATAATTTGTAAATTTGCATGATCTTTAACTGCAATGGAATCTTTGGTAAGGTGAATGGTTGGAAAAGAACATGTAAGTGCTAGGAATTCCACTTAAATTTTAGAGGCATGGGGGAAACTTGAGAGTCTTCTGCAATGCCTTTGTCTTCTTCAGTTAACCTGCTGTAGTTTATCCATGCAATGAGGTTCCAAAGTGAAACTCAAATTTAAAACAGTAGATAGCTAAGAAGCATAATTTCCAAATGAACAAGTTGTTTATCATTTACACCAAATTTAGTGAAAGGAATTTGACCTTCTATAGAGGTTCACCTCAATTCACCAAGGTCCTAAAGCTTGGAGGTGATCCCATTATATCATTAGATTTTTGCACAATGAGCTACAACATCAAGATAGGTGCAAAATCTATGTGATAATAAGTGTATATACTTATTTTGGTAGGATTTAACCTTCTTTGTATTTTCAAAACTAAAGGCTGACTCTACATTAGGATCCTTGAGTAGGTAACTAACTTTCAAATCATTACTATTATGAAATACCATCCATCCTCCTACTCCTTCCTTTGATGTTTCAACTAGCCACACTGAGTTTGATTGCCACTTGAGGTATGATAATCCTTGGGATACTTACCACATCTATCAACAATTGCACTATGATCCTTATCCTCCTTAGAATCACTTACTAAGTCAACATCATGGAGACCTTCCTCATTATGCTACCCTATGAGACCTTTTCCCTACCTGTGTTCATAAGGAAGCTCACATTAATTGACTTCAACCTCAAAACCCAACTTCACATTTTGATCAACATGCTCAAGTACTTTTGGACCCCTAGTATCATAACTAGTATGCATATCCCCATGACCCTTATTTAGCTATCCATTATTATTAATATTTTCATAGGAACCCTTTGGTCCTATACATAAGAGTTATTCCCATCCCTACTATGTTTAAAATTCTTAAGTTCATCAGAAAATCCTTTGGAGCATATCAAAAAAATTAAAATGACATGTATGGATTGGGAAAATGATGATGAGATTATGCTTAAGCTATTTACTTGTATCAAATAGGTCTATGCCTTGGTTTGGTTATAGAATGTGCCACTAGATTCCATCTATATCTTTTAACTTCTTTTGGGCAATTTCATTCAATTATTCGATATTTATAGACCTTTTAAAATTAACATCCAGTTACTCATCTCTATCACATAGTCTAAGGGTGAGTCAAACTTTGACTTTATTCATAGATGACACTCATTTGTCCAAGCTTGTAGGATATTGTTCATGGATGATCAACTATTTCATATGTTCATACAAGCATTGGGGCTTGAGAATCACCTTGAGGTACTCAATTTTGAACCTACCTCTTTTGAATAGGTTGTTAATGAGTGTCTAAAGATCAAAGTTTTTAAGGTTCAGTTTACTTTCCAGCCACCTCCTAGCTAAAATTTGTCATCCTCTAACAATTTTACACAACTATTGTGTGAATAGAAAAAGTGTCACTAATTATTTGTCAAAGAATAAGGATGATAATAATGGCCAAGAGGTCAATCCTATGGGTAAGATGGATATTTAAAATGGAAAAGATAGGAAATGGATATTATATCCTTACGATCCCACCAAAAAATCAAATAATCATGAGATGAAGGGACATTCCAACAAAGAATGTGCCATGCAAAAATCTAATCCTAAGGCCTTTGCTCCTCAAGACTCCACACTTTTCAAACGTAACTACAAGTTGTAAATATTTAAGGATCCTTTTCTCAACCACGATAAGGCAAAGAAGAAGGAAAATAATAAGAACAAATCAAAGGATAAGGCCCATCATTCACGTTATCATTATAAAAATTCTTTGAGTTGCTCTTCCTCATCTACATTTATAGATGAGTATAAGCACCTTGGGGGAAAACTCATTTCTACCATCGACATTACCAACACTAGTTATGAGTGTTATGCCAACATGCACTTGGGTTAGACTATCAACCCCACTGGATATTATAGTAGTGTTTCCCATTCGAGTCACGACTCTAGGGTTATGAATCCCAAAGGTAGGTTTTATGTTTGACATAACATTCCTCCATAGGCTAGGTGAAAACCTTAATATATCATACAAAAATTATAATCCATTTTTACTAAGATCTCCATCTAGGACCTTCTTCAACTTTTCCCTAAGTAAAGGATGCTTATCTTTGATAATATTAGTTTCTATAGAAAGGTGCATATATGTAGTGAGTCTGAGATTATCTTCACCTCACCCATTTAGGAAATGACCCTTGTCCTTGCCTTTGACCCTTCTTCATTGCATTATGCTTCACTTCTTGCTAAGATAGCTTACTTCCCTCTGTATATCGAGACCTTAGTCAATGCTAATCACATCAAGTATGTATCATTGACGAGGATATTTCTTTTAACAACATTTCTTTGTGGGTTTTTAACATAATATGAATCAATCATAAGAATATTTATTCTTGTCACCATAACTATGTCATATTCATCAATGATATGGTTGTTCTAGTGGGTAATTTGAAGCCCCAAGTCAAGTTTGGACCCAAAATAGTGTGAATATAGGTTTTTTATGCTAAACATAGAATCACCATACAACATGATCCTTAGCCATATCTAGAAAACTACTATGCATGTTATCCATTTAGATACCTTTATATTAGTTTTTTTTGGGCATAAATGATAGATTCATGTCATGGATGTTAATCCAAATCCTTGGGCTAGGATTTATGCTAAGATAAATCCATATGAAAAAGATTTGAACATTACCACCTAGGTTTTTGTTGCTATGTTGTGTGTCCTCATTAATGAATCTTGCCTTGTGAAGGATGACAAGTTTGATCCTATTGATTATAAGGAAACTTTCAATCCTTTATCATCTTCTCCTTGCCCTCAAGCATGATATAAAATGTGCACTCCATATCCTACTTCCTCCCTCACCACCCAAATAACTCTTGGATATTATGGGATCTCTTTGATTATATTCCCTTTTTGTATTAGTGTTAGTCTTCTACCATGTCTAAACTTACCCTTAATTTTATTGATGTCATTAATGCCTTACTTGAGGATTTAATGGACATAAGGGCTAATATAAAGTGCCACTTAATTCATGGGGAAGCATGTAACCTATTTAGTAATAGGAAAACTTACAATAAACTCATAAAGGTATATAAAAAGGATCACCTTTGTCCTATTTTTAGGTTAGTTTATATATTTGTTTGATCGAGTGTGACTATATTCCTAGTATTTCTACCATCCAAGTGACAAAAATGGGTTGTGAGTAACTAAATAAAGAACTCTATCTTTCCCCTACGTGATTTGAGGAGGGCAAGCCCATGGTTATAGAGGGTTTCACTAATATTAACCTAGGAATGTTTGTGAAATTGAGCATGGTTAACATTTTATTAATGTCTCATAAGGGGAGAGAGTTGTTTATCACCATATTGCATGTGTTCATGGACATATTCATTTGGGAGTATGTAGACATGAATGAAATGGATTCTAAAATCATTATTCATAATTTAGTGATAATTGATGTTGTTAATCCCATTCATCAAAATCAATAATTCATGGCTACTAAAGGCTCTCAATTAGTCAAGACAAAGATAGAGAAACTCATATGTGTTAGCTTTATCAAAGCCATTAACTATCCATGATGGGTTTATAACAACATACTTATTATAAATAAAAATGAGACTATTCACATTTGTATTGACTTTCATATTATTAATCAGACATGCCTAAAAAATAAATTTATAACCCCTCTAATTAATCAAATTATTGACTCTCATTGGTTTTGAGATGCTATCACTCACAGATGGTTTCTTTGAGTACAACCAAGTTTGATTTTCAGCCCAAGATTAACACAATATGACTTTTAGTACTCCTTTGGGTACGTTATAATATATTTTCATGCTATTTATTTAGAAAAATTATAGTCTTACCTACCAATGTGTCATGTCTCATGTTTTTATGAACTTATTGACAAGATCATGTAAATATAAGCTGATGAATTTATTTGAAAATCTCAGAAATGGGAAGATCACTTTAGAGACCTCAGACTCATCTTTGATTGTCTCTGTGAGTTTCAAATTAGCTTAAACATTGAGAAGTGCATCTTTAGTGTCTCCATTGGGAAGTTTCTTAGTTTCCTCATTTCTCAACAAGGTATTGAATTGGATATTGAAAAGATCAACACAATCCTTGATATGCCTCCCCTATAAAACCTAGTGCAATTATAATAATTATTAATAAGAGTGAACTTTTTAAGACACATCCTTGAGTAGTATGTACACAAATCCATACCCCTTGCTCATCTTATTCATAACAATGCCCCCTTTCTATGGGCCCTTAATGTTAAAGTAAAGTTTCAAGATTCGAAGTGCATGCTTCATAATCCCCCACTTTTATTGGTGAAATCAAGGTTCAAGATTTTATCTTTTACACCTTTGTCACTTATTGTTCAATTAGGGGCATTCTAACCTAGAATAATGATAATGGTGTAGAGAGGGTAGTTTTCTACATTTATCATACATTAATTGGACATGATATCAACTCCACCACTATCGATAGGTAATGACTCGCTCTAGTTTTTATGACAACTAATATTCAAAATTATATTCTTCCATAAATAACTAACATTATTGTCAAATCTGACAAACTTCACTAGCTACTTGACGTGACCAATCTAGCAGGTCAGAATGAAAAATGACTCATACTTATTTATGTTTTTGACCTCCATATCATCAATAAAAATTTGAACTATTAATATGAGGAATATCGGGGATGTGATACTATGATTTAGGATTAGGATTTGAATGCCTTAAGGGTTGGTATTAGATTCATGCTTGTAAAATTTTCCATCATGGATGAATTTGATGCATTGACTGTCGAAATACATGATAGCTATAATGTAATGAATCCATGATTGACCTAAAAGGATGCTATAATAAAGTGGAATATATAAAACGATAAGATTTTTGTGTATGGTTTTTGGTTTGATAGTGAGATGAATCCAAATGCAACTAAGAGAATTTTGATTGGTTTTATCAAATCCATGACAAGTGATTCTAGTTTGCTTAAGGTTGTCTTTAGAATATCCAAGTTTTTAGAGTAACCAAAGGGAAGTAACATTGATGTCAAATAATTCATCCACCATAACCTTTCTTATTAAGATATTTTTGATCAAAATCTTAATAAGGAAGGGTGGATTATCAACTCAAAAAAGGATAATTATTAATCATGTCTTCTTATAGAAACTGTATGGAGAGTTTTCTGGAGGGAGAAGATTGAGAAATCATTTCAATATCATGGAATTTGTAGGTTCAGGACTACTGGAAGTTGGGATATACAATTAATATTCACTAGATGGGAACTCTTCAATGTCTTGCAATTGTTACATGAGAAACTTGTGATGAAAGGGAGAAGTTTGCATAAGTACCATTGGAGTAATTTTTCAATGTACGGAATTAATTTCATCTATAAAATTTTGTTGTGGTTTAGGTTAGGATCCATATAGAGGCTTAGATTGGTTAGTAGTGGTGATATTAGAAGGAATGATGATAGAATAATTGGAAGAAATAGGTTGAGGCTCCAATGTTGGAGTGGGCTCATCACTAGTTTGCAGATTAGAAAAATGAAGTATTATTGGTAGTAGTATCCTTAAGAATTTTTTTCAAGGGAAGGCTTGTTAGGTTTGGTGATATGATCTTTGTGAGTGGGATAAAAATAATAGTTGACATTTTTTATATTCACGTATTAGGAATTAGTATACTATTGATGATATTCGACATCAATATCACAAACATATGTGTTAGAATGTTGTGTATTTGGATCTAGTGGGTGATAGGAGTTTTAAGAAGAATAAATTGTCTATTTGGAAATATAGGTTCATTTTTTAATAAGCCTTAATATATTCATTATGGTTTCTTTAATGATAGCATCATGATTGAAATTTTCCCCTAGGATGATAGCTATGGAAAGTTTCTGGACTCCAAAACATGTCTCATGAGAGTGGCCAATGCCACCATGGAACCAACAAAACTTATTAGGATCATACCATGCTGAAGGGGTAGTGTTAGTGTAGACAACAGATTTAGATGGAGATAACAACTTCTTTATTTCTTGCATAATGAAGGGTGTTTAGGAGGGAAGTTGATTATCTAGTTTAAGTGTTCCTATTTTGGTTTGGGGAGGCTTGGTTTGAGGATTAAGAATGATTATCACATTGATTGTAGTTTGGAAAGATTCCTTGTTAGGACTTTGAGAAGGTTCAAATTGAGCTAGAAGGAAATATTTCCTTTTTGCTTGATTGAAAGCCTCTTCTAAGGTTTGGAGATAGAAGATCCTAAAGGGGATTTAAGAATGGTAACAAAGAGTTTGAAAATATTATCTTCACTCATGTTATGGTTTGGTTTTTGAGCTAAATAATTCCATCATTTGATGAAAGTGTGAGCAAAAATGTTAGGAAGTTGCTTAGCATTGATGCAATTGCTAAGGCTATTTTCAGGAAGATCATTATGTTAAAATTCCTTAACTAGAGCATTGACTAAATCATCTAGTTGGGAAATGGAATGTCTATGAATTTGATTATACCATTATAGTGCATCTCACGTAAAGGTTTTGGATATAATTTCGGTAGTAGAAAAAGTATTGGTTTGAACCCATTCCTTGTCGAGATTACCAAAGGTTTTAAGAAATAAATCAATATCTTTAATACCATCATATGTGATAGTTTGAGAGATGTTTCCAATATTTATGGACATGATGAAGGGAGATAAAGGTTCATTTTGACTATGTTGAAGTATTTTGTTGTTCATAGGAGGTTAAGGGATAATATTCCCATCTACATATCTAAGAGAAGGAGGGGTAGAGTAATGATTTGGTTGACTCATGATGACTTGAGGAGGTTAAATAACCATTTAAAAAATATGGTTTTGTATTTGGAGAATGTGAGAGATATTAGAAGCTTGCATGAGGGTCATTTATTGGATCATTTATGTAATGAACTACTTTGTATCTAGAGATGGATTTTGATTAGAATTAGGAGGGGGGTTGCCAACATTAGTTGTGGGAAGAGGATTCCCAAAATTGGTGTTGGTTGCCCTAATTGTCAAAGAAGATGAGGGAATCCTATAGAGACTACCACTATTTTTTGGAGTGTAAATGGCATTATCATCAAGATTATTAATAAGTTGAGCTGGATCATCTAGATATTTAGTGTGATTAATTTCAACCATGTTGCATTACAATGCGATAATACTTGGTGTTTTTTTTATTTGTGTAGCAAGAGGATGTTGAACATTGGTTTTAATAGGTGTAACATAATATGATGTTCCAACCATTGATTTGGATTTATTATTGAGCTTACTAATTCTATGTTTAAAAGGTGTAAAAGTGGTTTAATGTGTATAGTGGGAATGATGTTGTATTTATCTTTGAGGATTTTATGGATCTAATATATGGTATGAGGTAGATTTAGATTAGAATTAAGAAGATCTAGAGTGATTTTTTGAAAAACTACACCATGAAGAGTTGTCTTCAATGGTAAACAAGGTAGGAAAGAAGAAAAAACCCATGTAGGATTTGAATGGGTTGAGGCGAACAAGAAATATATTAATGGTGAGTGACATCATGATGCTAAACAAGATGCAAGGTTAATAAAAAGAAGTGATTGATTATAGACAAGTAATAATATTGGATAGGTTGAAGTGGTTAGTTTCATTGTTTGTAAAAGTGATTATATCGATTAGGTCGATGTAGTACAGGGGAAAAGGCAACACTACTATGGATAAAAGGAAGTGATTGTATTAGATGGGATGATGTCATAGGCTTTAAACTAAATAAATCATATTATATCATACTGGATAATATAATTAGTTGTCGGATGATAGGAAATTGGGTAGATCAAAAAGTATTGATTTGGTTGATGCAATTAGGAAGGCAAAAGGAAATTGAATTGGGTTGGATTGTATAATTAGATATAGGATGATAAGAAGAAACTAAATTATATTGGTAGATATAGTTAGCTAGAAGGTGATAAAAATTAGACTGTATTGGGTTGGATGTAGTCAGGGAGACAAACACAGAGAACTATTTCAATTCGGCTAATGCAGTTCACACATAAAGATAATTGTATAGGGATGGATAATGTAATTATGACAACATAAAATTATATCGAGTTGGTTATTATAGTTTTTAATATATCAAATAAATTAGGTGGTAAATTAAATCTAACTAATTTTAAAAAACAAGATCAACGAGACATATTAAAATGATTTGATTGACTTGGTGGGCTCTCAAATATACTTGTTCATAGACTAGTATGGACCTAATGTTTCAAAGCATTAACTACAAAGGTTGCTAAAGTGTGCTTGTATCCTACTATCCCACCTTTGAGGGTATGGTGAGAGTAAATTCCTTAGGTGATACACTCCTCTCAAGTACACCGTAAAATAAAATAGATGGCTAGTTTTTAAGTTCAATAAAATGAAATCCTAGGTGTTTTCGATATACTGTGAGGTACATAGAAATTAAAGTATGTGTATAGTGTCGTTTAGGGCTTGGGTATTGGGACAATGTTCCTCACTTCATGGTGTTAGTAAAATAGGTCACCGATTAGCCAAAAATGATAGCTCTCTATATAGTTTTAAAACTATCAGAACACATTTTCTATGTAAAACCAAACAAAGAGAAAATAAAGTTCAAAAATTAATGTCAAAAACCTTTTTGCAAAATTCAATGAATTAAAAAATATAGGTATAAAAGTGTATTACATTAGATACTATAATTATAAATTAAATATGCTGAAATGAAACATGTCAAATTGTATCAATTTAGCCGATATAATTGCAAACACATAAAAACTTATATCGAGCTAACTGATAAAGTCTAAGGAAACATAAAATGGAATCAAAATGGCATGATAGGCATAAAAGTGTATCGAGTTGGCCAATACAATTGGATGGAAGAAGGTTGGAATAGGTTTCACACCATGTTAATCATAATTTATTCATGAGTTATGATTAATTTAAACCTATCCTATCTTAATAGACTCAAACTCACATGAGGGTCAATCAAATAGAGTTCGTGATACTTAATTAGTCTGAGTAATGACTAATGATGTATTTAGATATAATAGAGGGTTAGATATGTCATAAATGAAAATATGAAAGGGTTTCAAAGCCTAAGCCTAAGGCATAATGAAATAGTTCTCATTAGACCTATATGAAATTAAATGTGTAAGTAAAGTAAATGAAAATAGTTATGCAAGTAAAATAAATTAAACTAAGGGGAAGGGTTGGAATGTTCATAAAAGGTAAGGTGTTATGGTAAGGTTACATATCTTGATATAAGGTTGATAAATATCATTACCTATGATATTTACTTTAGCTTTAATATCTATTGGCTCAGCTTTGTAAGATGATTGCTTTGAAACTTCACTGTGGAAGTTGAAGTAGATGTGGGTACATACTTGAGCTTGTTCAAAGCAAGAATATTGACTTATCTTTCTCTTATTGTATGAAAAAATTCCTCAAATGATTTGAATTTATTAAAAATAATTGACTCATGAAA
This sequence comes from Torreya grandis, assembly GCA_037957365.1. Lineage (NCBI taxonomy): Eukaryota > Viridiplantae > Streptophyta > Pinopsida > Cupressales > Taxaceae > Torreya > Torreya grandis. Next base: position 2,719,836 of record JARHVA010001981.1, on the reverse strand, counting down.
ATCTGCAAGCAAAATTTGGTTGAAAATATATTTCAATTCATTATATGCCAATGTGTTAGTCATTTTTTGAAAGCATTGTCTTATAAAGAGATACATAATTACTGATAGGCTCATTATTTCCTTACTTAAGCTTGAAAATTTATGCATAATAAATATTTTCATCAACATTGATAGTAAAATTCTTGAGAAATTGTTCTGCTAGTGGATTGAATGCTTTGAATGATTGAATCGGTAGATCATAAATCAATGAAAAACATAATATTTTAAGTTTTTTGGTAATAAAAAATGGTGATACCAACAAATAATGTCTCCATGTTCTCAAAAAATTCACTATATAGGTCATCTCTTTATTATGAACCATATAATTCCTCTCACAGTCACACAATTTCCTTGACTCAAAGCAATCAAGTGCCACTCTTGCATGAGGACACCATCAATGGAAAAATTGGATGTATCTATCTGCATCACAAATGGTGCTCCAAAATTTGGTAGTGTAAGGATTGGTTTGGAGATAAGATCCTTCTCCAATGCCTTGAATATTTTCCATACCTTCTCTCCCCAATACCACATCTTATCTTTTTGAAGATCTGTCAACATGGTGACTAGCCTAGAATAACCCTGCATGAATCTCTTGTAATAGTTGCCTAGACCCATGAAAGACCTCACATCTTGAAGATTTCATGGGCATTCCTAGTCTTCAATGGTCTTCAGCTTCTCTAGATCTGGTATAATTTTTCCTTTGTTGATGATTTGCCAAAGAAAATGCACATCTTCTTGATCAAATGAGCATTCCTCCTTTTTCACATATAGATTGTGCTCTCTGAGTCTTTCAGACACTTCTACAAGGTCAACCTGATGTTCCTGCATCACCTTACTATGAAAATTTAATATAAAAAGTCTAATAAATATACACATGTAGAGATAAGCTAGACAAGGATACACACATGTTCGTTCATGAAGTAACAAGAAAAATCTAACTATTATGTAAATAATAAAAAAGTATAGGGTTAGAAATACTTACCTTGGAGTGGACCCGTCAAGCCTTAATCTCCCCTTTGTTTCAAGTGGAGCTTTGAAATATATATTATGGGTTGAAGATTTAAAATGGTTGGATATTTACCAAATATATCCTTAGCTATGGATTCTTAATGACTCCTCCTATTGAGCTTCAAATACTACCATAAAACAAACTTCTTCAAGATAAGGTTTTAGACCACAAACTCCTCCAAATATGACTTATGGAAGAAGTGTGAGTGAAATTAGAGCGAATAGAGTGTATACAATATGATTTTAATGAAATATAACCCCTATATATATTCACACAATGCCCAAACCAATCCTACATTCTAAACCAATGGTATTGGCCCAGTCGATATAGTTGAAAGATGTGGATTGACACAGATGGTGTCAGCCAAGTTGATATAATACATATGTCAGAGGATAGAATCATAATTACATTAGGCTCATTAATATAGTATAGAAAGGGTAAAAATATCTAAACATACAATATCAGCCAAGTTGATGTCATAGGATATAAAGAAATTAGCAAAACTAAATGGATAAGATGGAAGGAGACAAATGGTAAAACACTCTGAGGAAGCTAGACTAGGAGTAGGAATGGTGTAATAATGATATATTAGAAACATCTCTTGCAAAGTGCCACAAGCTTACCCACCCCTTTCCCAGTGTACCCTTTAAGTGTGCACTTAGGGTGATTGATTCTTGATAAGTCATTGCAACAGAAATCATCAATAATTAATAAAGTGAAAAATATTATGTGTGTACACCCATTGTATTGAGAACTTCACTAGGAGCATAAACTATCAAAAATGTTTGCTATAAATTTTGAAACTCACACCAATGCAAATTAATTAGGGACAAGAATATTTTTATTATTATCTAACATAATTTTGTCTTCATGGGAGAGAGTGGTGGAAGGCCGGTGTTTCAGAGTTGCATTGATACTAAGCTGAGTGGGAAGTTGTAATGCAACTAAGAATAACAACTTTCTTTTAAATAATATTGGGGGGATAATCAACATGATTTGGCACTGACCTTATCCCTCGTGTGTTTGTGCATGATGCACCCACATGGTAGGGTTTGTTGGGCTCTATAGGCACATAGGATGTGAAATTGCATCTTCAAGATTAGGGAGGCCCAACTATCGGGGGAGGTGATGCAAAAACATGAATTAATGGTGTCGGGGTGCATCCGTGCATCCCATGCACCTAGGAGGTTGGACAAGGCTAGCATCTTAGGTATGTGAGGTGTGGTATGTGCCTTGGATTTTACCATTTGCTTTTTTCAAATATTTGAAAATATTTTAACTTTAACACCTTAACATTTTAACCTTTTTTAAACTTGAAGCCTATGCATCTTATTCAACTTCTAACTTAAAATTATGATGGCAGCCAAAATTTGAACTAGGATAATTTTGAAGATAACAATATCTAAGCACCTAAAAACTATATTCTAGAGGACTAACTACAAAATACCCATGGCAAGATTTATATCTTAGAGTTCTCAAAAGGTCAACTATTTTCAAAGACATATTGTGTGAGGCCTTGAACAAGTTTAATTTTCCAAACAATACTAAATCATCTTATTTTGCTTCTATTATCAAAGCTTTATAAGATTTTGAAAATCCCATCTCCTTCAAATCAAAGGACTTGCCATCTAAGAATATCATCAACCAAATCCTCCACTTATAGATTCAAGTTATTATCAACCATGAGGGATTCAAGAGAGTCCTCATGGATAACAATTTAGGATTGAATATTTATATTGAGGCCTTCCTTAATGCAATTAGACTTGATCATAAAAATACTTCATCTTTGGACATGGTTATCAAAGGTTATAAAAATGAACCATGAAGACCCTTGGGAATAATTATATTGAACATAATTATTGTGAAAAAAACTTTAGTTGCACCTTGTTAAGTGATATCTAATGAAGTTAGATACAATCTTTTACAAAGTATCCCTTATAGTTTTTCAAAGTTGTAGAACCCACAAAAGTTATTATTTCCCCTTACTATATTTCAATTGAAGATCATAACACCTCAACAATTTATTCCCATGGAAATAATGCCTACATATGATTTAGGAGAGAGTAACATTACTATTGAAGATAATCGTGCTCAAGATGAGACTGAAGAAGATGATTACAAACCTAATAACATAGATGAAATTTATCAAATATCATCGTCAAACCATGTGGTCCTAGGGAATATGGAGGTGAAATGCACACATTTAGTACTAGTGAATTATATTGTACTCCCATGATTTTTGAATGACCTTTCCCATCATTCGTGCTTAGAAATATACCATCTTCTGAGGTTAAAGGTAAGCAACCTATGACATATTTTATTTTCAATATTAATCATCCAACACAATCTCTTGGTCCACCCTGAGCTAGTTTAGAACAATATGGAAAAGGATACACGTGTGTAAATAATATGGGCCACAAAGGTAATGGGCCAGGGTGAAATGAACAAGGTATTATAGAGCAAATAATCCCAAATCCTCATCAATTCAAATCAAGTCTTAGATATAGTGCATACACTACAAAAAAACATAAATGCCTCTAAGTAGATCATAAAAATATTAATGCTTATGATTAGTATTATGCTTCAATGTATAAGCCTTTACATACTTCTCCAATTATAGTACATCTCATCAAATTAATCTTAACCATGTTACATCTTTAGTTTTATACATCATGACTTAGTTGAAGAAGATACCTCCCTGAGCTACTTACTCTTGATAATTTGATAATGATGAAGTCCTTCAATAATATGTTAGATCTTATGTTAATTTACCATATTTTCACATTAAATAAATATTTATCCATCAACTATGTCATGATACATACTTTGGAAAGTGTGAACCTTCATCCATCAGAGATTACATTCCATTATATCATTTTGATTCCTTGCCTACCACTCCATATGTTAAGGACCAATCCACATTACTCAACGAGGCAACAACTAATTTTAATATTTATGGTACCAAATATGTTAAAGTTGTATTACTTATCACATTATTAACAACTCAAGAAGATAAAGACTATTGAGGGATTTTGACAAATTTCTCTTAATTATTTGCTTAGGCTTATTCCAATATACCTGGTATAAATCCATCCATCATGGTTCATAATCTAGTTATCCATCTTAGTGTTAAACCAATTGACCAAAATATTATAAATATGCATTCCAAAGTTTCTTTATTAGTTAGAAAGGAAATCCAAGGAGTATTAAATGTGGGGTTCATGCAACCCATTGACTATTTACCTTGTATTTCCAACATTGTCCCCATTGCAAAACTTGATGAACACATTCGAGTATGCTTAGACTTTAGAGATTTGAACAAATTTTGTCCCAATGATGACTTTCCTCTACCTAATATTGATGTGACTATTAACTCTACCAAAAGGTATAAGATGCTTTTCTTCATGGATGGATTCATCGAGTATAATCAAATTAAGATAAATCATGTTATTCATTATAAGGATACATGTCTTCTTTTACTTTGATATGATGTGCACACACACATAAAAGTGGGATAAAATGTACACACCTATAAGATGTCTCCTAGGCATTTATTAGTTGTTAAATTTTATAATTTTAGTATGCTTGTGTGCTTGTCAATTATTAGTCTAAAGTAGTCATTATTGGCATGTTTCACTGAGTTTTGATGGTGTTTGACCCCTCTCCCCTTTGATTTCCCCTAATTAGACCCCTTTTTCCAGAGCATTTATACACTCTTGGTGCCTATCTAGAGAGTGTGTAGCTCTGAACACTATTTAGAGTGGCCCCTTTTAGCTTAAGTACCTTTGTCCCTTGTTCTTACTTTTTTCACTTTTTGACCATTGGAGGTTGGGTTGGTCACCAATAAGCTCCTAATTTGAATTTAAATTTTCTATAAATAAACATCCATTTTAGTTAGTTAAGGGATCTAAGTGAAATGAAAAAAAATCATTATTCAAATGTATTCATTGAGAAAAAGAGAAAATATTTATTAGAGAATTTATTGATATCACAAAAGTTCATGCTAGACACATTGCATGACATAGTTAGTCCACAATGAATTACTAAAATAAAAATATGAAGATAGTTTTGACAGAACATGCAGAACAAATGCATATGAGCTATGGATCTAGATATGAGATCAAAAGCAAAGACATACATGAAACCAACACAAGATATACGTGGAAAAACCTCTAAGAGGTAAAAACACACAAAGATTATTCATATTATGAGAAACTCAATGTACCCAATACAAGCTTTCTCTTCTCACTTTTTCTCCACAATTCTTCACAAACTAAGATGGATAGATTGGAATGCATAAGCATCCTCACTAGATTTTACAATGTAAAATCTCTATAATATAAGAAAATCCATATGACTGTTGTAATATAACTATTAAAAAAGTGGGACCCTTTCCAACGGTCAGATTACATGGGATCAACTTTGTCCCCTTGGTCACATGGGTTGGCATCTTTGACCATAGGTCATTATTCCAATCTAGACTAATAATTCAAACATTAATAATAATATGCTTCATTATTGCATGAGCATGAACTCATAAATAATAAAGAATATTATTTACTTAATGTTGTAATTAATATATGAAGGGTACATAAAGGCACCACTTAGCCATTACATGTTCCAACACTCCCCCTTAATGTTAAGTGGGGATTTTTAAAGCAAATATCCATCCATCTAGTCATTCATTTATAATAAAGGAAAAATGCATCACACTTCATGTGGATAAAGGTAGTGATGACATCCATAAAAAAGTTTCACATCCATAGAAAAGTTTCACAAATGTGCGACCTTTCCATAGGCCATAAAAGTATTCTATCATTTATGGAGGTGTCTTCTAAAAAATTGATATAGTTTAATGTATTAAAGGTACATAAATGCACCACTTAACCATTACATACTCCAACAATGGTCACCTTCATAAATAAAGGAATTGTCCTCCATAAACCATCTATGATGAGTTTAAGAGGGGAAGGAAAAAACCTTCATCATGCCAAAGTTACCTTTTGAAACAAAGGGAATTGCAATCCATAAACTACTTAAAGTAAGTTTAGGCTAGCATGATTGTGAGACTACCACTCACAGTTTCTCATGAATAATCAAAAAAACATTGGAGCCTTTTATAACATAAGGAACTCCATATGCTTATAAGTATTGGGTACAAAAGTAAAACTTCCATATGAATTTTACTAAAATCACATAAGTGATTTAACAATGCTATACAATGAGAAGAAGTATAGAGAAGAAGAAAGCTATAAGGTCAAGAAGCGACACTGCCATGCACACTCCCCCTCAATGGTAGCTCCAAGAGGCCCAACATTGTAAAAAAATGATAAGACTTGGTGGAACCAAGTGATTTATGAAGACATCTGCTACCTATGTACCCATAGAACATTATGCAAATCACCATTGAGTAGTTTTATCTTAGAAAACCTGTACATGTACTTCAATAGTTTATTGGTGCTACACTAGAATTTTCTCTAGAGTTATACAACTTTAACACCTGCACAAACTTCCAATACATCCAAAAACCAATGGATTCATGATATCATATAATGGTTAGAATCATTATAACCATATCCATAAATATAAAAAATGACATATGTTTTTTTGTGATAAAGTACATTAAAAACCATCAAGTCATAAACAAATTCACTAATTTGATTACAAAGCTAGTGACAAACATAAATTATTGTATGCAATTTATTATTGGACGTCTCCAATACTGACAAGATGAGCATCCTCATCTGTCATGTGATGCATATACAATAATTTTACTAATAATATGATACAAAATCATTTAGATATCTTATTAGCAAAAACTCATTGAAGTTGTATAAAAAATTTGCAAGTTTAATATGCTTTAATTTTTCCAATGATATAGATTTGGAAAAAAAAAATTGAGGTATATAGCCTCTCATACATCAAATAGAGATTAGAATGATATGCAATCATCTAATAAAATAGACATAAGACAAATTAATTTTAGAGATGTATGAATAGAATGCTTATTAAGTTAAATGATGGAGAGCTAATAACGTAAACTCCATTTACACTTGCATTTCAAAATGAAATATATAATCATGTTAGTATAAACAATCAAATGATTCATCAATCAAATGAAATAATCTAAACATGTTAGCATAAACTTGCTTTATTTATCAAATGATAGTATGTAAGCATTTTAGCATAAACAATCAAATGATACAACATTCAAATCAGAGTATCTATGCATGTTAGCATAAAAGATACTTTTTACAAATAGAATTATCAAACATGATCAAAATGAAACATGATGATATGTATAAAATGCTAACTTATTTTAAATTAAAAATAATCACAGTGTAATCAAAATTTGAAAACAATATTATTTTCTCATCTAACAACTTGAATAAAAAATTGAGATTCATCTCCATACATAATCATCAAAGTATGGTATGTATATTGACCTCTAGTCAATTATTAAGACTATCAAGATTAGATGATCTAATAAAGGATTTTTCACTTAGGTCTTTTTAGATTGAACACAAGTGAATAAGGCTACCCCTCACAGTCTAAGTTACCCAAAATTGGATCAACTTCCTTTAAGGCATCTATTTCTTCATAAGGAGAAATAGAAGAGTTAGGTTCATCAAATGACGAAATTAAATGATGTTCCATAGGAGGCTCACAGAAAGATCTTTAAGGACATAAACATTCCTATTTTCAATGATTTGTCTAGAAGACGAATCATACACTCTTAATACTTTAGTCTATTGTCTATAGCCTATGAAAAATGTAAGAACACAATGTAGGATTAAGTTTCTTTCTTGTTTATTTTAGGAATAAAAAATGGAAGCATTGCTACCAAATATCCTAATGTGAGCAACACTTGGTTTCTTTTTAGACCAAAATATATAACAATATAAATTTAGTTAGCAATTTGAAAGAACCTAGGAGAAGGTTCACTAACAATAAAATAGATTTACTAAACTATTATAATGGCACATAATATGACATGAAAATACAAATAGTGCCCAAATTGTGATCTAGGTACCATGCAATCCTCTATGCCAAGCCTTATGCATATATTTCTTGTCAAGTCATATAAAACATTATTTATAGATATGACACAAGTTTTAATATTAGTCTACATTTCTCATAGTGTAGAAAGATGTAAGGCTTTAGTAACATGATATTCTAAATATAAGTTTGGACTGATGCTTATCATGTAAACATTCTCAACAAACTTCAAGATGAAGACATAGAAGAAAGGCCTCCATAAATTACAAAGTGAATGTGAATTAGTTAAGACAATAATAGTGTGACATGGCAAAATCACCAAGATTTTGACACGGACCATCTTCATTAGCACACTTCACAAATAATTCACAACATGATAAACCACTAACAATATGATAATGAATAAAATGCTTCTATAAGGAGAAACAACATTTTGTCAGCGAATATCAATTTCCTCATCTACGAGGTATACTTATGAAATCAAATAAAAAAATCCATATGAATAACATACCAAAATAAATTGACATTTAAAGTGGCTTTTGGTGAAAAAATGAATGTTTCACATGTAATTTTGGATTAAACCAGGTTTGGAATTGGGTTGCCAAAACTAGCAAATATCCCTGAAAAAGTTAAAATAAAGTTTCTAGGATATTATGAATCTATAAACAAACATAATAAAATTTCAGATTTGTGAAACTTTAATTTTATTTATTTTTAATCAAGTTGATTCCAAAGTGACTTTACAAGTCAACAAATCAAACATAGTACATTATTTATACAATTTATTTTAAAATTGATCTTGAAAAATGATGCAAGCTTAATACGAATTCATTTTGGTTATTATTTTCATATCTTGTATGATAAGTAGATTGACTATAAGTCTTAGATGCATAAAACATTAAGTTTAAGTATTTATTTAAACACCCTTTATGGGTTATTCTATGTTGTTTTAACACACATACAACTACTTTAAACTAGGTTCACATATTGGTCAATTGATGAATTCATTCAAACATAAAAAAATGAAAATTCATTAACACAATAAGTTATACGACCAAATAGTAAAATGTCTCATAAAGAGATTATCAACATGCCTTAGATGTCTACTTCATTGGAAGCCTATAACTATGATAGGGAATCCAATTATACACAAGGTGAGTAATAAATCATCATGAAGAATGAACAAATAGCTCATATTAGTCTAATTCTCCAACAACTCAAAAGGGAACTCACAAAATAAAACATTTTGGAGTCAAAGTATATAAACACATAATACCAACTAGGAAGACTCTTGTCATTGATGTGAAATCATAAGTGGCCATGAAATAGTTAGATCAAGTTGACCATTAAGATTGAATCATGGTAGTAGGAGAAAATAGGTAGGCCTTTTAATAGTTTTACACAGTGGTAAATCCATATCCACTATGATAGTACTTATAATACTATTATGTAAGGCCCTATTGAAGCATAATATGACATTCATAAATGCTTTCAAGGTTATAATAAGAGACATACCAAGTCTAAATTCACCCTTTTAGATTTGCATCAAGATACATGTTTTACTAACAAACATAAAATTACACCCCTACAATGTTGGCACCATAGGTTTGCATTTTTGACACAAGAGGGGTTTAAGTTGCGACACTTAATTTAATGTGATTTTATACTAAATTTGATTATAAAACAAATTTAAAATGTATAATGACACTAAATTAATCAAAATACTCATGAAAACTTAGTGTTGCAAGTGTTGTAAGAATTTGTCACAAGTGTCATAAATAGTGTCACAAGAGCACTATTTGACCAAATTATTGTAGAAATAATAGTAAGAGATTTCAAATCAACTCAAAGACCTTCCTAATGTGTTTGAAATGTATCAAAACCTATAAATTGACTGGTTGGATGACTATGGTTTATACACAGTTGATAGGGTCACAAGGTAAACAAATTATCAGACATGGCACATGTTCCCATGTGAATAATCACGCATATTAAAAAAAGTTTTAATAATAAACTAATTTTGACCAAAATAATGGATGTCTATATTTTTATTAAAGTATTTAAAAAATAAAACATTTATTTAATGCTTTATTTTCTACCTAAGCAGTGGTCCCTACCTTATATTTTTTAAATATTTTTTTGGTAAAAAGTAAAATATTCAAAATATTTACTTTCATGCAAGTGGAGAGAAGGGGAGATTGCAAGAGCTCCACAGATACATTTTTAGCAAAATAAAGCTTGAAACCACCTATAAATTGCTTTCCAAAGCTGTTGGTAGACCCAGATTTGGGTTTTACAGATTGAAAAAGACATTTTAAAATTTTAATTACAACTATAACACCTAGAGGAGAGAGAAAAAATTAATTTTTTTTTTGCTCTTCAGGGTCTGGAAAAGGATCTAATAGACTTATAAATTAAAAAAAAGGGAAATCAGCCTTTGAATCTCAAAAAATGATTGAGAATACATGATTTTAGATTTTTTTCCTTCCATTGCCATACAAATCTATACACGGGCATTAATGGAGGCCGAGGAAAAATAAATTTAGCTACAAGCACTAATTTTTGATGAAATAAAGCTCAAAAACACCTTGAAATTGTCATCCAATGCCTCTGGGAGAACCATATCAAAGTTTAAATGATTGTAAATTATTATTTTTTTATAAATATTTAGGATGTAATATTAGTTGTTAGTTATTAGTTAGAGGGATGGAGCATGATATCCATCATGGCATCCAAGAGAATAGGAAAATGCATGATATTGATCATGGCATTGCAACAATCAAGAAAAAATCAAGCAACAAACACATGAATCAAGAAGCAATAAGCAGACAAAGGTGGCTAAGGGGCCATGCAAATAAGGGACATGGGCACATGTCACTCAAAATGGAAAGCAAACATATAAGGCATGTTAAAATTCCACATACACATACAAGTGGAGCAAGCAAAGTTGGCACAAGTGCCACATACACATAGAAGAGTACAAGCAAAGGACATTGGCAAATGTCCTACGGCACACACATGAATAGAAGTAAATGACATTGGAAAATGTCCTAAGGCACATACATGAGACAAGTAAGAATTAGAAATGCAATCACTTCAAGCTATGCTAAGAAAGAAGATAAAGCATGTAAAGAATGGAAAGATACAATCACATATAACTAATCAAAACAAGATGGAAATTATGCAAGACATGTTTAGTATAAGACTAGGTATATACTAAGAAATACACAAGTGCTAGATGCTAATGATATGTTGATAAAGTAATCTGTGTAAGCTAGTAGATAATGTACCTCAACATGATAAATTAGAGTGTGGAGTGTAGGAATGACATAACCTGGATGGTGTAGTCATGCCGAAGATATCCCCAGTGTGTATGTATATCGATGTGTGTCTCGAATGTATAAGTAGGAATGCCCCCTCAATGGGTAGAGTGAAGCAATCAAGTAGCTAGATTTCACTGGACACACTCAAAGAAGATCAAGTGAAGCATGGTAATGTAGATAAATTGACATACAATAGCATGGAATAACAAATGTAAGTCCTAGCATAGTAGTAACAATGTAAAGCATGGATGATGCACATAATCAAAATGTTTTTGTTGTTTTTGACATATTTGACTGTTTTTGGATTTTTTGAAATGTTATGTTATTTTTGTATTTTGGAATTATTTGAGATATGTACAATCAAACAAAAGAGATTATGTACAATCAAGCATAATAAACTATGCACATGTAATGATGGAAGGAAAACTATGTACAATCATGTAAATAAAGCAATATGTACATAATGATATAAAAGATTAGGCTGAAGGGGGGAAGGGGTCAAAGGATGGAGCCTACTGGGGATATAAATAGAGGAAGGGGTCATAACCATCATCAAATGTCTTGAGATCATCATCATAAGTGTCATCATATGCTATAAATGCTATGTTCATGGTGTCATCATGTTGAAGGCAAACAAAAGGTTGTTCTAGTGGTGTAGATGTTGACTCTAATCTGGGACATTTATCCCTACTAGTAAATGAATTTAGTCAAAGTAGTGGAGCTGGTGCTACTATAATATGAATAATACCTTGATCCTATAGTTTATCCAATCTCTACTATAAAGTTGTACATGATTTTGTATCATGACTTGTAATTCTATGAAAAGTACAAAATAGGTGACCATCCTATTGTGATAATCTATTGATAGATCTATGTCATACTATAGGTAATATGATCAAGTAATATCTATAACATAAACTATGGCTGATGCTATATGATGCCTGCCTGAATCTGAAAAAGTGGCTCTATATCCAAAGATGTAACCATGTGAACTATATGTACCAAGTGATCTATCTATGGCTGTGAGTGTGGAGTATATCCTGAGAGTGTAGTGTGAGATGCTAAAAGTGATGTAGGATGTGGAATGAGAGATCTAAAGTCATCTTGGTACTCTCCTAGGCTAACTGATGTAAATCTCAATCCACATAAATAGTCATCTATGAGTGTGGGTGTTGTATCATCATCTGAAGAAGCCTGGGAATCTGTATCAACATCATGTACATATGGTAACTTAGAATTCACCATAAGGGGTAACTATGATATAAAAGTCTCATCATTTTTAGTAGTAGAAGATGGTACTATTGTAAAAGTATCTGTAACTGATGGAGTAACTATGGAATCAATTGGAACTATTGGTATTACTATTGATGATTATGTATTTGTAATAGGTGTTGTAACTATGATTGATGGAGTAGCTAGAATGGTTGAAGTTGTTATGATTGGTGAAATATTTCAAGCTGAAGGTATGACTATAAGTGGAGTGCGATAAGTGCTAGTCTCTCTAATGTCATATGTATGTATCTGATCAAGAGAAATGCAATGAGGTGGTGGCTATATTGTGAGATAAGGCATCCCATCTGGCAAAATAGTTGAAGATGACTCTGTAGTTTGATAATATTTGAATGGCTAATTGTCTATTGGACATGTGTATAGATATCCTTCATGGAGAAACTTAATACATCGATGGAGATTAGAAGGAATGGCCCCCATAGTATGTATCTAGGGTCATCTAAGTAAAATATTATAGTGGAGAAGACTTGACATGACTTGAAACTATGTAGAGAGGGTTTTGGGTCCTACCATGATATCCAAAGTAATGGTGCCCAATATCTATTATGGTATATCATCAAACCCTCAAATGTTCTTATATGATTTTTGCATTGATACCATATCTACACCCATGGCCTATAAGAATGTGATATTACATATATTAAGTCTAGAACCACATCAATAAGAACTCTCTTGACTGTGCTGGTTTTGACTTGAACTTATATGAATAGTGGTAAATTTTGGTCAATAACTATTTAAGAAGGCATGTCCTCATTTTTAAAAGAAATTGCATCTTCTATAGTTTTTAAAGTGTTGACCACTGATGCAAAATAATAAGGTTCTAAATCAATGGGCATAAAAGTATGAGTGAGTGCCTGATAAAAAATGTCTTTGAAGACATTAGCTTTCTGAAGCAGTTCTAAGATAGAAGTCTTAGTTGGAGTATTTCTCAATTGATCAAAAACATCATATTCCTTGTGCAAATCTGCCTATGCAAGTGGGTTAGGCCTGGGATGAGAAGGAATAGAAGGGTGATGGGGCTCTTGGATAGGTGGAGGAGGCATGGTAACACATCAAGTAATAGCTCTAACCACATTATCTACTATCCATATAGGAGGAGTAGTGGCTACAAGAGGAGAGCGAAGATAATCGATGGGTCAAGGTGGTGGAGGGACAACTGGGCTCTCTAGCGATGGGTAGTATCTTGGGGAAGAGTGAAATGGACCATGTAACATGACTTGGCATGGGGTAGAGACTCCAAGGGAGGTGATGCAAGAGATGTATTAACATGTTTAAGAATAAATTGCTTAACATCATCCCGTATAATGAAAAACAAGCATGAAATGCAAAGAATGAAGCTTTGTACTAACATATGATAGACTTCATCATTTGTGTACATGATAGGGCCCATTATGGTTTCTTTATTATTTTTAGGAAATGTAAGAAAAGTTTGTACATAAGTGAGAATCATGTTTTCAATTTGATTATGGATGTAAGGTGACACCTCAAGAATTAAATAGGTGCTAGTATATGCAACTATGGATTTGACAATAATTTCTTTACAAAATACTATGAATTTTTGAGTTAAGTATGCAAGTAAAAATTCAAAAATTTATGGGAAAGTGTTTGATTTAATGGGACATTGTAGATGTAACTAGGGTTTTGAGGATTTTTTTTTGAAATTACTATGAATTTTTGAAATTTGAAGTGATTTTATGATTTTAATATGTAACTAAAAATTTAGAAAATGATTGAAAAATTATTGTAAAATGGCTGGGAGCTAGTTGATACAACTAGGGTTTGAAATAAAATTATTTTTGAAATTACTATTGAATTTGAATCAAATTTATGATTTAGATATGTAAACAAAAAATCAAGAAATTATTAGAAAATTATTGGGACCTAGTGTATGCAACTAGGGTTTGAAATAAAACTATTTTAAAATTTGGGATGAATCTCTGTTTAAAATATTCAAGAAAAAATTCAAAAATTTATGGGGAAAATTAGCTAGGAATTTACCCTACGGTTTCTAGGATTTTAATATGCAATTTGAAGTTAGGTTCACCAAATGATTTATTATTTTTGGGAAAATTAGTGTTTAATTTATAAATAATAAAAGGGTCTGAGTAGAAGAAAATCAGTAAATAATATTCCAAATTAAAGCTACTAATTTTTGAAATTTAATTGCAATTTGACCCTTTCTAAAAATAACAATGAGAGAGAGAAAATTAAACTTATCTTATTATGTGCTGATCTATCTGAGATAGGGTCTATAAATTTGTTTACAGGCCTAGGACACTGTCACAAATAGGATTCTAAACTTCATTTCTTTATTGTACATGAGCATTGAAATTGTACATCCTAATCTCTGGCGCTATAGTCCTTCATTGATGATATTGTCTTGAGGATCTAAGATTTTTGGGTTTTGTTCACCTAGTCATAGTGAGCCTATGTACCAAATTTTGAAGCCTTGATATCGATAGAACTCCCTCTAAAGCTAATTTTATATGTTTGTGTATTTTATGCACTTAAATATAAACTTTGGAAATAGGGAAAAGGGGTTAGTGTGTGTAAGATGCACTGGACGTGATTCACACCCCATGTGTGGGCATGCTTTCTACATACCAATACTTTGAGGGATCAAGCCATATGTAGTTCTCCCTTTAAGAGTGCTTGGTGCAATAGTGAATGAAAATGCAAGAAATGCAAAAACTAGGTGTGCTTGAGATGACTAGGGGTTGGTGTAAGGACTTAATTTAGCTTGAACGTGTATAGGTTAGCTGTATGTAGAGAATAAGGAAGATTGCTTGAGTAGTCTTGCTTGTTTGAGTGACATTTGTCAACCCTTTCCAAATGATCTTTGAATGGGATTTTATATGGATCTATTGGTCATGGGTTAGATGAACACAGACTAGGCCAACATAATAAATAAGAGGAATTAGGGAAAAATTATAATTTGGGCTCAAATTATGATTGGATAAGAGCACTAGAAAAGGGACACCTTAGGGTCCAACACTATAGTCTAACTTTGGCACTATTGTCTTGAGCAAACAAGACCTAAGGGGATGGATTAATCATGAAGAGAGGGTCTTGGCTCAGCTGGGATCAAGTATGGAAGGCTATGGATGACTAAGAATAAGTGAAAATAATCTTAAGAGGGTTATGAGAGCAAGCAAGAGGGACCTAAGGATTGGGTGTCATTAGCCATACTCAAGTTACCAATTTTTGTATTTTATATGATTACACTACCTTATACCGAATAATCTCGTATAGCTATATGGTTGCTTAAACTAGACATTTATCACATTAGGTTGTATAGACTACCTATTAGTTGTCCATTGCACCATTTATCTTCTTATTAGTTTAATATTTGTATCAATCTTGGATCTAGGTTATCCTTGAACATCAATTTTTTGCATGCAATATCCTTATTATATCCTTGATACACCCCTTTATTATAAACATTGTTACATCCATTTATCTATATTGAACCCTAGTGAGAGTTATACCCCATATCATAGACATAGGCTTTAGAACCCTTTCCTCTTGACATTTGAGTATAGATTACCTTCTACTAGGTCTATGGCTATTTTGGTTCCTTACCTGTGTTCTAAGTATACATAAGCTCTATTATTATGACCTTATTTGACTCATAATTTTTTGAGATAGAGAATAGTTATAGGTCATCCTAGCCTATGCATATAATGATGGTGTATTTTTATGGTATTAGATTGTATTTAAGGGGAAAATTGGAATTTATTATTATTTCTATGAGAAAGTGTATTCACACAATCATATTTTGCATAAAGAGTCTTATCTTAGAGATCATAAGATATGGGTTACAAAGAATCTTGTAATATGAGTTACAAATAATTATAAACCTATAAAATCATCATAGGTGTCATAAGGAGTCACACCAATAATGAGTTAGAAAAAATCTTAGTGTAGATTAATGAATTAGATGGTGATGATAAATAATGACATTGGGGTGGCAGAATTGGGATGTCTATATTTTCCCCTCTTGAAAAGGGAATTATGACTAGATGAAGTGGTAGCATTTAAAATAATGTAGAGGAAAAAATATGTGTGCACTAAGATTCCGCTAGTGGCATGATGGTTATGGAGATGGATGAAATCATGTAATTATTTTATTAGAGATGATGCTCCTCAAGAGGGAATGTAGGGATGAAAGACATGAATGTGATCTCAAAAGGAGGAAGAGGGATTGAAATGAATGAATGAGGGAAAAATTGGAGGGTGGGGTGAATAAAGAGGGTTTGAGTCTCTTGTATAGTATGATAATTATAGTTATAGATGTTTTGGTGGATGTTATGGATGTTTGAGATTGTACCTTAGGAGTTTGAAGAGGAAAAATATGTATATTAGTCTCTTGTTAGTCCAAATGAGAGAACATCAAGAATAAAACTTCACTAATACTAAAACCTCTTGCCTAGGAACTAGAGGGAGCTTAACATAATAAGCAATAACACAAAATAGATATGAATATAATACAATTTTTTTACCTCATTTATCACATTTGATGCTTACTTGTTGGCATAAAAATGTTCGTGCTCAGCCTATGATGATTTTAATCTTTTAATAATTCTCTCCCATGGTGGTAGCATCTCTCCAATAGTCACTCGTGGCTTGGTGTGAAGCTTGGCATGAATTGGGAATTGTAACACTACTCTCAAATGATTTAAGAAGGTATTCCATCAAAATGACCTTCCACACAAAATCTTGTAAAATAATGGTGTGGGAACTTGTATTTATAACTCAAATAACTAACTCTAACCATGGGTAGGTTAGGTTACATTCTAACTTGGATTGAGTCTAAATTAACCTAGGTTGAGTCAGTCTAACTCTGGGTGGGTTTGAGGCAATCATGAAATCTTGACACCATAGTTTTAGATATTTATGAGGCATGACAACTCACTTTATATATTTGTGAGGTTTGAGTCATATTTTTGAATACTTATGAGATAATAAATAACTTTATTAGCTCATTTGGCTTTTGACTTCTTTTTGGCTAAAAATTCTTTTTTTAGTAAATGAAATTCACTAATTTGATTTAGAATTTTTGTTTAAGCAAGTTAATTAGGATTTGTAATATAATTAGTCTTGCTTAGCGCTTTTTGGGTTTTGGTAATTATTTTAAATGTCATGAATTAATAGCTTGACATGCCAAAAGTGTTAACTTACTAGGTTGTAATTTGACTAGGGTTAGAATTGAACATGTTAGTGATGCATACATGATGATACACCAAATAAGCTAGCCTCATCATGTTTCTAGGCAATTAAATACCTCATGTGAATGAAATTGGTCAATTCAAGGGATTTTTAGGCTTAGTATATGTTATTTTCTAGAAATTAAATTGAATGTCAGTTTAAGCACAAAAGTGGCCAAAATTAAGTGTCTACATTTTGCCCCTATTTGAGAAGGCATTTTAAGACATAGGCACAGTAATGTATTTTAAAACAATGAAAAAATCATTAATTTAAACAATTCATGCCATAAAGGGTGGTTGATAAGCCCTTGATGCCCCCTCAAGGGAATGGGCAAAAAAATAGAATCATCAAACATTCCTTCGAAATGAGAAAAATAACACGGTCTAGATGGTAATAAGGGTGGGATTATTGAATTGATCAAAGGTGATTATAAATAGTAATAGCAATGGAGTCAATGATTTGACTAAAGGAGGTTATAAATTGTAATAGTGGTGGAGTCACTAATTTTCCCAAAGGCAGTTATAATCAGTAATGAAGTGTGTGACACTAGTTTACCCAAAGGTGTTTATAAGCAGTGGCTTATATAGATGCCCCAATAGAGCAGTGGGATGAAGACTGAGTTACCCAAAGTTGTTTATAATCAATAACCAAATAAAATACACTGATTTTCCTAAAGGTGGTTAAAATCAAGATTAAAAATCATGAAACACTAATTTGCCCAAAGGCAGTTATAATTAGGAATGGAAAGGGACCTAACCAATTTTATTAGAACTTTCCATTTTTCTTGGACTCATTGTTGACATTCTTCCAATTCTCTTTTAGTAACAAGTCACCAAACTCAAATTCTTGATGCTTAATGTGCCTATTATATTAGCCTTGAGTCAGTTCTAATAAGCCCAAAGATTATTCAAGGTAGCTAAGCATTTATCATTAAGTAGATCTAGTTATTGCAAGTGAGCCACTCTATAGTCTTAGTCATCGATGATGTGATGTAATGAAATTTGAAGAGAAGCCAACTCAACCTCAATGAGAAGAATGGATTCAGTTCCATAAATAAGTGAATAAGTTATAGCTCCTAGTAGAGTACAAAATATGGTATGATATGTCTAGAGGGTGTTAAATAGATGAAAGTGCCAATTACGACCAATGCTATTGACAATATTCTTTAGAATGTTGTTAATGGTTTTATTAGAAGCCTCAGTTTGGCCATTGCCTTATGGATAGTAAGTGGTAGATAAATTTTGTATTATGTGGTATTGAGATCAAAGTGCTTTCACATATTTATTCTTGAAAGATTTACCATTATCAGATATAATGTTAGAGGATGTGCCATAACAAAAATGAGGTAGTTGAATATGAACCTAGAAATCTACTTACCCTGATGTAAGTGAGGGGAATGGCTTCCACCCATTTAGTGAAATATTTAATAGTAGTCAGGATGTGTTTATGGCCATCTAAGGATGTTGGATTGATCTTCCCAATAAGGTTGAGTCTTTGCATTGAGAATGGCCATGGTGTTGTCAATGGTTTAAGTGTTTTAATGGGAGCATGAATTAGATTGGCATGCTTATGACACTTGACACACCTCTTCACATATGTAACTACATTGACTTTAATCATTGGCTAGTAATAATTAGTATGCATTAAATTTTTGGCTAAGATTAACTCATTGGTGTGGGCTCCACACACTCCTTCATGGACTTCCCTCAATCTAGTTTGGATTTTTCCAAAAGTAAACAGTGAAGCAGAGTTCTATCATAGATTTTAAAATACAAGGTTGGTCCAAGTATGGTATAATGAGATGATTTATGGGTGGAATATTTTTATGTCTTGTGTGATAAATCAAGAGGAATGGTTTTGTCTTTAATATAGGCATGTATATCTAAGTACAAGGGAGACTTAGGACCAACAATGTCATAAACCATCTTGATGGTTGATTATTCATGTATTTTCACTAAGAGATGTTCAACAAGAAAATGATAATCTCTAGATCTATTGGTAATATAGATCATGGAACCAATAGCGGCCATGGCATCTATTATTCTATTATTGACCTAAGGTATTATTTCAAATTGTATGTTGATCGAGAGTATCGATTATTTCCTTATAGGGTACCAAATTATCATATTTGGTATGGTAATGATCTATGGTCTAATTGATGATTAATTGAGAGTCACCATACACTAATAAATGTTGAATGTTCTATTGTACTACTTGATGAAGTGCTATAATGAGTGATTCATATTCAACCATGTTATTGGTACAAGGAGATCTAATATGAAAGGACTTGCGAATGAGATCCCTTTTTGGCATAATAAATAATATTCTGACCCCTGATCCTTGAGTTGTGAATGATATATTGAAGGACATATTCCATAGTTTAGCCTCAGGAGGTGCATATATTTCTTCAATGGTCATAATGGCCTCATCTAGAAATCCAAATGTAATAGGTTGAGTATCTTGAAGAGGATCTTCAACAAGCTAATTTGTGAGCACTTGCCACTTAATGGATTTTTGGTTGGCATATTTAATTTTGAACTCACTTAATAGTATGATCCATTTTGCCATATGACCCTTTAATTCTAATTTATAAAGTAGCTATTTGAGTGGATCTACTTTGGTGATACCAATGGTATTGTTGTTTAGCATATAATGATATAATTTTTAGGCTACAAACACCATTGCTAAATACATTTTTTCAATCAATGTATAGTTGTGTTCATACGTGACTAAAGTTTGGATTAGATAATACACAACATGTTCCTTTCCCTATTCATCATATTGTGCCAAAAAATCCCCCAAGACATTTTTAGTTGCTGACATGTAAAGAAATAATGGATTCTTTGGCATTAGTGGCAAAAAAAGAGGTGGGTTGGCAAGATATTATTTAAGTTGATCAAATGATTTTTGTCACTATTCATTCTAGGAGAATGTAACACCTTTATTCATTAAGTGTATAAATGGATGGAATTTATCAACTAGTTATGAGATGAAACAACTGATAGATTAAATCTTAACCTATAAACTATGGATCTGCTTCAAGGTAGATGATGGTGGCATTTATATAATTGTATGGACTTTGGCTAGGTCAACTTCAATTCCCCTATGATAGACAATGAAACCTAATATTTTTATAGAATTAACACCAAATACATATTTCTTTGGATTAATCCTAATGTTGTACTCATGAAGTCTCTAAAAGATTATTTGTAGCACAACTGGGTGATCAACACAAGTATTTGATTTACCCAAAATATATTCAACATATTCCTCAACAATGTCATGCATCATGTCATGAAAAATCACTATCATATCTCTTTAGTAAGTGGATCCAACATTCTTAAGTCCAAATGATATCACATGATAAAAAAATATTCCCCAAAAAGTGGTGAACATTATCTTATGCTAGTCTTATGGTGTTATGTTGATCTGATTATAACCTAAAAAACCATCCATTAGATAAAACATTTCATAACCAACCGTTGCGTAAACTATCATGTCAATATTAGGCAAAAAAATTCATCTTTCTGGTAGGCTTTATTGATATCTCTAAAATCAATGTAAATCCTGATACCTTTTGACTTATTACTTACTAGCTCAATGTTTGATATCCACTCTGAATAGTCGATTGACCTGATGCATTTTGCATCTAAGAGTTTTTCCAACTCTTTATTTACCAACACAATAATATAACGATGTACCTTACACAAATTTTATTTAATAGGATTGGCATTAGGATATATAATGAGATGGTGTACAACCAAGGCAGGGTCCAAACCTAGCATGTTTGAGTAGGCCCATGTAAATATGACAACAAATTCCCTTAAAATGGATGTAAAAGCTTCAAATAACTCCTTAGTGAAGGATGTGCCTAGTTTAATCCACTTTGGGTTCTCTGGAGTCCTAATGTTCACCTATGAAGTATCCTCAATAATAAATGTATATCCATCATCTAGAATAGTTGGCAAAGATTTGAATTGATTGGAAATGATAAAGTCCTCCAAACAAAATATATCATCTAATTATCCTAAACAAGAAGAATCAGACTCTCCTAATGCTAGCATTGACCATTAGCATCGACCATGATACAAATAATTTAGGGCACTCATGAATAATCTATGTAAAATCTTGATGCTCCTTAGTACTGATATTTGATCCATAAATAGATTATGTGCTATTGGTCTCCTATGCTTCATAGGAAGATTGGTGAACATCTCCATCTAATGGTGATGGAAACCAATTTTCACCAAGAGACTTGCCTCTCTTTAATTTTTCCCTGGTCATAAAGTTCCCCAAAGAGGTTTTCACTTTTAGATCTCAATGTTTGATTTTATTTTTGTTTTTGGCTAGGGAAGTTCACCCGCTCTCTAATGTAGGTAGTAGGATCTAATATAATAGCAAAGCTTTGCTTGTGGTCTCCAAAAGGTATCTAACTCTTTAATCCCAAAAATTTGCATATGGCCTCATCATTTTTGAACTCATATAATGGCACTATTGACTCTTGTTAGTCCCATTCTATCAATTGGGGATGGTAAAGGGTTAAATGCAAAGGTTGATAAACAAGTCTAATGGTGTAAATGATATGGGGGTTAAATTTTTTTATAGTGGTAAGGTCATAATAGATGTTATAATTAGATCCTATATAATTATTGGCATCATCTCTTGAGGTGTTTTCAATTATGTCTCTAAGGTGGCCAAGAGTGTTCATAAGGTGGCAGTTATGCTAGTAGGTCAATGACAAAGTGTGACTTAGTGATCATGCATGGACCTTGAAATATTTTCTTAGTTAGGCAAGATGATGGAAGTTATTGATGTTTTGACCATGTTTGATGGGCCCTATGGGGTATAAAGAGTGATTGGTGTACTTATGTAAGTGAAAGGAATTTATCTAATTAGTCTTGTGAAGGTCTAGGTTATCTTAGTCATCTTGGTAGAGTTTTTTGAGTAAGCAGATTGATGATGTCAACATTTACACGTGTGAAGGTGTTAGAAGAAAGTGGTCACATGGGTTTATTTAGTTTTGTACCTAAAAAATGTATTTCAAGTTTCAAACCTTTAAATTATGTTTATCAAAATTTATGATGGTTCAAAGTTACTCTCCTAGGTAGATTTCATTGTTTTCCATAACCAATTTTGCATTAAAAAGTGACTGTTGGAATTCAAATATTTGAATTTACAAATGAAAACTAGTATGTAGTGTTTTGATTATAAATTTTAATGATGGATAAAAAATCAAACTGGTAGATAACTTCAAGGGAAATACAAGAAAATTGATTTGGAGGTTTGAATGGTTGTATAATTGCATTTATTGTGGTTTAAATTTGATTGAGGGTTTGACTTTATTCTACAAATGACTCGAGAAGGATGTTTGAGTTTTTCTTGATGGTGTGGATGTTTCATGATGAATTATCTATTAGATAATGTTATATACTCCTCGAGGATTATCTATATGGATTTTGGAGGTTTTACCAATTCATATTTAGTATAAACCATTGCTTGGAAGTTGACTTTTTGTTCGTTCATGGTGTTTTCATGTACAAAAAAAATGATTGAAAGGTTTTGCATATGTGGAGGTGTTTAGTGATGAATGCAATCACTAAAAGATGTATTAGGATTCATTTGGCATGGACCTATGTGCTTTTAAGTGGTCTTGTGTTTCTTATTTTGCTCAGTGAAGTGTTAAAAGGATGAATAGGTCTCCATGGACCTAAAATGGCTTCTTAGGCCTAATTGAAAGGTGTTGCTACTTAAGGGTGATATATAAAAGATATGGAAGAACTATGTAGGTGGTGTTGATCTTATTATAAGTATGATAGAAGCATTAAGGGATAATGTATGTCTTATGGTTGAATAAGAAGGTGGTGATCGTATAGACTCTATAAAGAGCAAAATCAAAGATGAAGGTTGCTAGATTGGATGAGCGAAGAATAGAGAAGAGTGAGTAAGCTTTGTGGATGGATTTTAGAGAATAGTAGTGTAAGGGATATGTGTGTGACCTAGTGGTCATGTTTCTAATGTTGTAATAGTGTTTTACAGGGTTGATGATTGAGAATGAGTGAATAAGTGTATAGTGGTCCAAAAGGTTGTTTTGGATGCATTACTTGTGTGCGAAGGCTTGATAAAGTGTGAAGGGTAGAAGAGAGATGTTATTCATAGTTTCTACATTAGATTGGAATGAAATCAAAGTTATGGAGGTGTTGTGTGGGTGCTCAACATCTAAGGGCAAGTGGGTGTTTGTCCATGCTTAGGGGTTGGTGTTCCTTGTGAAGTGGGTGCTTCATTAAAGTCTCTTGTTTATGATATCTTATAGGAATATAGTCCATGTGCTTTTAGTCTTGAGAGTGGGTTTTATCCCCCATGAGGTTTTCCCACATAATTCATATATTTTGTTTATTGATCTTGTATGGTTTTCTTAGTTCATTTCATTGAATGGTTTTTATGCTTCATGAATGATTATATTAAATGGTTAAGAGTTTGAAGGATTGGAATTGAAGTGGGTTTGTTTGCATCAATTATTCACCCCTTAGTGATTGTACCTCTAAGAATTGGTATTAGATTCATACCTTATTTAAAAGTTTAACCACTTGAAGGTGATCAAAGGTACAATGGGTAGTCATCAAATGCAAGGTGGTTTCTATACTAGACAAGCACCACTGTTTAGTGGATCCAACTATTCTTTTTGGAGTGAAAAGATGAATACCTACATCATGTCTCTAGGTTTTGACATTTGGAAATCTATTATGGAAGGGTATTCTATACCCCTACTCCTCCAACTAGTGCAACTGACAAGAAGTTGAGTTAGAACAATTATAAATCTATGAATGCTATCATTTGTGGCCTATCAAAGGCTAAGTTCAACAAGGTAATCCATTGTAATTATAATAAGTAAATGTGAGATAAATTATAGATCAAATATAAAGGGGATTCAAAGGTTAAATTGGCTAATTAAAGACCTAACAAAGGCAATTTGAGGGCCTAAAAATGAAGGAATAAGATACTATGGAATCTTATCTTCTAAGGGTTAATGAAATGGTGAACATGATCAGAGGTATTGGATAGGATATTGAAGAAGCTAATGTAGTATAAAAAGTATTAAGGTCTCTCACTCTCAAGTTTTATTCAAAAATTTTTGCTGTAGAAGAAAGTCATGATCTTAGGAAGATGAAGATGGATGAATTGCAAGGCATTATTAAAACCTATGAGATGAGAGTCAATGGGGAAAAACCACCAAAGAAGGAATCAAACTTCAAGGTGATCAATGAGACAAAAGGCAAGAAGAGCAATTTAAGTCTTGAATACTTTGATCTTAATAAAGATCAACTTGAAGCCATGATTGCAAATTTTTTTTATGTAGGATTAGATAAATATGAAGGGAAGCTTAATTTTAATTTTTTTTCATGTGGTAAAGTTGGTCATTTTGTAGCTAAGTGCCTAGATAGAGGCAAGCATGAATACAAGGAAAATCATAAGGAATCTCATGAGGATGAGCACAAGAAATCTAAAGGTCTTTTTCAAGTACGAAAAGTTATTCAACATGAGAAATGGAAAGAAAGAGTCATATAAATGTAGTATGAGACTTTAACATGAAGAAGATAGTAATTCATCTGTTAAGGAAACACATCAAATAGTGATGATTCATCTCATGATGATAACAAAGAGATAATGTTTATGGATCTTGAGGATGATGAAGGTGAATGTTCTTTAGGCAGAGATATCTTTGGTAGAGATAGATTAGAGGAAGAAGATGAGAAATTCACTCTTGAATACAAATATCTAAATACCTTGGAATAGTTGAAGCTTATACAAGGCAAGAACATAAATCAAGCATCCTTCATCAAGACCTATGAGGAACAAATTGAGTTATTTGAAGAAAGGTTGAGCAATGAAGTCAAAGAATATGATGAGATCACTCAACACCTTGAAACTCATATTTATAGCCTTGATGAAGAGGTAAAGATTAAAGATGAATAATGTGTCAAATATAAATAAGAGATGGAGTCTTTACATGTGAAACTAGATCAAGCTATGAGCAAGCTTGAAACATATCATAAATTTGAGAAAAGTATAATTGATATTAATGACCTATTGAGAAGTTAAAATATCTCAAATGACAATTCAGGCTTAAGGTTCCATGAATATGTTCAAAAATATAAGAAGATTGGGAAGACTAATGATAGATCAAAAGACTAATCATGTTAAGGAGAGTGATAGTAAAGACGAGAAGGATGTCAATATGAATAATAAGGATAAATTAAAAATCTAGAAAAGTTCAAATCAAATTAAGTGACCCAATGCAATAAGGTATGATAACTCCTTCAATGGTTACTATTATTCTTGTCATCAGTTTGGCCATAGGATCATTGATTGTAAAAGTAAATATCCTAGTAAGAGATTTGCATGTAATTATGAGCAAGATAATGACAAACATGAAGAATATCATCACTCAAAATAGTCAACCATTCCATAAGGAAATAATGACATCTTGTGCTACAGGTATCAAGGGATTGGTCATATTGCAAGGTCTTGCAATGCCTTCATCAGTAAATCAAATGATCAGGGGTATGAATGCAATAATAAAACTTCAAGGAGTCATCATGTAGCCCATACACAAGGTATGTACAATCAAAGAAACTTTTTTGTTTCAAGTGTCAAGAGAGAGGTCACATAACAAGGTTCTATAGGAATGGTTAGAATTTTACATCAAAGAATGTCAATTCTAACATGAAGAAAAGGAGACATAATGAATGGATACCTAAGGAGGTGAATGAAAAACATGTTTAAAATGGATTGTTTGTCATGATAGAATAGGGTACAAGTTAAAGTGTTAAATATCAAGTCTTATTTGACCAATTAGACAAAATAACCAAGTAAGATTCTAGGTCTGAAGGAAAGAATGAAGTTAAGGACTCATTCAAAGTCAATTTGATGATGAGGGAGGACTGCAAGCCAAGTGAGAGCATGGAGATGTGGGAGTCTCCTAAGTTTTAGGACTTTTAGTCTCTTTATAACAAGTGGGTGTCTCTAATTTTTCTTCTTAGGAGACATATTTCATATGTAGAAGCAAGTATGTGTGTTTTAGGTGATGTACAAGAGGTTATAATCAGTACATATGTATGTATAATTATTGATTAGTCTTTTAGACCAATGCCATTATGGTTAAGATTAGATGATATTATGTTGACAAGACTTGTGTTGATCATATAAGGTCATTGGTTAAATGGGATCAACAAGTTCATGTGTTAGCTCTAAAAGTTTGTGATGAAAAACTTCAAGAAATCTGATCAGGGACATTGGTCCTAAAGGTAAGTTTTGGTCAATCTTTGAAGCTTGGTTTAGGAGGACTAATCATGAATAATGAAGGTAAGGTTGATATGGAGTGTGGAAATGACTTTTCAAAGTGTATTCCATGGGTTTATGTGTGCTAAATTAGTCAAAATAACCATTCATGACCATTTATTCAATTCGACCATTTTATTCAATGTTCACTGCCTAGTGAGAGCCCATCATGCAAAATTGATGTTTTTGAGATATATAAGGCTAAACAAGGATTAAGTCCAGTTGGATTTGATGTTTCCAAGGGAAAAATGTGCCTTAAAGGTGTGAGAATGATCACATGATTAGTTGAAGGTGTTTTGGCATAGTGATAGGGGTATACATAGGGTCTGTAGGCACAGTCATGAGCTTTCTAGGTGTCAAATGAAGATTGGTGAGTGTTCAAGGTGAATTTATGGCATAGAAATGTGTGTTCACATTATAAAGGTGTGATCTAGGTGGTTTTAGGATTTGAATGCCTATTGAGGGAAAGTTGAAGTTTTTTTATGACTCTTAGGTATGATAGTCTTTGCTTAAGGGCTAGTAGGACAAAAACCACATTCATGGTTCTATGGGTTCCTCAAGGAATAAAACCTCAAAAATTGGTCTAGTAGTGTATATTGGTGACCTTTAGGTGTCAGAGAAGTTTTAGGAGTTGGCATTGACTGAAAGATGGTAAGTTGATCACATTTTTTTTGATGCCCTAGTGTTTTAGCTCATGTGGGTTAGTGACCTTACCAAAGGAGTTGAGGTCTAAGGCTACTTAATCAATTAAAATGGATAAATGGGTGCTAAAAATAATTTCAAAGTCATATGAAAGTGTATAATTTGCTCTATGGTTGAGCATTTGTTCAAATGGAGGGCTAATTAATAGGTTAGTTTACAAAGGAACTATAGTGCAAAGGAATATTTGGATGATGAAAATTGGTATGAATGAGGGGGTATATGAGTGTACATCAGATATGAAGTTTCAATTCATGATGGTCTCTACATAAAAATTTATGGGATATGCAATGTTTAGGTAAGGATATAAGGCCTTTAGACAAGGCTAGGTGATTCAAATGGATTTTTTGGTCATTTTATCCAAAATACCATGGTATGTATGTTCTCATATGAGTTTTTTAGTCTATTTTGAGAATATTTCATGTCTGAAGAATGGATTAAACATCTGTTGGTGATCATGAAGTTGGTTTGTGAGGGAAAATTTGAATGCAACTATGAGGTTTCATCATGGTTAGAAATGGTTTGAAGGTGCTCAAGGGGTGCCTAAGTTCAAGTGACTTAGGGGGATTCACTCTCAGTGTTATTAAGGTGTTATCACTCCTATTTTTTTGATATTTTCACTTCTTCTTCATAGAGCAGTGCATGGTCAAAGAAGAGTGTTGTCAATGAGTAGGTTTGAGGTAGTCATGGTAAGAAATGGTGTGCACAGTGATAGGGGGAGTTTATATCATCTCTAAAAAGATTTCACTTATTGATGATGGATTTGAAAACATTTAAAAGACCTCAAGATTAGTAGGTAAACCCAATTTGTCATTATGTCAAAGGGGGAGAAAGTGTTTGTAAAGGGAGAAAGATTATGTTCATAGCTTTGTGTTATTGTTTACAAGTGTTAAAATCAATTACAAAGGGGGAAATTGTTGAGGTGTTGTCAATGATTTCTACAAGGTGGCCAAAATTATTCATGAGGTTTTAAGTATGCTAGTAGGTCAATGACAAAGTGTGCCTTAGTGATCATGTATAGACCTTGCAATGTTTGCTTAGTTAGGCAAGATGATGGATGTTGTTGACCATGTTTGAGGGGCCATATGGGGTATAAGAGTGATTTTTTTAATTATGGAAGTGAAATTAATTCATATAATTAGTCTTGTGAAGGTCTAGGTTATCCTAGTCATCTTGGCAGAGTTTTATAATAAGTAGATTGATGATGTTAGCATTCTCACATACTAAGGTGTCAGAAGAAAGTGGTCACATGGGTTTGTTTAGTTTGTGCCTAGAACATGTATTTAAACTTGCATACATTGAAATGATGTATATAAAAATTTATGGTGGTTCAAATATGTTCTCCTAAGCAGATTTCACTATTTTTCATAGCCAATTTTGAATTAAAAAGTGATCGTTGGAATTCAAATATTTGAATTTACAAAGGAAAACCATTCTGCAGGGTTTTGCTTATAAATTTTTATTATGGATGAATTTGATGATGAATTAAAAATCAAAGTGGCATATAAATTTAAGGGAAATCTAGGAAAATTGATTAGGAGGTTTTAACGATTGTACAATTACATTTATTAAGGTTTAAAGTTTACTAAGGGTTTGACTTTCTTCTACAAGTGACCTAAGAATGATGTTTGAGTTTTTATTGATGGTGTTTAGATGTTTCATGATGAATTATCTATTGGAAAATGTTTTATACTCTCTGAGGATCATCTATATGTATTTTAGAGGTTTGACCAATTCATATTCAATATGAACCATTCCTTAGAAGTTGAATTTTTGTTCATTCATTGTGTTTTCATGTACAAGGCAAACGATTAATAGGTTTTGTATATGCAGAGGTGTGTAGTGATGAATTTAATAACTTGATGATGTCTTAAGATTAATGTGTCATGGATATATGTGCTTTGAAGTGGTCTTATGTTTCTTGTTTTGCTCAGTGAAGTTTTAAAAGGATCAATAGGTCTTTATGGACCTAAAAGGGCTTCTTAGCCCTAATTGAAAGGTGTTTTTGATTAAGGGTTATATATCAAAGATATGGATGATATATGTAGGTTGTTTTAATATTATTATAAGTGTGGTAAAATACTTAAGGGCTAAGGTATGTCTTATGGCCAAACAAGAAGGTGGTGATCATATAGACTCTATAAAGAGCAAAATCAAAGATGAAGGTTTCTAGATTGAATGAGCGAAGAATAGAGAAGAGTGAGTAAGCTTGGTGGATGGATTGAAGAGAAGAGAAATGTAATGGATATGTATGTGACCTATTGGTAATGTTTATGATGTTGTAAAAATGTTTTGTAGGGTTGATGATTGAGAATGAGTTAAGAAGTGTAAAGTGATCCAAAAGGTTATTTTGGATGCATTGCTTGTGTGTGAAGGCTTGAGAAAGTGTGAAGACTTGAAGAGAGTTTTTATTCATTATTCCTCCATCAGATTAGAAGGAAATCAAAATTCTGGAGGTGTTGATATTATATTTTTTGTGTGGGTGCTCAACATCTAAGTGAAAGTGGGTGCTTGTCCATGCTTAGGGGTTGGCGTTCCTTGTGAAGTGGGTGTTTTACTAAAGTCTCTTATTTATGATCTCATATATGACTGTAGTCCATGTGTTTTCAAGATTAAGAGTGTGTTTTATCCCCCATGAGGGTTTCCCACATAATTCATGTGTTTTGTGCAATAATCTTGTATGATTTTCTTAGTTTATTACAATGAATGGATCCTATGATTCATAAATGCTTATATTGACTGGTTAAGAGTTTAAAAGATTGGAATTGAATTTGATTTTATTGAATCATTTATTCACCCCCCCTCTTAGTGATTGTACCTATAACATCATCATTGATAGTAGATGGTGTTGGAACATGAATTAGGTATGTGAGGTCATCCTAGGCAGTTTAAATCTGATACCATGGGTTCCCTGGTACTTAGTCATTGAAATTGGTTTGATCATTACTTGTTGATGTAGCCCAAGGCCTTAAACTTCATAAGATATGTGATCCATAATTTGGTTTGAAATAGGCTTGCACTTTGGTAACAATCAGCCAACTCATCAGTGTAGAGCCATCAATCATCTTTTGCTAAGGTGTCCTATTCTAGGCCAGAGGCCAGTTTGAAGACAATGGGCTTATTTAGCTGAGATTTTCCTTTAGTTTCCCATGCCATAATAGTAGTATTGGTCATATGTATCCCATAATATTTAGAATTTTTAAGGAATTTGGTAATATATAATGCATTATGGGTGTTATATTCTCTGATAACTTTGACAGTTACATAGAAATGATTGGAAATTTTAGGTGGAGGCATGGTATAGGTATAGGCTATGATATTTGGGTCAATGTAATTGGCATTTGGGCTTGATTGAATGGCTTTTCCTTTTTCAAAATTTTATATATCTAATTTGGGCATAGGATTCATGCCAAGTTGGTAGTTGTAGCTTTTATACTTGGCCTCAAGGTGTTTACACTATTGATATATTTGAAGATACATTGGTATAATCATTTCCATTCCTGAGTGTGGAAATTTTATACATTGATTAAATGTGAAAGGTATATCCCTGATTTCATGGATCTAGGGTCAACCCAATAATAGATTATAAGATAATTCTAAGTTTAAAACATGACACATAATATCATGGGTCAATGGCCCAATGACTATTCATAGGAAGATAATACCTTGAGACTCTCATTCTTCATTATCATATGCCTTGATAATGATGGTATCTAGATGCAAGTCAGTTGTTGTATATATGAGATATTTGATCAAATTTAGAGACACAATGTTGAGACTTGAATTGTTGTCTATAAGGACATGTTTAACTCTATGGTTCATTATACTAACTTTAATGTATAATGGGTTATTATAAAGAGGGCCCAGAGAAGACATATCACTTTGGTCAAAGGTGAGATGTTGACCAGGGGGTAAGTGACTTACCATGTATTGGAATTTTTTTGGAGTAATATTATCTTTCACAAAGGATTGGTTTAAACACTCATTTAGGATGTCTTTGTGGATGTTAGAGATACATAATAAATACATGATTGATATGTGTGAAAATGTATTCTTCAGTTGTTCTGTAATATCATTGATTTTCCCCTTAGTTTTATCAATTGGTTTAATTTTGATAGGCACATAAGGTTGGTTAGGCTCATTTATAGTATTTGGATGTGGTCCTCTGATTTTCACTCTAGCTCATTGAGTTATGATTACATAATCTCAATTTGGAACTTGGATTTGGTAGTTGTATGGGTAGGTAGGGATGATATAAATGATGATTCTTGGATGGTATGATGCATAATTATCAACATGGCCCATAGAAGAATCACCAAAATATGGAGGTTGGTAGGTATTATTCAAAAACTAGGCATTATTGTGTGAAGGTCCAGGTCTATTTGTAGTTTGTTTGGGGTTGATAGTGATGGTGGTAACATGACCACCTAAAACATGTCCTATAACATTGTTATAGGTATATGAAATTTTTTGAAGAAAAAACACTAAGAGGGGGGGGGGGGGGTGAATCAGCATCTTAAAACTTTCTTTCAATTCCTCCTTAGCATTCATGAACCATCACATCAACATATAGATCAAGCAATGCATAAGTAATCACCCATACAATTGTGAAACAAGATTACACAAGATAACACATCATATATGTGGGAAAACCTCAAGGGGAAGAAAACCCACTAATCCCTGCAAATGGAATATAGTCATATAAGTCAAAATATCACAATTTAGTGAAACACTAACTCCACATGGAGCACCAACCCCAACTAGCTAGGAGCCAAACTAGCTAGGCTTTAGCAAACACTAAATTTCAAGGAGGTACCAAACTCCTAGATGACTCAAAAACAACTCATAAATATTATTAATTTTATAAAATTAAGAACACCTTGTTTCTCAACCAATTGATGATGACCACCTCTTTAGATCTTCATACTCTTATCCCTCTCAAACTGCCTTCTAGGCCTCTTCACTTAATTAGTTCTCTTTTAAGACAAATTATGTCACATGACCTTGATATTCATATGAAGACATACTATTAGATATTAATGATATATCCTCTACACTCATATGATGTTCTATAATACCTCTTTCTTCTAAAAAATGTGTTATATCATTCACATTCCCTTTACCTACATAAATACACCTAAAACTACCTTGTATATATACACACCTCTTATTCATATACCTCTTGGTCAGACATATAAACTTAAACACTTGTATTAACATTAAAATAGGTATTATAACATGTTTCACACTTTAATAACTCATTATAATAGGTCTTCCTCAACTTAGAACACCAAAACCTCTTTTAGGCCTTAAGGAGACCTAATAGGCCTTTCGTAGCAACACATTGCCTTACGTTCTTATTGAAATAATTTAACTTAATTTACAATAAATATAATCTCATAAATTTATAAAATAGACCCCAATAAACATATTATAATGTCTATAACACTTTTTAGCACCAACCCCTTCATGAACACTCCTTGTAGCACTGTTCAAAATTAGGCCTATGAACCTACATAAAGTTTGCCAAATAAAACTGAAGTATGTACACAATTTAGTTACATAAAAATTAAAATAAATCACATTAAAAAAAAACATGACCTTAACAACATCACCATGTGATTTATACTTCACAACTCAGGTCAAAAGGACTCAAACACTTCTCTTTAAATAACCCACTCAGAACTGCCAAAACACTCCAAAACCCTGTCATGAATAACTTGTTATTAAACACCTAAAATAACACTTAACATGAACAATGATAATTTAAAAATATAATTTAACATATCTATACCACTCTCAAATAAAAAAAATCATAGGGTCTAGTGTCAAATATTGGTTTTGCAGATTAATATTTTGACCTCCTTACACACAGTCAAACCAGAACCAGACAAGCCATTTTGGATTCAACATTTCAACTAATTTTAATGACTATAAAATATTTTAAATATAATGGATATACTGAAAAACAACACCATGTGCATTATATAATTCAAATCAGAGCATAGAGGCTTAAAATCATCACTATAACTTGCTTACCCATAATTACCAGTTTACTTTAAAACATAATTATGATGACATTGACCTTCAACACTTATATGATAACTTTAAAATAATTATTATGCAAGTATATGAACCCATAAAATCTCTATACCATATTAAAATGGAAACATCATATGGTTTAGTGGTAACTATTGGTCTTACTTGGCAATTTTTTGACCTCACTACGCTTCAATTTCACCACTATAACTAACTTTCAAGATTTATACCAGACATGAATAGGACATACCAGCCAAAAAAAACATATCTATTCACTTGTATTCATAAATATATCATGATAACACATTTATAATCATCTTCACACTGTTGCTTGGGTTTTTTACTGTTTCCATCATTAGGCTTATAAGTGACTAGCTCACTTAGATGATTGATTTAACACACTTGAGGGATAGAATCTATCCAAAAATCTT
Source organism: Torreya grandis (assembly GCA_037957365.1). NCBI lineage: Eukaryota > Viridiplantae > Streptophyta > Pinopsida > Cupressales > Taxaceae > Torreya > Torreya grandis. Next base: position 2,685,463 of record JARHVA010001981.1, on the reverse strand, counting down.
CATGGAAATGAAACACAAGTCTCAATATTCATCCTTCATCCATTTTAATACTTTTACTTCATCAAATCAAACTGATACAATAAATCTTCAATAAATTAACACTTTCTTGTAGGATCTACTCACACACCTGACAACTCAATCACACCTAGAGGTACATAGGAGAGTTGAATAAAAAATATATATTTTATTTGAGCATACCAATCCATTTTTGATACTTTTTATGAACATATTTAACATTGGGTCCTTATTAGGGTTTTAATATGGTTTAAACCTGTTTCCATTCTTAACGATCATTCATAAAGCATAACCCCTGAATCCAAAAACAAATGACTAGAATTTTGAGATAAGACCTTTCCCCATCTAAGATAAATATATTATGTTCCCATGAATATGTTTTATGAACTAATGATCAGAAAAAAGACCTTCTCAGGTAGAGAACCCTTCATTCTGTGGACTCAGGAGACCTTAGAACACAATTTCATGCCTTATCCTTCAAACTTTAACCTTAAACTACATGAATAAGCTTAAGACAACTTGAATCACCTTTTTAAATGATGACATACTTTCACTTTCCTTGAAAAATAATCTTGATACCCCATTAGGTTTACACTCTCTCTACACCACAGTCTTCATACCTCACTAGGCCTTGAACTATCCTTTATGCCTCTTTCTATGATCTCAACACCTCAATGTCATGATCAACATCTCACTCTCATTTCATACAACCTATCTCATGATTAAACACTACCATATATCCTTCACATAAATTTATTAATAGATCATGATATCTCATTAGGCTAGGTAGGGTTTAGGACTAGTCTAGTTGCAAAGTTGGAAATAAGGTCTTACTCCTGTAGGCTCACCTCGAAACTCTTTGATTTTTCTACACCTTGATCACATGACTTACATGATCCTAAAGCAATAGAATACCTCTACACATACATCTTCATACTCACCATAAACATGCTCATGATATGACTATACTTGCTATGAATATGCTTCTCAAGACACCTTGTACTCAAGAACTAGTACTCAAACATGCTTACCTCAATGATATCAAACAAGAACACTCTTAAAACATAAATTTCACACCACTAAAAGAATCTCTTTCTGATCAACATAATATCATGACCTCATGTAAACCTAGAGCCTCATAACCATGCTTCAATGCTCACTTGACCATCAAACCTCTTTGTGATAACACTAACAACATCAAGCTGACCTAAATATTGACATTAACCTAAACTATGACATAAAATAATAGATTAGACATTATTTTGACTTCAAATTATCTCTTGTCACATGAATTCCTTATCACATCGAGCACACAAGCTCATACCTCAAATACCGCTCACCATGCATCTTCACTAGATGCACCTTGAATTCAATGACAACACTTCTCAACAAACTCCCCCTTTGTCATTGATGGCAAAACATTCTTCAATTTGATCACTCTCATCTCCCCCAATATGGTCAATCTTCTTTCTTGAACTTTCTCCCCCTTTGACATTAATGATAAAGGGTCATACATATTGTTACTTTTAGAACCATTCATTCTCCCTCTTTGACAGCTACTTTTAGAAATTGAAAGAACTTAGATCTACCAAGTTCCCCTTTTTTCCTCACAACTCTTTTATCTTTGCCAATAACTACACTTGGATCTTATGAACAACCTGAATAATTCCCCCTCAAACCAATCATCCACCATGCTTATGCTAACTAAAGAATGTTTCCATGAATCCTAATAGAGTCACCCCTTTACATAGAGGATTATAACAACACAAACTTAGGAGATTCCTAGACCTCCATGCTCTCACAAAATTGAATATCCTTCAAGATACTTTTAGGCTTGACCTCTTTATCAACTATTTAATCAATAATATGAGTTGATAATAGACATTATTGAATTTATTTCACATTTAAAGTATGATATACTATAGCAAATAGTCCACTTAGGCTTCTAGACTAATCATGACTCACCTTTACTGTCTTTGGTTTATATACATTCATTTGCCTTCTCTCTTGCACTCTAAGGGCTTCAAACCTCTTGTTTTGACTTGATGGCCTATTAACTCTATTAAGATAGAATCTTACAATGTGTCCCACATTATGAAAACTGTATCAAACACCTCAGTCACACCTATTGACTGATGATTCCTTTCATAATCTCATGCATATTAGTTTTTAGAGGGTTTTCTACACTCTCTTGCTTTATGACCAAACTGATTACATACAAATAGTAACCATTAAATGAATTAACATAACTCATAGCATTAGGATATCTAATTGGTCTCTTCATGTTGACCTTTTTGTCTTTATTAGCCTTTTTCGTGACTTGAGATACCTCCTTTTGTTATTATTTGAAACCAAGACCTATCTTCACTTCTAGACTTTTGATTATTCAAGATGTTATCTAGAGAATTAATACTCTTTTTAAACTTCATAAAGATATTCAACTTACTAGATGATTGATCCAAATATTGCATCTCTCCTATTACAAACACCTTATAATCAAACTTAGGAGTTATTGATATCAATACCTTTTGAAAAAATTTAGATTCTTTCACTTTTTCTCCTAATCCTCTAATGACATTGATCACTTCATCAACCCTTAACAGGTAGGATGTAATGGTTTCATCTTCAAACTTTGAAACTCTCTTTAGTGGGTCTGTAACTTATCCATCTTCACCTTGGTGTCTCCTTCACATTTAGTATTCAATTTTTCCCATATCTCTTTTGATAAAAAATAGTGCATTAACTTTACAAACTCTACCTATGATAGGCCACATAGAATGACATTCATTTCCTTAGAATTGCTCTCACTTTCCTTCTTGCCTACTGCATCAGTTGGTGGTGTAGGAGGTGGAGTATATCCATCCATAAATGATTTAAATATGTCATGACCCATTGAAATTAAGCATGTCCTCATTTTGATGCTCCAAAATGCATAATTAGTCCCATTGAATAATAGAGCCTTACTATTTGAGAAACCTCCTTAAACTTGACTACTAGCCATCATTACTTCTAGGATATCCTTTAGGTTGTTAGTCCTAATTCAAAGGACCTGATTTGATACAAATTTTTGGAATAAAAATAATTGAAAAGTGGGGGGTTGAATTAGTGTCTTAAAACTTTATTTCAATTCATCTTTAGCATTCATGAACCATCACATTAACATATAGATCTATTAATCATAAGCAATCACCCATACAAGCATGAAATAAGATTACACAAGAAAACACATAATATATGTGGGAAAACCTCAAAGGGAATAATACCCAATAATTATTGTAAATGAACTATAGTACTGTAGGTCAAAAGATCGTAATTTAGTGAAGCACCAACTTTACATGGATCACCAACCCCAATTAGCTAAGCACTAACCCAACTAGGCTTTAACAAGAACCGAATTGCAAATAGGCACCAAACCCTAGATGAATCAATAAAAAATTAGATATATCATTATTTTTATCACCTTTATAACACCTTGTTTCTAAACCAACTGATTATGACCACCTCTTTAGCTCTTCACACTCTTATCCCTCTCAAATTGCCTTCTAGACCTCCTTGCTCAATTAGGTCTCTTTCAAGACAAATTAGGTAATATGACCTTGATAGTAATATTTAAACACACTATAATATCTTAATAATATATAATATACACTCATTTTATGGTATAAAATAACTCATTCTACTCAACAAAGTGCTATATCATTCATATTCTCTCTACCTACACAAATATGCCTGAAACTCTCTTGTATGTATACAAGCCTCTTGATCACATACCTATTGGTCAGACATATACACATGAAAAATTGGATTACCATTAAAATAGGTCTTATAACATGTTTCATACATGAATAAACCATTATAATAGGTCATCCTCAACTTAGAATACCAAAACCTTTTTTAGACCTTAAGGAGACCTTATAGGCCTTTCCTAGCAACATGTTACAATATGTTCTTAGTGCAAAAATTTACCTTCATTTATGAAAAATATAATTTAATAAATTGATAAAATATACCACAATAAACATCTTATAAGGTCCATAACACGTTTTATCACCAACCCCTTCATGAACACTCCTTGTAGCACTGTTCACAATTAGGCCTATGAACCTACAAAAAGTCTACCAAACAAAATTGAAGCATGTACACAATTTAGTCACATAACCATAAAAATAAATCACATGAAAAAAAAATACATGACATTAAAAAAGTCACCATGTTATTTATACTTCACAACTCAAGGCAAAAGTACTCAAACACTTTTCTACAAATAGCCCACTCAGAATTGCTAGAACACTCCAAAACTCAGTTATGAATAACTTGATCTTCAACACATAAAATAAAAATTATAATGAACACTGATACTTTAAAAATATCCTTTGACATATATATACCACTCTAAAATACAAAAATCATAAGTTATAGTGTCAAATATTGGTGTTGTAGACCAATGTTTTTACCTCACTAAACATAGTCAAGCCATAACTAGATAAGCCATTTTGGCTTCAAAATTTCAACAACTTTCATTGAATATAAAATATTTTAAAAAGCATGGATAATACATAAAATTCCCAAAAAATAATACCATGTGCATTATATACTTTAACTTAGGGCATAAAGCCTCAAACTCATCACTGTAACTTGCTTACATATAACTCTTAGTTTACCTTAAAGCACAGTCATGATGACATTAACCTTCAACACCTGTATGACCAATTTAAAAGACATATTATGAAATTATATTAACCTATGATATATAAAAACTATATTTAAATATAAACATCATATGGTCTAGTGGTAACTATTGGTATTATAGACCAATTTATTGACCTCACTACACATAGATCTCATTGAGTCAAACAAGCCATTTGGGCTTATTTATTTTCACCACTATACCTAAATTCGAAGATTTGTACCAAAAATGAATAGGACATAACAATACCAGAAAACATCTCCATTCACTTGGTTTCTTCACTCTATCATGTTAACACATTCTTATTCATCTTCTCATTACTGCCTAGGGTTTTCACTATTTCCATCATTAGGCCTGTTAGTGAGTGGCTAACTTGGATGAGTCTCAAGATTCATCCTCTATCCATTTTCATAATTTGACTTGGTCAAATTTGATTGTCATAATAAATCTCTAAGAAATTAGCACTTTCTTGTAGGATCTACTCACACACCTATCAACTCAATCACACTTGGAGGTACCTGAAAGAGTTGAATAAAATATATAATAGTTTATTTGAGCATACAAATCCATTTTGGGCACTTTTTATCAACATATTAAACATCAGGTCCTTATTAGGGTTCTAAGAGGGTTTAAACCTATTTCCATTCTTAACAATTGTTCATATAGCATAACCCCTTAATCTAAAAATAATTAATATAATTTTGAGCTAGGACACTTACCCATATACCATAAATATCTTAGGTTCCCATATAGAGGTTTGATGAGCTAATGATCACAAGAAAAACCTTCTTGGGTAGAGAACCCTTCATTCTATGCACTCAAGAGACCTTAGAGCACAATTTCATGCCTTATCCTTCAAAATTTGACCTTAGAATACATGAATAAGATTAAAATAAATTGAGTCACATTTTTCAATGCTCACTTACTCACACTTTCTTTGGAAATTGATCTTGATACCTCATTAAGCTTACACACTCTCTCTACACCACAGTCTTCATACCTCACTAGTCTTCATACCTCAATGATATCAAATAAGAACAACCTTTAGATAACACTCTCACACCATTGAAACATTCTCTTTTTAATCAACATGCTCTCATGACCTCATGCAGACCTAGAGCCTCATAACCATGCTTCAATGCTCACTTGACCATCAAACCTCTTTGTGATAACAATAACAACATCAAGCTGACCTAAACCATGATATTAAATTGAACCATGACATCAAATTTGACATCAACCAATGAAGAGAAATTAGATTGCCTTCAAATTTTCTCTTACCTTAAAATTCTCTCTTATCACATGACTTCCTTATCACATCAAGCACACAAGCTTATACCTCAAAGACCACTCACCATGTATCTTCACCAGATGCACCTTGACATCAATGACAACAAACTTGACATCAATGACAAAAATTTTCAACATTAATGACATGGTGAACTACTTGGTTGGTTTGATAAATTTTCCCTTGGTTTCAACCATTTTTCTATTATTGTTGAGGATAACATTGTTGTTGCTAGTTTTGTGGTGGAGTTCTTTGCCACTGTTATTTTTGTTGTTGGTACTACTACCGGTTGTTATTATTGTTATATTGCGGAAATAGATTCTAGTAGATATCCAAGTTAAGATTTTTCATAAGAGCATGAGTGTCTCTTTTTATTTCTTCATTTTAAATCATGTTCTCAATTAGATGTTTGAGTTGGATACACCATCTTATATAATGTACTATAACATGATGGTACTCAAAAAATTCATGTTTCTTGTACTAATTAAAAAAAAGTATCATCATGAAATGACTTTGGTATAGGCCAATTGATCATATTTTCTTGAACCAATCTTCAAAACAAAAACTTGATAGGTTCACCAAGGTCACTAAATTGGTGGGTAATGGGTGGTCTTCTCCTTGGAGGAGGGATTTGTAATTGGTTTAGATTTTATGGTAGTTGGTTTTATGGAGGTCATGGTTGATTTTATGGAGGAAGTGGTTGTTGAGTGGGTGGAGGTATACAGATAGACAATGTTTTCACCATATAAATATGGCATGATTTAGTAACCCCATTGCCAATAACATTTTTATTATGATTGTAGTATTTAGGTATTTCATTATTTTTGGCTTGAGCTGGCATTGAAGCCAATATTTGAGTTATTTTTTATTATAATTTTGTCCTTGATTCTAGTTTTGGTTCTAATTAGAATAGGATAACTTGATTATGCCTTTATTCATAAGGGATTTTTTAGTTTGGGTTCCTTTTGCTATAACCTCTTCAAATGTATGAGCACATTATAGCTCGAGTTTGTAGGATATCTCATTGTTAAAGTTCTTGGTAAATACTACAACTAACTATTTGCCTATAATATTGTGCATAAGTTGACTTGTTAGGGCTCTCCAATGTTGTAAATATGCAATGTATCTCTCAGTAGTCTTCTATTTATCTTGTCCTAGATCCATAATAGTAATTTCATGCTCAAGATTGTATGAAAAGTGTTGTACAAACTTCTCTAAGAGATCATCAAAGTTAGGTATAAATTTCCTTGATAATTTCAACATCCATTCCAAGGCTTATCCAGCTAGAATCCTTGGGAAGAGTATACTATAGGTCACTGGCTGGAATGAAATAAAGAATTCCTTCAAATTATCTTTAGGGTCACCTTTACCTTTGTATTTTTCAAATTTAGGCAACTGATAACCTACTATAAATAGTATTTACAGATACTCCATGCTGAATGGATAAGAACACATTTCCTCCAGTTTTAATTTCTTCATTTATTTCCCAAATTACATCACTTGAATTGCATCCTTTATCTTTTAAAACTCTTTAGATAGGAAATTAGAAGAAGTGGCATGTTGTTGTGGAAGTTTCATGATCAAACGTGGATTACTTTGACTAGGTTAGGTATATTGTGGGATGATAGTTTAATTGACTGGATGACTAGGTATGCATATTCATGATTTAGGATTGTATTATGGGTATATAATATGTTTTTTTGAGGTAAATTTTGGCTAGGGTTGGCTACATAACCTTGGTTAGTGAATTGTGGCTATATTAGTAGTATTTGGCTTTACAAAACATGTTAGTATTGTTGGGCTTGGGAGGGAACATGTTGTCTACTTGTTGAACCCTGTTAGACATAGGGAACACATTGTTGGTTAGATCCCTACTATTGAAGGTGTTGGTAGTTGGATCATTATTTCACATTGGATACCCATTTGGTAGAAGGCAATTTTTATTGAGCACCTAATACTTATTGTTTGTAAGAACCTTTTTATTGGCTAAAAACCTATTATTGGGTCAATATTTATTGTTAAAGTGGCACTTATTATTGAATCAACACTTTTTGGTTTGGAATTTATTAGGGGTTCAAATTTTTTTGATTGGTAAGTGTTTTTGTTGGCCAACTAGCACATTATGACCAATAAGAATACATTATTGGTTAGGCAACATTTATGATTGAGAAGGTATATGGGTTTGTGCTTATTGTGGTAGAACATTCATTATAACCTATTGAGGTGGTGTAGTGTTTTTCACTTATTGTAATGGTAAGTTCATAAATTTTTTGTTTGTACCCCCTATTGCACATTTGAGGAATTAGCTAGATTAGGAGCAGAAATTTCTTGTTGATTTTGTGAAATAGGTGCACCTATTCTTTGTTATTACAATCCAATCATGGCATTATTTGGAAGAACCTACTAGGTATTACTTGGTGGTAAATTAGACCCACTTTGGTTTAAATTGGACTACAATTGCATGCTATTCACAACATTTTGGGTGTGGTCTTATGATTGATCAATATTCTCTTCCATCAAAATATGGACATTATATATATCACCAACCAATGTGTTTTGAATAAATGGGTCTATGTTCTAGCCTACATATCTTGAGGTGTCTATTTATTGCCTTATTTATAGAGAAATATCAATAAGTGGCATGATAGAAACAACCCTTACATTGAGGTTATGAGCTAGGTTGAGATAGTTTTGGTACGCTTATCATGCTTGTTCCATTTTTTGTCAATAATACCATTTATGTTCACAAGTGTATTTTGGTCTTGTTGTGGCATTTAGACCAAATATTGGATATAAATAGTAGATGAATATTTTAATGGTTTAATTCATAGTGCATCACTAGATGTTCTAATCAAACTACTCAAACTTTCATGTGGGAAGTCAGATGGAAAATTAACCCCTACTTTGATAGCTCTAACTAGCTCTTCATCTTTATTTTCAAACAAATATGTTCAAATAAGTACATATAATATCTAGTTTGCATGGGCATAGTAACATAATAGGGCTCTTATTTTTGGTTCTATTCAATGTTAGACATTATTTGAGTAGGGTATTATTGCATTTGTTTTGATTATTGGCCTAAATAAGGAGGCACATTTACTAGATATTGTGTTAAAGGGTCATGCCTTTGTTCAATGTATGGGATGCTATAAGATATATAAGGATATGTCTCATAAGCTACTTCATCATACGAATCTTGAAAAAAAGTTTCATTGGTCACAAAGTTCCTGTAGATGTGATTATACATAGTTTTGCTATGTGTGTAACGAGCCATGTTTAGATCCATGGATAGGTCATGTGATAACCAAAGGGTCTAAAGGTAAAAAACATCTGAAGTATAAAAATAAAGGGCCTTTGGATCTTCAAAATAGACATAAAGGGATAAAAAAATAAGCTAGATAAAGGTAGAATAAATAAACATGAAACTGGTCTAACAAAATGATATTGATATGTCCAAAGGCAGTTATAATCATTAGCAAAAGTAACACAAAGACTCAAACTAGTTTATGGATAAAGCATTGATTTTACCACAAGAAGTTATAACTAGACATAAGAGTGTTCAAATAAATTAGAATAATTACAAACTAGGATCAAGAGATAGTAATGATTTTCTCAAAGGCAGTTATAATCAGGATAAAAAACAAGACTAGACTCGAAAACACAAAACTCAAACAAGAACATCAAAAGTAAACTAAAATAAGGTAATTGGCTTAGAAGACACTTGGTAATTGGTTCACTTAAGACTCAAAGTTTGACTCACAAAAACTATTAGAATAATGGAACTAGGACACTCAAAAATTAGCACAACAAACTTTAGATAAATTATATGGCAATAACTTGGCTCAAAAGGATGCTCTAAATAAGGTACAAAACAAACAACAACTATGAGGTATAGGTAAGGGGTATTTTAGATCAAATATGAAACTAATATAAGTAACATAATATAAACACAAAAGGCAAACAACCTAAGCCCAAATTAGATGAGGCTTTGGTGTGAAATTGATTAGTTTAGGATTTATACTTAGAAAGGTTAAATTTCAAATTTTAATGCAAAAATAATTGAATGTTAGAAGGCAAAGGGGTTAGAAAAAAATGGATAGAATAAACATGCATTTAAAATAATAAAGGTATAACAATGGTTTGGAACTTGGTTTCAAAAGTGACAAGATGTTGGAATGATTTTAACAACATAAAAATATGCCTTCAAACAAATGTCATAGAAAATGGTTTTGGATAGAATATCCAAAGCAAAAGTTTGAGATGAATGTGAAACATAATGATGCCCCATTTAGATAACAGACACACAAATGTTTTTATAAAAAATGTCTCAAGCAAAAAGTGTGACACAAATGGACAAAGTAACACCTATTAGGCTAAAGGGGTGTAAAACAACATGATAGTTTTGGACTTGTTTTGACATGACAACATAAAAAAATAATTTTAGTATAAAAAAATATGTAAATCAAATAAAAATAGAAGTAACACTCATCGATCATCTTATATCCTATAATTGACATGGGTGTGCATAGCTTCAACCAAAGTTTCCATCGATAAGTGTTAATCTAAAAAAGAATGTATAAGGTAGAGTTTTTTATGCCCCCATCTATCTCTCAAGCATTGATACATGACATGAAATTTAGAGTGAGGGACACTTGAAATTTGGCAAGAAATTCCATGAAAGTGGGGTTCTGACTAAAATTTATAAATCTCAAATGTAAAAGATTGTCCCAGATATGGATAATACAAGGGCGAAATCATGTCAAATGAATCTAAATCATATAGATTACTATGCAAGGGTTTATTAATTTAAATAGAGATTATATTCATTTACTTCTGAGTGGAGTCCAATGTTTATCTACTATATGGCCTAAATACCCATTAGGATTGTCAATAAAATTGCTCACCACTATCCCATCTAATAGTTTTCCCAATTTATATATACCACCATGGAGTAGGGTTGGTACGATGTAGGGAGATGAAACCCTAGGTCAACACACCCCTAAAAAACTCACGGGGAGGTGATGACCTCTATCCCACAAGCTAAATGTATAAAATAAATAATTGAAAAAGGAAATATTTTAGAGGTCATTTCTGGGTCACCCAAGTCACTTGGAGCATGGGGAGAGCATACACAACATTTTTTTTGACACAAAATTTCAAACAAAGGTAATAAACTAAGTGTTTTTGGTCACCTAAGTTCTCTAAAGGGGACGAGGTGAGAGTATATACATAATTATTCATAGTTTTCCACAAACAAAGAAATTAGTCTAATGAACTTTGAAATTTAGCTAATAATGAAAATACACATAAAGTGAAAAAGATCTTATGATATATAACTAAGATGTATGTTCCTTTTAATATCACTAAATTGAAGTGCGATTGAAATTTTGTCCCCTTAGCCTTACTTGCACTTGTAAAATTTTCAAAAACAACTGAGAGACAAATACAATTAAGTGGATTTTTAAACACCAAAAAAAATGTTGTGAGATTTTAACAATGATTAAAATTGTTCTCTCTCCACCTTAGGACCTATAAATTATTAGAGGCTTTGCCTACTTAGAATCCCAAAAGTAAGTGAGCAAATAAGAATTTAATTTGAACTCTCAGGTTTTCTATTTCTATCTCAAAGAAAATTGACAATGATCATACAAAGATTAATTTTGATTCCTAAAATTGACATCAATTTAGTTAGATCATTGACATTTCCTGTAAATAGATGAAAATAACTCTGTTTTGAAGAAAAATGGTTAATATATAAGTTTAATAACACAAATATCTCTTGGCCCTACAAGAGGAAAGGTTATAAAGACAACAGACAAATTATCAACACAAAATGAATGTAAGGGAAATCAAGAAAAATCATTTTTAGCCATGTTTCTACCTTGATCTATTTTCTACGTAGAGATCATGGTCAATTCCTACAATCGACATCGATTATAAAAATTAGCATTGATCGTCAAAACCTTGTTAAAAAAGATGTAAAATTTAAAGCTAAAACTCAAAACTGGAATGTTTTAATACATTCATTAGAAATACTAAATCTAGTATATTAATTTCCTTGGCCATATAGGATGTTTGGTCCCATAGGGCATGCCATTATGTACCTTAGGAGTTATAAGAGTAAAAAATATGTAGATTAGTCTCTTGTTAGTCTAAATGAGAAAACATCAAGAACAACAATTTACTAAGACTAAACCCTCTTGCATAGGAACTAGGGGGAGCATAACACAGTAAGTAAGAGAATAAAATAGAGATGAAGACAATACAATTTTCTTACCTCCTTTGTTACATTTGATGCTTACTTTTTAGAATAAAAATGTTCATGCTCAGCCTATGAAAATTGTAGTCTTTTAGAAATTATCTCCCATGGTGGTAGCATATCTCCAATAGTCACTTTTGGCTTGGTGTGAAGCTTGGCATAAATTGGACATTATAACACTACTCTCAAAGGCTTCAAGAAAGTATTCCAGTAGAATAACCTTACACACAAAAGCTTGTTAAATAATGGTGTGGGAACTTGTATTTATAGCTCAAAGAATTAACTCTAACCATGGGTAGGTTAGGTTAAATTCTAACTTGGGTTGAGTCTAAATTAACCTAGGGTGAGTCAGTCTAACTCTTGGTGGGTTTAAGGCACTCCTAAAATTGTGACACCATAATTTTAGATATTTGTGAGGCATGACAACTCACTTTAGATATTTTTGAGGTGTGAGTCATATTTTTGAGATAATAAATCACTTTATTAGCTCATTTGACTTTTGACTTAATTTTGGCTAAAAATTCCTTTTTTAGTAAATGAAATTCACTAATTTGATTTAGAATTTTTGTTTAGGCAAGTTAATTAGGTTTTGTAATATAATTAGTCTTGATTAGTGTTAGGTTGTGGAGCTAAAAGCTTCACCAAGATGCAAATAAGAGAAGTTACGGAGGTTGCAGAGAGTTGCAGGGCAACCGATGTCGGTCTGATCAACCGACATCGATCAGATAGCAGTGTATAAGCAACCGACATCGGTTACTAGTCGGTCGACATCGATCACGGAGGAGCTGACGTCGGTAGCTTGTGTGTAAGCATGCAGTTTGCATGCGGATTCTGGAGAGTCTATTTTTGGACTGTTAGTTTACATGTTAAAGGCTAATTATAGTCTTGAGTTGCGTGTCTAATTATTGTAATTAAGATATTCTAATTATTGTAAGTATGAGATCTATATAATAGACTCATGGGATGTATTGTAAACTAGTGCTAGAGAGTAAGAGAGCTAAATAAGCTCCTTCAGAGAGAAGGGAGAAATGGTGTGTTCCTCCTAGTTCCACAGTACCAAGTGTGGGTGTTGGTTTGGAGAATCAGAAGGGTTCTTCGTATATGTATGATCTTGGTCAGCAGGTGTGCAGGACCACATTTGGAGATCTACAATGGTGAGTAAGGTCTAGTGATTTGCAGGTAGCAACAAAGAGCAGGAGATCTACTTGGAGTATGGTTGTGTACTTGGTGTACTGGCAGCGTGTTACTGACTAGTGGAGGTGAACATCAATTCTGTATTGGAGTTGATTGTTGGGACCGAGAGAGAGAGGGAAGAAGGTCTTGAGGTGTGGCGAGCCTTTGAGGTGGAAGAAGAAGTGGCATCTTCTTTATTGTATTTTCTTCTGAGTGATTATTAATACAATTGTGTATTATCTCTCATATCCTGTGTTGTTTCATATTTCTAGTTACTTGTTACTTCTAGTTAAATTTCGTGTTTAGTTGCTAATACAAGAAGTAATCATATGTGCTCTTATTGGTGGAGCAAGATCCTAACAAGTGGTATCAGAGCCTGGTTGTAGGTTCAAGAATCTGATACCAACAAGTGGTATTAGAGCTTTTGGTTGGGTTACTAATAGGTGGTTTTAGATCTGGTAGTGTTTGTTGATTACAGGTCACTCACAGGGGTTTCAAATTGAGTGGGAGTATAGCAATGGCAGAAGAAAGTAAGCTATGAATGGAGAAACTAAATAGCACGAATGGTCTGATTGATGGAAAGAAAGAGCAGGTAAAAGAAGATTATTGGTCAGCAGAAGATCAGCGTGTAGAAGCAGATGTTGCAGGTGACATTGCACAGGTTGCTCTAGATAAAGTAGAATCTTGGTTTACAGATTCTTTTGCCTCTTTCCATGTAGCCCGAAATAGAGCATCTTTTCATGGGTATGTCTTTGGAGACTTTGGAGAGATTTATTTAGGGGTTGGTGAGCCTTGCCAGATTATTGATGAAGGGGAAGTGACGCTGAAATTGCAGACGGATAACACAGGTGTTGAAGGAGGTCATGCAGGGCGTAGTCTTGGAGATGAGTCTAATTTCTTTAGGAAAGTTGGGTGATGGGAGATGCACAGTAACTCTCACAACGGATGCACTTGAATTAGATGATGGTAAGAAAGTAGGTATCCTTTATCTATCTACATATATTACTGATTCACCTTCTGTTGCAGAGATGTGGCTTTGTAGGCTTGGTCACATATGTAGGAGGGGAATGCATGTTCTTAAGCGAAAGATAGATATCTTTGATAAACTTAAGAATTGGAAAGCCTTGGTGTTCATGGAGGAGATGACGGATAGAGATCAGCTGAGGGGACTAAATTATTTTGAGCAGGGCTGTGTTAATTTGAACAGGGTTTTGATCCATGGAGAGCTCACAGGTAAAAAGTTATCACTCATAGGCGAACACAGGGACCGACATCGGTCATACAGTAACCGACGTCGGTAGCAGGAACCAACATCAGTCATATAGTGACTGACATCGGTAGTAGGTACACTAGTGTTGGTCAAACAACTGATGTCGATAGATAGGGTCAGTCACAGGGAACCGACGTTGGTCGGTTGCAGATTGGGAGATGGCCGAGATCGGTCACTGGAATAGATGGTGGGCGGACATCAAGCTGTCAAGGAGTCTCAAACGCCCATATGGAGGTCAGAAAGGGTAAGTGAACCTCATATTCATTGTTCACCTTCTTTATATTGCTTACTGATGGTCAAGAACTAGGAAGATGTGAAGAAGCAATGCAGGTAGAATCCAAAAACAGTGGGAGCTTGGCATGGATGAGGAGTGTGAGTCTTTGGAGAAGAACCAAACAGGTATTTGTTGGTGGAGTTGTCAGCTAGAAGAAAGCACTGGATGAGGGATGGATTCCCAAGTTAAAGAAGAGAGTGGATGGATACGTGAGATGGAAGGCCAAGGTATATGGTCTTGAGGAAGCTGCAGGACAGTGGTACAGGTTTGATAGGTGTATGACTAAGCATGGCTTTAGTCAATGTCAGTGTAACTATTGTGTTTGACTTACCAGGTGGATGATGGTCACAACATTATCTTGTTACTGTATGTGGGTGATATGCTAGTAGGTTCGTACATACAGGGTTTTGATGAGCTAAAGATAAGGTTAGTTCAGTGGCATGTCATGAGGAATTTGGAGCAGCGAAATTATTTGGCATAAGAGACATGGAAGATCATAGGTTGATCTCTAGTGGGAGTTGATGTGAAGATGGTGTTGGTGGGGTTCAAGATGCAGGATGCAGAATTGGAAAGCACACCAAAAGGCTGGACAGTTCAAGCTGAGCTTAGAACAGGGTTCGAAATCACATGAGGTCTAGTGTAGGCCTGAGTTTTCCCAAGCAGTGGGAGTTGTCAAAAAGTTTGGAGCCAATTCAGGGAAGGAGTACTGGAGGGCAGTTCAGTGGATTCTTAGGTATCTGAGAGGGACTAGCAGCAGGGATTCTTGTTATGCAGGGTCAAGGTCTTCACTACATGGAGTTGTAGGTTTGGATGTGGCAGGTTACTTGGATGATAGGTGTAACATCACAGGTTGTGTGGTGGTTAGTCTTTAGGGTTAAGCTTGAAGAGGGATACAAGCTAGGGAATAATTTAGATGGTGTACAGGTATAGGTACAGGTGCAACTATTTATCTCCAAGTGGGAGATTGTTAGGTTGTAGAGCTAAAAGCTTCACCAAGATGCAAACAAGAGAAGTTACAGAGGTTGCGGAGAGTTTCAGAATGAGTTGCAGGGCAACCAACGTCAGTCTGATCAATTGACGTTGGTCAGATAGTAGTGTATAAGCAACTGACATCGGTTACTAGTCGGTCGACATCAGTCATGGAGGAGCCGACGTCGGTAGCCTATGTGTAAGCATGCAGTTTACATGCGGATTCCAGAGAGTCTATTTTTGGACTGTTAGTTTGCATGTTAAAGGCTAATTATAGTCTTGAGTTGCGTGTCTAATTATTGTAATTAAGATAGTCTAATTATTGTAAGTATGAGATCTATATAATAGACTCATGGGCTGTATTGTAAACTAGTGCTAGAGAGTAAGAGAGATAAATAAGCTCCTTCAGAGGGAAGGGAGCAATGGTGTGTTCCTCCTAGTTTCATAGTACCAAGTGTGGGTGCTGGTTTGGAGAATCAGAAGGGTTCTTCATATATGTATGATCTTGGTCAGCGGGTGTGCAGGACCACGTTTGGAGATCTACAATGGTGAGTAAGGTCTAGTGATTTACATGTAGCAGTAGAGAGCAGGAGATCTACTTGGAGTACGGTTGTGTACTTGGTGTACTGGTAGCGTGTTACTGACTGGTGGAGGTGAACATCAATTCTGTATTAGAGTTGATTGTTGGGACCGAGAGAGAGAGGGAAGAAGGTCTTGAGGTGTGGCGAGCCTTTGAGGTGGAAGAAGAAGTGGCATCTTCTTTATTGTATTTTCTTCTGAGTGATTATTAATACAATTGTGTATTGTCTCTCATATCTTGTGTTGTTTCATATTTCTAGTTACTTGTTACTTCTGGTTAAATTCCGTGTTTAGTTGCTAATACAAGAAGTAATCATATGTGCTCTTATTGGTGGAGCAAGATCCTGACAATTAGTGAGTTTTGGCTTTTAGAAATTATTTTAAATGTTATGAATTAATAGCTTGACATACCATAAGTGTCAAATTACTAGGTTGTAATTTGATTAGGGTTATAATTGAACCAAGTTAGTGATGCACATATGATGACACACCAAATAAGCTAGCCTCATCATGTTTCTGGGTAATTAAATCCCTTACATGAATACAATTGAGCAATTTAGGTGATTTTTAGTCTTGAAATGTGTCATTTGCTATAAATTGAACTAAATGTCAGTTTAGGCATGAAAGTGGCCAAAATTAAGTGTCTACAAATATTAACACACTTGATCTAAGGCTTACATGATTTAACTTGTTTTGATTTTGCCCAAGCAACAATATATGCAAAGATGTTTGATTGGGAATGATATATATCAACAAAACTATGAGCTTTGATGTGTCCCAAGAAATTAAATATGTAAGAGGGTTGGGATATATCATAAGAAAGTTGTGATCTTGGATTTGATTGATTATCTAGATGTGCAATCATAAATCAAGGAGTTAACCAATTGCACGGATTGATGACATGATGATGAAGGCTTATTTTTATGGATATCATGGATTCTATATGTTGTTGTATATGTATGTGTTGATGTGATATATGTATTAACACTCCTTTTTTATGATGTATGATGCACACTTATTTGGTGAGAATTGATGTTAAGTATGGATAACTAAATAAAAGAAACATATGCTTAGAAATGGATGTTGATGATGTGATGGTGTATGTTGTTAATATTTCATGAAATTCCAATTGTTTGAGCAACCTAGTGTTTGATATAACATATGTCAGGATGCATCATGATATAGAAACTATGATGACATTGTTTCCAAATGTAGTAGGACTAACACAAACATAAAAAACAAGAAACCAACATAGAATTGAACAACAAACTATTTTATCAAATTTGGGATTTGTGTGAAAACTTTAAATGACAACATTAGTATGAAAAATTAGGAGAATAATATAATAATTATAAAATTTAATGATTTTTAAATATTGTATTATATAAAATTACTAAAAATAGCAAAGGAAAACAAATATTTAGCTGAAAATTATGCCTCTGGGAGGAATTCAGATCTAAAACTTATTGTGCAAAGAGGTATGGTGGTTATTAGGAACTTGGAACTAGATATGGGTTTGGACAATAGTTATGGGAAGAGGACACTATAGGGTGGTGCTATTTTCCAACATAGGGCACTCCTATTCACTTGTAGTGAATAAATTAGGGTTTTTGGGATCTTTTTGCCTTCATTTGTAGATCTTGTATCTGATATGGGATCTTATGATCACTTGTGGAGACCACTGTATAATTGATTTTAATTCAAGAATCCTAGTTCCTTGACATGTGAAGACCAATTCAAATTAATTGGAAAAAGGGATCATTAGTTAAATTTGGGTGAGACCTTAATACCCCATATGTTGATTGTCGCCTACATACCAATACTCCAAAGAGGGATCAAACTTAATGTAATTATCCTATGCTACGGTTATGTATGAATATATGGTTCAATGTGTTATAAGTTAGTGCAATACAGATGTGATTAAATTCCTTAACCATGAATTTTAACCTATATAATGTATTTATACTTGAGCTCTGGGCTATTAGGGTTGTATGCAATCATAATTGGGAGAAATAGGTATTTTACTCTTAGTGTGCAAGTGTGATTCTAGTGTTTTTTGATATGGAATCTTTGTGCATGCCAAATGGTTTGAAATGTATTTATATATTCATATGATTGAAATCATTTGAATGGGGCTCAGTAGGGACATGGAACAACCTTCATATAGCTTTGAATTTGGAAAATTAGCCATTATTTACTAGGAAGATAAGAGCGGAGGGAAGGATACTAGAATAATGTGTTATATTCCTCTAGGGTACTCTTGTCCAAAGGGTTATTTCATCATGTTCAATGTTAGGTAGGGTCTAAAAGGTGTCTAAGATTGATAATATTATGACTAATTTCATTCAAGGGTCATATATTAGCTTAGAAAAGTGTGTAAGGTGGTTGAAAGTGATCAAAAGGGGCCCTAAGATAGGTCTAGATCTAAGTGTGTAAAAAAGTGGTCATAAGTGCATGATTTTAGCTTAGATGTTAAGTTTACGTGTCTAAATTCACCCCCTATTTTATTTTAGTAATGCAACTAAGTGAAAGTACTAGAGTAAAAATAAAAAGAGTGCATACTTAAACTTAGCTATGGGAAGGAGTCTTGGATGTAGGCCACAACCTTGAACTATGTTCCATGCAGGACTTGAAATGAAACATATGTAATATCAATCCTTACATAAGATGAATATCAAGAATTAAAAGATAAAAAATTAAAGAGTGGTAAGGAGTAAATAAACCTAATTCAGTACATAAATAATTATGCCTTTTATAGTGTAAAAACTGGTGATTATGGCATGTTGTGCATTTGTATTAAAATTGAATAGCTTGAATTAGATTGTGATGCCATAATTTTAATTAATAATTGGTTGCGATCAATAACTTAAGTATGCTTGAATCTATCATCATCATCCTAAAGTAGTGGATTAACTTGGAATCCATGTATGAATCCTGATATATATAACTAGTGTAAAAATTGGTGTAAACACTGGTGCTAATATTTAATCAAGCATTGAAGATGGATCAAGGTTCAATTTTAGTGAAAAATTGGCACAAAACTAGTGAAAATACTGAGTATAATATGGGTCAAATCCATACAGAATGGAGAATGACATGAATTATCATTCCATCTATGAAATTGGTGCAATGAGGAAGTAATGTGTCATACACATGTCCCCAAATAATATCTAATACATATAGATTCTAAGATAGATTAAAATAATCACGAGCTTGAGAATAAACTTGAGTTATAACTTAGAACAAAATGCCATGCATGATTGCCCTTAAACTAAGCAAATATAATATAAAACTATGTGATTCTGAGTAATTATGGAAACTAAGACTATGAAATTATTGAATACTAATATGAGTAAGCTACAGTTTTGATAAATTATGGAAATGCATGTTTTTAGTCATTTGTACAACACTGGGAAGGACACTACAGTAGTGTTCTCTTGTACAATGTGGTGCTCCTATTCAAATTAACTTTTTGTGTGTTTTCTAAGCTTGAAACTATGTCAACTATGTAACCAATGTGAAATCCTATCTATTTTAATTGATTTAGGAAGGTCAAGACTCTAAGACAACCCTGTGTGAATGCCCCATCTTTTTAGATGAGTTGTTGAGCCTACATAAGAACTCAACTCAAAAGAAAAGGTTATGTAGCAGGTTGTTATGATGTAGAAAATTTAATTTGAGTAATAATGACATCGTGGAAAATCATGATATCATTATCTATTCAAATTGAACATAATAATGATATAAGATGCATGTGATAATAAAAATTCATAAGAATTGTGTCTAGATATATGTGACAATGAAGGATGTAGATAACTAAGCAAGTAAGTATATAATGCTAAATAGAACTACTTAGGGTGGAATGCATGATGTCCTTCATGGAATTTGAATGGGTTAAATGCATGATGTACATCACAGCATCCAAATTTAAGCAAATAATCAATCAAAGTGTCATGGGCATGATGCACACAATCAAAGAGTACACACACAACTTACAAAACAAATAATAGAAGGCCAAGGGGGCACAAAAAAGGGACATGTTCAAATACCATTCACTTAAATAAAAGACACATACAAAGGCATGTTCAAATGCCCTCACATGCACACAAGGAAACAATGGATGCTTAGGATGATATAGAAGGACATATTTAAATATCTACACACACAAATAGAAGACACACATAATGACATGTTCTGAACTAAATTTGAGTGTAATTTTTTAACAAATCTGACTTCATATGCAAATTGGCATTTTGTCAAACAATTGTCATACTTTCTATTCTTGCTATGATTTCTAAATGGTTTGGGTTTGATGTTATGCATTTCATTTGAGCTTGTAATATTTATTCCAACAAGATCCAAATAAACATGAAAAAATAACTAAATGTAGGAGGTGTTGTTCATTTAGATTCCCATTGATAGTTTGCTATTACAATAAGTGTAATTTATAGATCTTATAAACATCACTACAATGTATTATAAAGAGTAGTTTCCAACCTCATATAAATGTTGGTACAAACACATAAGTAGTTGATAAAGGGAAAGTTTGATATACTTTGTTGTAGCTCTGGTACGATGGTCATGGAGGCTTCCTACCACTATGTAAGACACCCCAACAATCACCAGAGTTTTCCCTTATGTCTATCATTCCATTCTGTCACTATCCCCACACTCTCTAACATCCAATACTACCTCCTTCCTTCACATATAGCCTTAAAATCCTTATTTTATACCACTAATAACTATTGTATCTCTTACTTTGACTACCCATGCCTCTCTATACACCCACGATGACTCTCAAACATCCATGACACCCCTCTAAACTCATTTTATCACCTTACATGACCTAAAACTTCCTCCACACAACCCCACGACCTCCTTACACCCTCACATGATTACCGTGGTGATGTCTAACACTGCAGTAGGGGAGTGATAACTTTAGAGTCCTTCACCCTTACACAACCTAAAGTTTCCATTTTTGGTCCTTCTTTAAAACCCACAAACCTCTTCACAAAGGTTCAACAATATATTGAGAGGTAAACAATAATAAACCATGGTTATTTTAAGCCCTTTTACCCTTATATGATGTGGCACCCAGAATGAGTATTTATTGCTGTTATGAAAAGGTAGTAATTACCTAAAATCATTCTTTATGATACGTACAACATTTAGTCTTCTAACGTAGCTCAAACATGTACCATTTTTCTATCTTTAAACCTTCATAGTTATTCACTGAATCATATTCATTCATCCTCAAATTTGTCTTCAAGGAAGACTTCACAAATTTGCCATAATCATGCACCTGTGAAAGATATGGGTAATCTATCCAAATCTAGCTAGGGTGGAATTGTTTCACCACCAAAACTGGTAAAACCCTAAGCAAGAACTCTAAGTTCTCCAAAATCCCATTGAGAAATTAGAATGAGCATGAATCACCCCCAATGAGCTTTTAAATCCTCCTTTATATTTATCCTTTTTTAATTTCCCACTCAATAATATAAAGTGACTTTATAAAGTACCTTTTAATATTTCACTTGAAGTCACTTTATAATATATTTAATTAATCAATTAATATTACCTTTTTAACTTTTGCTTTTCCCACTAGGTAATATTAAATAATTAAATTAATAAATTCCCTTATTTTAACTTTAGCCTTCAGGAATAAAAAGGCTAAACTAGCACCTAAGAGATCATAAATGAGGGGACATTATGGTCCTCCCTTCCCAAAATTTCTTACCTTAAAGTAATTACAAATTAGGATGTTGTAGTATCTATTCTCCTTCCCATTTTGTATCTTCTACTGGAAAGTCTCTCCACTTAATCAAATAATCCTTAATCACCTTGCTTCTCAATCTCCTCTCTCAGGTATCAATCACCTCAGGAATCAACACCAAGTGCCCCTCCTCATCCAATGGAGGTAAATCTGATGATGAAGTAACCTGTTACCCCAGTGCCTTCTTGATGTATGAAACATGAAACACATTATGGATCTTATTGTTATTTATCAGATCCAACTCATAGGCTACTTACCCCACTCATTTTATAATTCTCTAAGGGCCATAAAACCATGGTTTCAATTTTTTTTCACCACTTTTCTTCAGTGAAGATAGCTTGTAGGGATATAACCAAAGGAAAATCAAGTTTCCTACCTCAAAAATATACTCAAACTTGTGCCTATCTGCATAAGTATTCTATTGATTATGGGCCACCTGTAAGTTCTCCTTGGGATTTATAAGAATATCTTGGCTCTCTTTAATCTAATCCTTGGCTTTAGGAGCCCTACTATCCCCAAAATTCAAATCCATGAATGAAGGTGCATCATACCTATAGAATGCATGAAAAGGAATCATACCAATGGACTTATGGAAAGTGGTGTTGTAGTAATGCTCTCCTATATGTAACCATTTAACCCATGCATGTTGCTACCCTGAGACATAATTACATAGGTATCCCTCAATCTACTTATTCACCATCTCCATTTGACCATCTATCTAAGGGTGATAGCTCATGCTCAGAGTTAATTTAGTCCCTACTAATCAGAACAAATCCTACCAAAAACCACTAATAAACTGGCTATCCCTGTCATTGACTATAGTTTTAGGTAACCCATGAAGTTTGAAAACCTCTCTAAAAAATGGATATGCCACCTGGGGTGCCCTAAAATTTTTAGAAATAGAAAATAAGTGAGTGAATTTTGTCAATTGATATACCACCACATAGATATAATCTCTACCATACACCTTAGGGAAATCAGTGATGAAATCCATGGATATGTCCTCCTACTTCAACTCAAGAATAGGTAATGGTTATAATAACCTTGTAGGATGGGTATTCTCAAACTTGTTCTGCTGACAAGTCACACACTCCCTCACATATCACAATACATCACTCTTGAGGCCCTTCCAAGAGAAACTCTCTTTAACCTATCGATATGTTTTAAAGTATCCCTAGTGTCCTACTAATGGAGTTTCATGTGAAGTCCTCAAGATTTTCTCCTTGAGTTTATATTTTGGCACTAAATAAATCTTATCTTTGTAGTAGATGATATTGTCCACCACTCGGTAATGGTCATCTTAGATTTTCCCATCTATCAACTCAAAAGAAAATATGTTTTTAGAGTACTCCACTAGAAGATGAGATTTCCAATTTAAATAAATATTTGTAAGTGAACAAGCTGTTATTTTCCTAAAGAGGGCATATGCAACAACATTTTTCTTGCCCTTCACATATTCAATGTCAAAGTTGTAGGCCTATACTTTACTGACCCACTTCTACTATATTTCATTCAAGTCTCACTACTCCAAGAAATACTTAAGGTTATTATGGTCAGTCCTTACCACAAACCTCACCCCAACAAGATACTACCTGAACTTCACCAATGCATGCATAATGGTGAGCATCTCTTTATCATAGATGGAGTATAGTCTCTTAGGCCCTCTCAAATTATGACTCTCAAAAGCAATCGGATGTCTATTCTACATCAACACAACTCTTATGTCCTCACTTGATGCATCATACTCCAAAACAAAAGGTTGAGTGAAGTCTGGAAGTGCCAATATAGGATAACTTCTCATAACCTCCTTGAGCTTAGCAAAAGCTCTCTGACTATCTTCTGACCAACTAAAATACCCTTTCTTTGTGAGATATATCAATGGTGCACATAGATGTGAAAAACCCTTGAAAAAGTAATTATAATAGCTTCATAACTCAAAGAATATACACAACTCAATAAGGGACCTAGGAGGTGGTCAATCAATAATGGCTTGGATTTTCTCTTGATGTACCTATACACCTTTTTCACTGATCATGTGACCCAAGTATATCATCTCCTTCAACCCAAACTCACACTTTTAGGCCTTAGAATATAATGACTACTCACCCTATTATCACTTAAACTTGCACCCAATGAGGAGATGGGACAAGCTTCTCCTCATTCAAGTGAAACAATGGAACCACCTTAGGGCTATGGGTATCCCTATTAATAGGTAGATCTCTAGATTAGGGGTTTGCTCCCCTTGATGTATCAATAAGGCTCAAATAATACTACTAAATTTTGGGGTGGAAAAGGATAGAGGTAACATGAAAGTAAACCTAAACTATAGAGGTGATACACCAGATCAGTTTGATGACTTCCAACCAATTGCATTCCACATTTGAGACCAAAATACCAACTAAAACATACTCTTTCCCAAATCTATGTCTTCTTGCATCAATATTACATTGTGGGGTCCTAGATGATATGTAAGGTTATGAGGACTAGAAAAAAGGTATTGAATGACTCTAATGAAAAGACTACTCACTTCAATCATGAGAATCTCCTAGAACACTTCACATGCCTTGTAAGAAGAGGCTACAAATAGGTGAAAGGATGAAGTCAATGCTAAGGAATCCATAGTCTTCACTAAGAAAATTCAACATTAAAGTAGAGTAAACTATGAATAGTCATGAGAGAGTTAAATACTTAGTCATTTTATTGATCATAAGGTGTAAAATTGAGTAGGGCTTCACCATACTCAGGTGGATCATACATATAATGCCAAAATGGCCAACTCTTATAAAGTTTAAGAGAGAGAGAAAAAGAGAAGTCCAAGGGTCACTTAGACATGTGTAAACCTAATAATTTAAGTTATACATGCATTTAAATAATATATGGGTTAAACCATTCAATGTTAGGAGCAACAAGTGTCAATCTAAGTCAACAAAGTTAGGAAAAATGGCACAAAACTCCTCTCTTTGCATAGAAAAATTACCTTCATGATTAGGCATATTTGAACATATTTTAACTAATTTATTAAAGTTAAAATTATTGGGATGTAAGAGGAGTCTCTCAAAAATTCCTCTCCATGCGTTGGATGCATGCCTAGTCTTCTAGAAAAAATTGGTAGAGAGCCATCATCATTAGCTGTCTTAAAAACTACCCTTTCATGCACCTTGCACACTTGGATTCCAAATTGGAATCAATTGTGAATTAAAATACATGGGATGGAGTGAATTAAAATTTTAAAGACCCTCCATGTACTTGGAAGCATTAGGGGTACCTTCAAATAACATCACTTGAAGAGTTTCTCCCCTCTAGCTTGTGCATTAGGCCAATTTTGACTGGATAAAAGTAAGGACATATTTGAAGAACTTATAGGTTGATTAATGAAAATAAATTAATATCTGATGTTGTATTAAATTTAAATATTCCACCCAAACTTTGTTTCATCTCTTAATTCATCCTATAGCCTGCACAACACACAAAATAATGAGAAAAATCTTGTTTCTACCCCTAGCCATACAATTCCATACAATACAATTACATGAATTCAATCCTCATGAATTTGGAAAAAAATTCCATTTTAAACTTATGCATAAATTAATCCATCTAGAGGCACTTCCATCTTGGTTTCTACCATCTAGTTTGTGAGGAGGGTTTGGAGTGGTTTCTGGTCTTAACATTTATTCATAAAGGAAAAACATTGGAACCCTCTCCAAATGATAATTTTATCTTCTTAAGACCCTCTCCATCATCCCAAAATATACATATTTACCATGCAAAGGTATATGAAATTTATAAGTACTTTAAGGTGACCATTTTAGCCAATTTTGCACAATTAGCAGGGTCTAAATGCTTCTTAAGCCAAAAATGGCTTCTTGGGAATTTTCTATGCAAACCAAGGGTTGAAAAATATTTGTATATACCATAAAAACTTCCTTAAACCATTATAGTGGATTTAAAAAATCTTTAAATGGAAATTGACCCCTATTTAGTTTTAGGCCTAGACCTTACCAATAGGCCTGCCTACATCTTTGAGATCCTCTTGACCCTCCAATGGTTATATTTGAAATGTGATGGATTGAACACACCCAATATAACTCTGATAAGGTGACTCAAATAATTTAAATTATTCAAAATTCTAGGATTTGAAGTGACCCCTTATTTGGAGCTAAGCTTGATCATGCCTAACTTAGCCTGCCTGTAGGTCTAGTTGTATAGGAACTCCCTCCTCGCCCCCCCACCCCCATTTTGTTTCCAATATTATATAAAGGTTTTTTTATAATTTATTAGGTCCCCTATAGTTTATCCAATCATCATTTTTTCCTTGATAGCCTTTTGGTTATCATTTTCAACATTTTCCCCAAAATTGTCATTCTCATGCATGCCAAAATAACCCCTACTCTGAGATAAAATAGTGAGTGTTTTAAGTATTTATCTTGGAAAATTGATGATTTTAAATTTTTATATAGGTCATAAGGTTAAAATTTACCAAATTTGAGCTTCCAACTCCTCCATTTGACCCTCCAACTCTCCATTTTTCCAAGGCAAACTTTTGACTAGGCAGTGTTTGTGGGTAGGTAGGATATATGATGTAATTGGAGAAGATGGAGGATAATTGAGATTTTTAATGTAATTTAAGGAATTATATGTTCCATAAATAGTGTATTAAAATAATAACATATTCTATTTTCACCTCAAACACTTCCTATGACATGAAAACCTATAATAGGCTTATGACTATCTACAAGAGGAAAAACCCTATTTTGGCTTGGATATAGGTGTATTTGGGATAGGGTCATGCCTTTAAAATACAATATAACCATGATTATTGTGTTAATATATATATTTAATATGGTCACTTTACCATAACAGCTTGCAAACCATACATTACCATGCCTAGGTCCTTAAGGAAGATGGCTCTGCCTTGACTATGACAATCATGCTTCACCTCTACCTATAGGTCATGATTTTAAATTTTTTAATGTTTTAATGACTTAATTTTCATTTTATTTATGTAATTAAGGCATCCTCATGCCTTTCATTACTTTAAAACATTCAAACCATGCATCAAATCATGTTTTGGTCCTTCAACTACCATACCCCTATATGACTAGATTGAGACTAGGCCTGCCCCTATTTTAGTAACTTTTTGAGCTTGATAAGGTTGGTTTCATGTGTATTTAGGTTTATCTTGAGTCACCTTAAGGTCATTATTCATTCATATACGCCCACTCCTCTTCAAAAACTCCAAACAAGGTCTCAAAACTCTAACCTCCTCCTCACTACCAAGATGCCTTAGCTGACTACGTTTTATGAGATTTAGGGGCCTATAGGTGTACCTAAACAAGAAATATGCCATGTTATGGGATATAAACCACTCCTCTCTAGGTATAGTTTCCTCCAAGCATTAAACTCACCCTCAAACCTTTCAACTAGACCATTATCTACCTAAATAAGATAAAAATTTGCTAAAGCCTATTGTAGCATGGTTTTCCCAGGCTTGTACGGATGTGGGGGGCATATTAGGGGTCAAGACGTTGAAATTGACCTTGTCTCACTCATTTTGGCTCAATATTACTCTTTTTACCATTTTGGACTATTTCAAACTAGGTGGCATAGTTAAAGTTCATCAATTGAAATGCAAAATCAATTTACCACTCATACCCTATAGACACCACTGAGTGAATTTAGTGATTTTTTTTACCATTTTGAGGTTTCTCAAATTCTCATCTTCGCTCCTCATTTGACCTTGAAACTTGGCATGGTTACTCTTGGTGGACAGGGCTACAAGACCCAATAAATAAAGGGCATTGAAATCATCTTTCATCATGACATATATCATCTCAAAAAACCTTCAGGACCTCTATTTGGTCAATTTGGGGACTAAGAGACCAAAAACATAGTCACTTCCTTTTGACCTCTCACAACCTTGTGGTTATTCTCTATCATGCTTAGTGTTGATCAAAATTTGACCCTACAGGTCAAAATTGGGCACCCCTATATGAAAACTTGGCCTTTAGATCTTTTAGGGGTGAATATCATGTCTTAGTGTGAGCTCAAGTTTCTTCAACATAATATGAATTCTATTAGATTTGATCAGTTAGTTGTCTAGGTCCATTTTACTTTGATTTGAGTCATTTTAAGAGGTATTAGTAGGGTTTAAAGAGCATTTTTACAGTGTTATATCTTGCATGTGCAATAGTTGCAGAGGAAGCTGATCATGTGGGTTTGTTCATCTTGGTTCAAGGTCCCTATGTACTAGGTTTGAGGTCCTTCACTGAAGCACAAGAAGAGTTGTTCATGTTCAAAGAATTGATTCAAAAACATTTGTAGACTTAGTCATTCAAGCTCGACCATCTAAGTCTATACCTTTTGGCTAGGTCCAATATGCAAAATTCCTTTGGAGGAGGTGGTGTTCCATACAAAACCCATGGCAAAAGTACAAGTGTTAATTATTTTAGGATATTTATTTTGGGTTTTTTATTCAAGTGTTGGGAATTATCTCAGACATTTTATCTAAAATAATTTCCCTGAAGGATATATTTTTGAGCTAAGGGTTAGATTCTTTTCAAGAAAATTGTCTGCACAGTCTTTTTGAAGGGGTTGTTTTAGACATTTTATCTGAAATAATTTTCTTGAAAAGGTGCTTCTATAGGAAATGGTCCACTTCATTCATTCCAAAGAATACTTTTATTTTTTTAGGAAAATTTCTTAAGTAATTTTCCCAAAGGACACTTCAGGAAAAGGTCATTTGTAACTTTTTTGAAGGGTACTTCAATTTTTATGAATGGTCCTTTACAAAGTTTTTGAAGGGTATTTTCCTTTTGGAAGGGAATTTTAAAAAAAACTGAAGGGACAATTTTACTTTCAGAGTATTCATTTACAAGAATTCTGAAGGTCCATTTTAGAAAGCTGATGGTACTTTTCAATTTCCTTGAAGAGTATTTTTTCCTTTTGGGAAGGGTGTTTTCAGGAAAGCCAAAGGGCAATTTCCATGATTTAGATGGCACTTTCCATAGTTAAAGAGCACTTTCCAAAATTTTAAAACAAAATTAAGTCTGAGGAAAATATTTTGAATGAATAAGGAAGGTGATGGCCCACAAATGTCAATTTCAAACTATGAAAACTAGCTGTTGGAGTCAAAAAAGGCTTGGTAGTAACCTGAGGGCAAACAAGGAGGTAACAAATGGTAGAATCTTGAGCATCTAGTGCACAGACAAAACAAACAAAAAGTGGATAGGTTGACGGTTCAAGTTATTACTGGCAGCCAACCATATCAAAGAGCTTCCATGAAATCAACAAACATAGGTGTCTAAAGGATGATGGGAAGTTAGGAAAAACATTCTCTAACTATCACAATGGGTTATAATTTTATCGAGCAGTGCTATGTGTAGACTCTCCTATTTTTAGTTTTGAATGCTCATGCATGATCTTTGATAGTAGTTTATTGTGCCAATTCTGAAGGTTTTATGTCACTTTTCACCATTCTTATGACTTGTTTCAGACAAGTGGATCTATTGACATGGCATGACTCACCTAACCCCTCTTTCACATGAAATTGTAACTAATATCCTCAAAGTAACACATGTTGAAGTGACCTTTAGACTTCCTTTGCTTGACTTCTCTCTCAAAGCTATATATGCATTCTTTTGACTCTTTTTTACAACCTCCATTTGTTATTAGGAAAACTCTAGCTAGATTTATACTTGAATAACTCTTGATGAAATATAAAAGTGTGGTTGCCACTCATATGCTATAATATTGAGTAATTAATTAAATCTTGTTGGTTTAGTGTAGTAAAATATTGTATTTTCTAGCTTATACTCTTGATGGTCTACTAATTTGCAGAAAAGAGATTATTGTAGGTATTTGCTAGTATTCTTTTCTAAGTGTAGAGATATCCTAGAAGTCGTCCATGATTTTATGCCTCTTTAGAATCATTCGTTCCCTTCCTAAGAATCATATACCTTCTTGAATGTAGAATATGAAACATTGATGTAGTAATGAATCCTGAGTTGTGAGTCTTGTGTGAGAAACACCTTGTTTGTCTTTAAGTAGTGGTTTCAATCAATTGGGAACACATTATACATTATTGCATCATCACTTGGTTTCTTAGTTATTTTCCTTAACCTTTTTTATACACAATTTTTAAGTTAGAGAGAGAGCTTTAAAGGTGTATCAAGGGGAGCTATCCCCTTATCTATAGATTCATCTCAACAAAATTGTCACCCATAATAAGAGATGTTTCCATTATCCCACTTGGATGAGGAGAGATGAACATCTCCTTAAGGGTGAAAATCCAAGTGTCAATAATATTTAGCATGCCCGATGGGACTATTTGTCTAATGAGGTGAAGAATTCTTGGTGTGTTCTTCAACCAATCAGCCTTTTGGAGGCATTTTAATCAACACCAATGGTGACTCTAAGTTGAATTAGCTGGTTAAGTAGCCTTAGTGCATCAATAAATCATATTTGGTATATATGATCCCATTTTTGAGCAGTATGGACCTTGTGTTCCTTCATATAGTTTTGATCAAGCTCATGTTGTTTATGGAATCACTTCAAGCATCTCTACTAATTATCCTTCTCTTAGTCAATCCAAGAGTGCTAGGGACATAATGTTGGCGTTTGAAAATAAAATGTTGGAGATAGATAGGTTAAATGAGAAAAATAGACACCAATAAGAGCTAATGTATAAAGAAGAGTGTTTGTTTAAGTAAGCTCAAGCCATACAATCCATGAAAGAGAAATTAATAAGATGAAGGAGTCAATCCATTCAAGGCAATCAACCTCATATGCATTTTTCCATCCCAAAGAAGCCTTATACCATACAATAGAAACCCTACTCTTATACACTAAATCCCTAATATCAAATAGCACTTGATCACAAAAACAAAATGAGCCAACCTTCTAACCCATCTAATGCATTAAATACTCTTGTTGTTAATCCTTTGCACCTAGCAATCCAACACCAAAGGACATTAGAAAAACCTTCTATTGAAACTAACTATTTCAATTCCTTAGATTGTGAGCCCTCCTTTGAAAGAATTCATCCTATTTCATTTAGAAAATAACACATCCATCCTCAAGTAACTCTTCTTATGCATGTGCAAACTTTTCCTAGTCTCCCTCAACATCCTCAAGTCCTTTAACATGATGTCAAGATTCCAAGTTGGAGAAATGTCTATCATGAACCAACTCAAGACCTTGACAAAGATGAAGTTTATACCTATCCTCAAGAAGAGAGTTCCAATCTGAAGATCATGAGTTGGAATGAAATAGTGGAATCATGGGGTAATAAAGAAGAGAAGAGTATTGTTTAAGAGTGTGAAGTGGAAAATGAAGCTAGTCCTCCTCAAGTCCCTCCCATTCTTCTTGAATAAACCTCTTATTTTCCATTTCAAACCTCTCATACTCCTCCTCATCATGATGATGCATATGATCTCCAAGAAATACTCTTCTAAGAGAATCTAGCCAAGTAGGTTGAAGAATTAGAGTCAAGAATGAGGTTTCTTAGTCAAGGTGTAATGGAAGGTTTAGACCCAATAGAGGATCCCATGTCTAAACACACCCCATCTACACCCCTTCAAGAGAGTTATCAAGATACATCTGATGTGGATGAAGTTCTGGTCAAGTGGAAGGAAGAGAATCAATTGATTTTAGCCCAAGGTTTACTTCCTCTTCCTCATGAACTTCTCAAAGAACACCCCACTTCTCATTCCCAATCTGATTTTGAGCTCACTAGTACTTGCCTCTTTTCAAAATTAATTATTAATCCCTCTCCTTTATCCCACAATACATTTTCACTTCCTTCACCTTCCATTACCTTCCATACTCTAACTCCTACATTTCAAACTCATGAACCTATCCATTCACCCTTCACTTCATTCGCTTCTAAAGATGAACCTGTTTTGAGGAAGGCAAGTGAGCAAGAGAAAATGCATTTTTTGGCTGATCAAGAGGTTATTATGAATGATGATGAAGATGAAATCATTATAGGTACTCCCCATCAGCATCATCATGGTGATCATCATCATAAACATGAGGTGGAAGGCATTATCAAAGATGAACAATGTAGTCAAATCATATTTCAAGAGGTGGCTGCTCTAGAAGGTTTTCATGAAAATAAGGTTGAAAAAATGACTCTTGAAGGTGGAATGATTCAAGGAGAAGATATGGGTCACACATACATCTAAATGTTCTATTAATATGAATATGAGATTGATAATCTTCACTTGTCAATGTTGGATGGAGAATGTAAGCATGGTGAGCTATCTTTCCCTTTGTTTGATGAAATTTCTTATTACTTTGATGAAGATAATGACTAAGCCATGGGACCTAAGTTGAATAAGGTTTAAGAGCATGTTTTTGAGTAGCTAAAGACTCTTGTTTGTGAAAAATAAGGAGAGGGATCACATTATTTTGATAGAAGCATTGAGGAAGGAGTTCTTGAGCATGAAAATGATGATTTTTGGAATAAGTTAGAAAGATTTTAGCTCAGATCAAACATCACACCAGCCACCCTTCCCCAAGAGATCCATGAGGAAGCTAGAGATTAGTTTTACAAGCTTATCAAAGAGATAGAAAATAATGAGTTGGTCCATGATACATACCAAGAGAGCCATGAGTCAAATGAGCCCTATAATGATGATATTGTAGCCATTGATGCCTTGATGGACTACACGAACATGAAGGACCAACATGAAACATACCTCAAAGGGAAATATGAATACATGGATGTGGAAGATATGTTTGAACCTGATACATTGGAATACATGCCAATCAAAATGGCAAACAAGAACGGTGAGTCACTAAGTTTTCACTCCAATAAATTACTTGGTTACCACCATGAGTTTTCTTGCCATGAAGGAGACCTAAGAAATTTCCCCTTTGATCCAAGAGGAGGAGAAACATATCATGTCAGATGTGCATTTTAGTTTGATTTTATTTGTGTCTTATTTTTACCTTAAGTACTTATGCACATGTGTGTGTCTTGTGAGTTTGTTTCCTTATTATATGTGTCCTTTCCCTTGTGTGTTTTGAGGTGGTAACTAGTTGTCTTGTTGATCAAGTTTTGAATCATGGTCAAGGTTTCTTGTTTATTTAAGTCCTTAGATGACTCCATAAGCCTAATGGACTAATAAGGCTATTGGTCTAGTTAGTATAACAAGCATACTACCCTTGTGAGTCACCAATTTATTGACCAAAATTTGACCTTGCAGGTCAAAATTAGTAACCCCTATATGAAAACTTGGCCTTTAGATATTTTAGGTGTGAATATCATGTCTTAGTGTGAGCTCAGGTTTCTTCAATGTAATATGAATGATATTATCTTTGATCAATTAGTTGTCTAGGTCCCTTTTACTTTGCTTTGAGTCATTTTAAGAGGTTTGAGTAGGGTTTAAAGAGCATTTTCATAGTGTCAAATCTTGCACACACAATAGTTGTAGAGGAAGCTGATCATGTGGGTTTGTTCATCTTATCTAAAGGTTATTATGTACTAATTCTTAGGTCCTTTGCCAAAGCACAAGCAGAGTTGTTCATGTTCAAATAATTGATTCAAAAACATTTGTGGACTTAGTCATTCAAGCTTGATTGTATCAGTCTATACCTTTTAGCTAGGTCCAATATGCAAAATTCCTTCAGAGGAGGTGTTACATACAAAACCCATGGTAAAATTATAAGTGTTAATTCTTTTAGGAGATTTATTTTGGGTTTTATTTTCAAGTTTCAGGAATTGTCTCAGACATTTTGTTTGAAATAATTTCCCCAAATGATATCTTTTTGAGCTAAGGGTTAGATTCCTTTTGAGAAAATTATCTACACAATCTTTCTGAAGGGGTTATTTTAGACATTTTATTTGAAACAATTTTCTTGAAAAGGTACTTCTACAGGAAATGGTTCACTTCATTCTTTTTGAAGGATACTTTTCTTTTTTCAGTAAAATGTCCCAAGTAATTTTCCTAAAGGACACTTCGAGAAAAGGTCATTTGTAACTTTTATGAAGGGCGCTTCAATATTTTTGAATGGTCCTTTGTAAAGTTTTCAAAGGGTATTTTCCTTTCAAAAGGGCATTTTACAAAAAACTTGAAGGGATAATTTTCCTTTTGGAGGATTCATTTGTAAGAATTCTGAAGGTCCATTTCAGAAAGCTGATAGTACTTTTCAATTTCCCCAAAGTGTATTTTTTCCTTTTGGGAAGGATGTTTTCAGGAAAGCCAAAGGGTAATTTCCATGATTCAGAAGGCACTTTCCATTGTTAAAGAGCACTTGCCAAAATTCTGAAAGAAACTTATGTTCGAGGAAAATGTTTTAAATGAATAAGGAAGGTGATGGCCCCACAAACATCAATTTCAAATTGCAAAAACTAGCTGTTGGATTCAAAAAAGGCTTGGTGAGAACTTGAGGGAAAATGTGGAGGTAAAAAATGGTAGAATCCAAAGCATCTGGTGTATAGACAAAGCAATAAAAAAGTAGACAGGTTGATGGTTTGAGTTATTACTAGTAGCCAACCAAATCAAAGAGCTACTACAAAATCAACAAACATAGGTGTCTAAAGGATGACTGGTAGTTAGGAAAAACATTCTCTAACTATCACAATGAGTTCCATTTTTATTGAGTAGTGCTATGTGTTGACTCTCCTATTTTTAGTTTTGAATGCTCATGGATGATCTTCGATAGAAGCAATTTCTTATGCCAATTCTGAAGGTTTTATGACACTTTTCACCATTCTTATGACTTATTTCAGACAAGTGGACCTCCTGACATGGCATGACTCACCTCACCCCTCTTTCACATGTAGTTGTAACTGATATCCTCAAGGTGACATATGTCTGAGTGACCTTTGGAATTTTTTTGCTTGATATCTCTCTCAAATCTATATATATGCATTCTTTTAGCTCTTTTCAGTAGCCTCCACTGGTTATTGGGAAAACTCTAGCCAGATTTGTACTTGAAGAATTATTGAATAAATATACAAGTGTTGTTGCCACTCATTATATAATATTGAGTGATGACTTAAATCTTGTTAGACTAGTCTAGTGAAATATTATCTTTTCTAGCTTGTACTCTTGATGGTCTACCATTTTGCAGAAAGAAGATTATTATAGGCCTTTGCTAGTATTCTTTTCTAAGTGTAGAGATATCCTAGAAGTGGTCCATGATTGTATCCCTCTTTGGAATCATTCATTCCCTTCCTAAGAATCATACACCTTCTTGAATCTAGCATATGAAACATTAATGTAGTAATGAATCCTGAGTTATGAGTCTTGTGCGAGAAACACCTTGTTTATCTTTAAGTAGTGGTTTCAGTCAATTGGGCAAGACATTATACATTGGTGCATCACCACTTGGTTTCTTAGTTGTTTTCCTTTACCCTTTTCATACATAATTATTAAGTTAGAGAGAGAGATTTAAAGGTGTATCAAGGGGAGCTAGCCCCTTATCTAGAGATTCATATTAGAAAAATTATCACCTATAACAAGAGAGATGTTTCCATTATGCCACTTGGATGAGGAGAGTTGAGCATCTCCTCAAGGGTGTGAATCCAAGTGTCAAAACTTAGACCTCTCCAAAGTGCACTCCAATTATATTTAAATACTAGAGACCATGTGAAGGTTGTTTTTTGATTATGATGACATTAACATGCTCCTTAAGGTGAAGTTCTTGGCTGTGTAGACTGAGACACCCCTTTAAGAGGGAAAAAACATGTAAAAAAAGGCCTTATAAGTGATACAAACACCAGGATCATCATAAAAATAACATCAAAACACTCTTCCCAACATGGAGAAACCACTCACAAAGCAACTGAGCTGACTGTCACTGGAAACTAGGCATTTTGCAAGCATGTACAAGCCTAAAGGAGAGTTTCCCAAGTGTTTTAAGTTTATAACACCCAAATAATCATGATAATGTCTCAAAAAATGTGTATGATCACCTAAAACAAACCATTCCATCAATCTAAAGTAAGAAAAGTTGAAACAGATTCAAAAAGAGACCCCCTCATGGTTGAATAGGCATAAAAA
Organism: Torreya grandis; assembly: GCA_037957365.1. Taxonomy (NCBI): domain Eukaryota; kingdom Viridiplantae; phylum Streptophyta; class Pinopsida; order Cupressales; family Taxaceae; genus Torreya; species Torreya grandis. The sequence goes on along the minus strand of JARHVA010001981.1, from coordinate 2,649,164 downwards.
GCTACCTAGAGTGTTAACCATTGTTCATGAAAGAGGAGCCACTAATATAAGAGTTATTTCTATGGATGTGAAGTGAACTTATAGTGTTATACACCTGCAGAAGCATTTCCCTTGACTCCACCTATACCTTCTGTACCAAGTGCTTGAAGTTGACCTTCCTTTGAATGCCAAGAGGAAATGGAAGAAAAATGAGTTGAAGATGAATTTTTTTATGAAATATATGAAATAAAAACATGGATATGACTTTTGGGAAGGTTAAGAGTCACACCACCACATTTTTACAAGTGGCACACTTCTCAAGGAACTGTACAAGTGTCCTTTTCTCTCTCTTTGGCTAAGAAATTGCCTTTTGTCTAACAACCTACAATTTAATAAATTATGTCAACTTATTAATACTTATAAGGACATATTGAGCATTAAATCAGCTTTTTTAACTTTCACAAATCCCAATAAACTTGTATAAAACATTAAATACACCATTTAGACCCTTGAAATGACCCCAAATGACATGATAGGATAATGAAATGAGTGACTAAAGTTAATATAGCCTTTAGAGGCATGAAATGACTAATGAAACACCTTATTAAAATATATTATACTCCCTCATATGCCTAAAAATGAAAATTTTCACTAGGGGTGCCCTGTTTTGACCTAAAAGTCAAAATTGGTCAACACACCCATGATGCCCAAAACCTCATCCAGATACCTCACGTGGTCCTCCCACGTTTTATTTTATATGAGGAGATAATAAAAGAATACCAGTAAGTACTTATGCAACTTCTTGTTAAATATATGGTTCATATAGGACTATAAAGTAATAAGTGTGTTAGTCAACCCGTAAGACATGACCAAGAACTCGTATTGCCCATAATGGGACCTGAAGGCTATCTTATGTATGTCATACTCTTGAAATATGATATGGTGGTATCTAGATTGAAGATCAATCTTTGAGAAATATACTATCCCATGTAACTCATCTAGTAACTCATTGATCCTGGGTATTGGATACCTATTTTTAATCATTTTTTTGTTTAGTGCATGATAGTCTATGCACATCTACATCATCCTAACCTTATTCTTAACCAAGAATAAAAAAGAAGAAAATGGGTTAGATTTAGGTATGATATGGCCCATGTATAATAGTTCCTTAATTGTTTTCTTAATCTCATCCTTAAAATTTTTAGGATGATGATAGGGTGTAGTTATGATCGACTTAGCTCCCTCCTCTAGCTCAATGGTGTGCTCAAAGCCTCTATTAGGTGGCCTCCTTGGAGGAATCTCCCAAAAAATCTTGTCATGCTTACTCAACAAGGACTGAATGTCTACATGGTAAGGTTGATCACTATTTGTAGTTCCTTTAGAACTAACTAAGCACTATACTACCCAAACAACATCCCCATGCCTAAATAACCTCTGTATTCTCTTAGATGACACTACCTTGGCCAATCCATTATCCATAACCCTCAAAACTACTTGATTACCATCTATTGCTCTAAACTTTAACTCCATTATTGGGAAGTTCTGTGACTACTCCCCTAATGAGCAAAGCCACTGAATCCCCAAGATAATATTGGTATATCCTAGGTCAACCATATAAAAGTCATCAATCAAAGTGTAGTTACCTAGTGTCACACTCAATCAAAGAATCTTCCATGTGAAAGTGATGTTGTAACCATCTATAACCATCACAATGAATCCCTCAAACTCCTCTTTAGGAATGCCTCTCCTAGTCACAATATTAGAGTCTATAAAATTGTGGGTAACCCCATTATCAACAAAAATAGTGATCCTTTATCCTTGAAATACCCCTATAACTCTAAAGGAGTGAAATTTAGGGGCTCCAAACAAAGTGGCAATAGTCCCACTCTGAATCTCCTCAGGTGTCTACCCCTCATTTGAATCACTATGCTCATTGCCCTACACCTATTCCTCTTCCTCCTTACCCTCACTATCAAAAGTCACCTCTATATAATGTACCTTCCCCTTACCCTTACACCTATGTCTAGGTTCTCAAGGTTCCTTGTAGTTGAAACATAATTTCTTCCTCCTCAATTCTTTATGAGCCTCAACATATAACCTGCCATTCTTAAACCACTCCTTATGGAAAAGTTTTTTATCTTTGTTTTTTGTGGAATGGAAGGTTTGGAATGGAATTTACTCTTAGAGATAGAATTATCAATGTCTCATGCCCTAGTGATAACATCCTATAGTAAATTAGTTTTGAAGGCTTTAATCCAACCATGAAGTGGCTCAGATAAACCCTCAACAAAAAATATGGCCAACCTATATTTTGACACATCTGTAACCATGAATAATAACTTATAGAACTCTAAGATATATGCCTCTACTACCCCATCTACTTGAGCTATGCTAGCTCTCTAAAATGCAACTCTTGGTCCTTCTTGTCAAACCTATCAATCAACTTCTAAATGAAGTTGAGGTATGAAGTGATATTCATATGACCCAAAGTAACAAGCCCATGGTACCACCACTCATGGGCCTCACCATCAAGATGTAGAGTAGCATACTTGATGGAATTCATCTCCATCATAGGATTAAGTTGGAAGTATGTATCCTACTTTTGGATCCAAGCTCTAGCTGTGCATCTAGAGGATCTATCAAATGAGGGTATTGATTACTTCCCTAATTTCTTATGTAAGTCTTGATTCTAATTTATCATATTATTATCCCTTGGTCTATTCTTATACTTGATGACATAGAACTCCTATAGGGACATAGCTGCATAGAACTCATCTTTGAGAGCCTGATACTCTCAAATAATTGACAAATCCACCTATTTGACACTACTATCCTTGATTTCTAGTCTGATATCCACTAAGAAATTGAGGCATGAGGGGATGATGAATTGTCCTACTCACTATCCTAGTATTGCTTTGTACCAGAATATGAGTGTTACTTCCTTCCCCATGGTTTCCATTATTGTCCACATCTACATTATGACCATTTGTTTCACCTGTAACCTAGTTCCCTGTACCATTTTGATTTCCCTGATTATTGGTAATAAACTGAGTAACTATTCCAAATGTTGTTGACCTCTAACAAGGTCCTTGAGAATATGCATATCACTACCCTGTGGTGGTGGATCCCTATCTCCCATTTCTCCTTCTTCCTCTTCTTCTTCTGATGAATCCTAGAGACTCCTTTATTTCCTTTTCCTTTATGTTATGTATTCTTTGCTTTTTATATTCATAAAATGTGCATTAAACTAATTTTGAATCAAAAAATTTATGCTAAAATAAAAATTCTTCTATCACCACTAGCTAGCAATAATACCAGCTCTGATACCACTAAAATGTTCTAAACTAAATTTGAGTGCATTTTTTTTTACAAATCTAACTTCTTATGTAAATAGGCATTTTTTCAAAAAATTATCACACCTATTATTCTGACTATGATTTTTGAATGGTCTGGTTTGTGTTTTATGTTATGTATTTTGTTTGAGCTTGTAATATTTATTTCAATAAGATCTAAATAAACTTAAACAAATAACTAAATGTAAGAGGTGTTGTTCATTTAGATTCCCATTGACAGTTTGCTATTACAATAAGTGTAATTTCTAGATCTTATAAACAATAATAAAATGTATTATAAAGAGTATTGAAGATCAATTTCTAACCTCATATAATTATTGGTACAAACACAAGCAATTGATGAAGGGAAAGTCTGATATACTATGCTATAGCTCTAGAATGATGGTCATGGAGGCTTCCTACCATTGTGTAAGACTCTAAATAATCACTAGAGTTCTCCTTTATGTATATCATTCCATTTTGTGACTATCCCCACACTCTCTAACATCCAATGCTACCTCCTTCCTTCACTTACAACCCTGAAATCCTTCTTTTATGCCACTAATAACTATTACAAATCTTACTTTGACTACCCATGCCTCTCTCTACACCTATGATAACTCCCAAACATCCATGGCACCCCTATAAACTCTTATCACCTTACATGACCTCTAATTTCCTCCACATTGCCCCACAACTTCCTTATACCCTCATGCAATTCCCATGGTGATGTCTAATGTTGTTGTAAGGGTGTTGTTATGAAGACTAATTACCCAATGATCCTAGATTCTTGAGTCTAATTAACAATGATTATCAACCCAAGGTGCGTATGCTTTTCAAAGATGTCAGCACTATATATGCATCATTTTTTTATAAATCAATTTACTTTTCTAGTTGCATTACAATGAAATTATGTTGAATTCGCCAGACAATTATATTATGAAAAAATTATAGAACTACTTCAAACTTATGAATCACACATGCATAACACCTATATAATCAAACTAATAATAAAATCAACTTACACAACACAAATAAACTAAAGAGGGTTAGGATCTTCACAGTAACTCCTTCCGAGGGGGCCCTTCCTCATTCAAAATTGAGTTCCAATCCTTCTCTGAGAGAATTCACAAACTTCTTACAAAATCAACTTTCTCATTACGCAATTCTATAGAAATTAAAGATTGTTATATAAGATTACAATATTCTAAATGTAATTGCTATTATTCTAATACTTCTACTATTATCTATCCAACTAACTAACTCCTAATTTGATCTAGGTTCTGTCATTAGATACAGAAGGTAGTTTATTAACTTTTAACCAAAGACACAAAACTAGGACAAATACAAATAATTTAGAAAATACCCCAATCAACCTTTAAGTGGTTGGTAACTAGAGTTACTTGTTTTAAGCTTGACTGGGTTAAGGATAAAGTATACTATTTTATTGTTTTATTTCATTTTATCTCTTTCCCATTGTCCTTGTATTTCTCATATTTGGCAACACATCAAAATTTCCTTGTATGTAGGGAGTATGTAAAACAAATATGATCCTTTCCAATCATCCATTTGGTTCCCAAGACAATTGGATGTGTCCTTAAAATATGATCACAACAATAGGTCTATTTTGCATAGTGGTTGTAGGCAACTTGTAGGTGAAGCCTATAGTTGATGTGGTCACTCTGTAGTGGCTACAAGTAACATGTAGGTGAAGCCTACAATTACTATGGGCACTCTGTAGTGGCTGCATGTAACCTATAGGTGAAGCCTAAATTATTATGGGAACTCTTCAGTGGTTATAAACAGCCTATAGGTGAAGCCTACAGTTGTTGCAGATAATCTATAAGTGTTGTGCCCTAATAAGATCCTGTAGCCTTATATTATCCTTTAAATACTTGTTAAGTAAAGTTACACAAGTATAATGTAATCAAGGAAGAAGCATCAATAATCCATAACATAACATATATACACACACACACACACACACACACACACACAAAATCATAAATTCATTCATTTATTTGCATCAGTCACGGATAGTTATAGGGTTTACATGGAAAAATATATATACTAGGTATGGATGAGGCTATAAAAGGAATTAATTGGTGGCCTCATCAGGCATGATAAATTTAGATGCCCTTCCTTCACCCTTACATAGCCTAGAGTTTCCCTTTCAGGCCTTCTTCAAAACCCATGAACCTCTCCACAAAGGTACAATAATATATTGAGAGATAAACAACAACAAATCATGGTTCTTTTCATCCCTTTGACCCTTACATGATGTGGTAGCCAGAATGAGTATTCATTATTATTATGAAAGGTAGTAATTATCTGAGATCATTCTTTATGATATGTATGGCATTTGGCATTCTAACATAGCTCAAACATGTACCATTTTTATTTTTTTAAACCTTCAAATTTATTCACTAAATCATATTTGTTCATCTTCAAATTTATCTTCAAGGAAAACTTCACAAATTTTCCATAATCATGCACCTGTGAAAGATTTGGGTAATCTCTCTAACTCTCACTAGGGTGGAATCATTTCACCACCTTAATTAATAAAACCCTAAGCAATAACTCCAAGTTTTCCAAAATCCAATTGAGAAATTATAATGAGCATGAATCACCCCTGAATAAGCTTCTAATTCCTCATTTATATTTTTCTATTTTTAATTTCTCACTCAACAATATAAATTGACTTTATAAAGTACCTTTTAATATTTTACTTAAATTCACTTTATAATATATTTAATTAATCACTTAATATTACCTTTTTAACTTATAATTTTTCTGCCAGGTAATATTAAATAATTAAATAAATAAATTCCCTTATTTTGCCTTTGGGAATAAAAAGGATAAACTAACACTTGGGAGATCATAAAAGAGGGGACATTACATCAAATGTCCTCACACACATACAATAAATGATATAAATGCTTAGATCCACTTGGTAATGACATATTTAAATGTCCTCAAAGAAAACAAAGAAGTGCATACAATATATGAAGCTAGGAGAATCAATATAAAAAGCATGAATGATTATGTATTTTGATCAACAAGAGCTAAGTTGTAACCTGAGCAATATTTAGTTACTGATATAGGCAATAGTAGATCACAATATTAGTGAGTGAGCAATATCATAAGATGTAATACAATGTAAATTATTGAGTGTGTAAGTGAGATAAGGTGAGAAAGGAAGGATAAACCATGTGTTTACCATGCCCTCGATGAGTTAGCTAATGCATATACATGTTGTAGGAACCCTATGTGAAGTCTGGAATTGAGTAGTGAAAATCTAATCTCACTAGGATAATAACATGGTGAGGGATGTAGACACCTAAAATTGGCCACCAATGACCTTCAATCAAGCTTTTGACCAATTTCCACCAAAATGCACAATTTGGCCTAAAACACTAAAACACATTAAAATATTTGAATTTGAAATATTCAAGTACCAATTTTGGCCAAAATATCCATAAATGGGGAAATTCATTTTATGGGTCAGTTAATTTTGATCAGATCATTTCGAGTCAAAATACTAATTTTGCACTTAGGTGTCCTAGATTGCTCTTTTTTGTCAAATCTCTTGCACAAGACATGTGCCTTTGTTATTTGGTGTTAACAACATCGTAAAAGGGATAATGGATCTAACGCATTTGACATTGCATCCTAATTTTAATCCAGTCAAATTTTGGGCCAATAACAAGACATTTTGACTAATTTGATTAGTTTGTGCACAAAGAGCCAAGGTTTGCATCAAAGTGCTTAATCATGCTTAAGAGATAATTAAACCAAATCATGAGCCTAATTAAGAATTCCATGGAACATGTAGAATAATTTATTTTTGTAAATGAAAATTGAATATCTGCATCATCAGGTGATATTATTTCTTGGGAAAACATCCCTAGGACATAAATGCATAAAATATCAAGGTTAACCCCTCTCATGCCTCATTAAGACCCTCCATGCCTATTAATTTCCACTCTATCACAAATATTTATGAACCTATTTATGAATTTTAATTACATAATTGAATTAATCCTTAGCCACACATCTCCATCTTAAGATGGATGGTTCAGGTTAATTTTGACCATTCCAAATATCTATAAATAGGAGGCCTTGCCTATTGAATTTTAAGTTCTCACATGCCAAATTCATAATGCTAAATTGATTCCAAAGCTTCATGCAAATTATTTTTATAATTCCCAAATATTAAGCCAAGATAAGCCAAGCCAAAGCTAAAGATGGTGCTAAGGAGAGATGGAGTTAGTTACACTTCATTGATGTAGACTTCATGAGTACAAACCAAGCAAGCCACTTCAACAAGCATTTTGGAGCATCCAAAGAAGGTGAAGGAAGGTATTTATTTCATGTTTTAGTTGTGTTTTCCATTTTAGACTTATTTATTAAGTTCCCCCTAGTATCTAGGCCTAGAGATGTTATGCTAGTGTGTTTATTTCATTTTGATTTCATTTTAGGACTAACACGATACTAACCATCCTCTCTTGAGTCAAATTCCTAGCTCACATAATGGCACGCTCGGTGGAACCTTAGATTCACAAATTTGGTCACAAATATCTTTCAAACAACCTACTAATCTCTTCCATGTAGGGTCTTGGAGTTGGAGGCTAAAGAGAGTGAAAATTTAAGTTAAAATTCTATTTTTTGATAACTACAATTTTGTTCCTGGTAACATCAATTTTGCTCTTTGTTCCAATATCACTACTATCACAGTAGTAATTTTGTAAACAAAGTCATTTTTTTTTGAAAAGTGATTTTTTAGCCCTAAAAAATGATATCATTCACCAGAATAGTGATTTGATTTGCCTAAGTAGTGATTTCACAAAATAATGATATCATCATTCTGGGCAACGATATTGTTAATTTGGGTAGCGATTATGTCAACAGAATAATGATATTTTATTTTTATTTTTTATATCTAGTAAATAGTGATTTGGTCAAAAAACAATAATATTTTTGACTTGAATAGTGATATTGTCTCTTGGGTAGTGATATCATCGATTTGGCCAACAATTTTGTTAAAAATAGTGATTTTATTTTATAACAATGATATTGTTAAAATTGACAGTGATTTCATAGGTAAATAATTTTTTTTGTTTTCTATCTGATCTAACCCAAAATCATGATATTGTTATCTGAAATTGTGTTTTTGTAGGGAAATAGTGGGATTGACTGTGTAATTGTAATTTTGAAACATAGAGCTCATTTTGGGAAGTTACTTTTCTCATTAGCAAATGTGCTTCAAAGCTAAAGCACATACTAAATTTTTCATTGTAGGTCCAGCTTGAAATTTGTTATTACATGCTTTTTAGACCTTTTTTGAAAGTTTAAAATGGACTAGGAACTTTGTTTTGGTGTTTAATGAAAAACTAGGGTGATTAGGTAAATGTTTTAACAAACTTTGCTTTCAAAGTTACAACTTAAGACCAAGGGGTCAAAAGAATACCACCTAATCTTTCATTTGGTGCTTAAAATTGAATTCACTTGTCAAATTTTATCTTTAATAATTGCTTAAACTTAGAATTTAATTATAAAAAAGAGGGATGTTGCATGTATGCTCTTCCATCCATCCCCTTTAGGGAACTTTTGGAATCAAAAGTGTCATCCTTATTGTAAACATGCCTAGTCCAAGGCATAGAAAGAATGTCATCTAAAACACTCCCCAAAAACTCATAATAGTTTGGGTGACCTTGAAATGACCCTAAAGTATTTCTATTAGTCATTTATTTTTATGCAAACTTAGCTTGCAAGGGGGAATTCATCACCTCCTTCAAGTTCTTTAGGGAAGCTTTGACTCAAGGTTTCATCTCCTAGCACTGAATTCAACCAATCCCATTAGGATCAAAGGTTTGAGAGATTAAACCACCTTCTAGTGTTGGAATTGCACATAAGACACATCTGTACTTTAGACATCGCACTACATTGAGCAATCGATGGATGTAGTGGTTAAAAAAATGACAAGACCTTTTTGTAATAAACCAAGTACTGTGGACACCTAATTTAATTGAACTTTTTTCCAACATGATGTGAAAGTCATTGGGAAATTGATCCATCTAGATGTTTGAAAAGTTTTAGATCCTAGACAAATCCACATTTGCCATGAAAGTGTTGTTGGTACAAGATGCGTCTCAAGGTCCATGTCATAGTACTATCATTTGAGAGAAAGGGGTGTAAAAACACTACTATATAATGCACATTTTACTTTTTGAATGAACAATAAAAGCCTCTCAAATGATGTATATTGATGGATTCCAACAATATCAATGTATATTGTTGCAAAAAGGTCTTATCCTTTTTTCAACCACTAGATTGAGCAAGTGATGGATGTAGTGGTTGAAAAAAGGACAAGACCTTTTTGCAATAAGCCAAGTACCATGTACACCTAATTTAATTGAATTTTTTTACAAGGTGATGTGAAATTCATTGGGAAATTGATCCATTTAGATGTTTGAAAACTTTTAGATCTTAGACAAATCCACACTTCCTATGGAACTGTTGTTGGTACAAGGTGCGTCTCAAGGTCCATGTCATAGTACTATCATTTGAGAGAAAGGGGTGTAAAAAACCTACTATATAATGCAAATTTTACTTTTTTAATGAACACTAAAAGCCTCTCAAATGATGTATATTTATGAATTCTAATAATATCAAGCAACCTTGTCAGTTTAGGACCTAACATTGATTAATTAGTTAGTTTTATCCTATATTAAAGTCTTGTTTGGAGTCGAAATAGGGTGTAAAAACATAACACAAGCCAAAACACATAGTCTTCATTTTCCTTTGAACAACGAGATATTATGCTACCCATATGAATCATCAATTTTCCCAGTTCAAAGTTCATCAAAACTTAGATTCATATCATCCACTTTGGCACAGTTATGCTACCCAATTGAGTTTAGACCTTTTACCAAGCATTGTTTAAAGTATTTCATTTATAATCTAAATTCAAAATTTCACCTTTATAAGTTCATAGGGTTGATGTGCTAAGTGGGTTCACCATTTAAACTAAACTTGAGGGAACTTAGATTCAATTTCCAATTTGGATTGAAGGCCATTTAAGACTCATAATCATTATCACCACTTGGTAGACTTAAGTCATTTTGTGCTAAACACTTTCAATTTGAGTCTATGCACCAATTTTTTTTGTGTTACCATCCCATTTCCACCAAGATAATTTGAATACATACTTTTTTGCCTTAGAGATATTATCAAAAATTTGAAGGTATGTATGTCATTGAGTTAAGAAAGGTAGTGTTATGCTGCCAAATTTATGAGAAATCATCTTTGCCTTAGCGAGTTTTTGAAGAAAATATTTTGACACATCTTTTGAGTAGTCTATCATTGTTACGCTTCCCAAAACATTTCAAACATTATTTCATAGACCTTTTTGCATAGAGTTCAAGTTTGTACACATTATTTCAAGCCAATCCGAGTATACCTTTGTGAATCTTTGTCTAGCACAGTTACATTATTTACATTTATCTAGCCTATTTTTCAAATGAACCAAGATTTATACCATTATTTATGAGAAAAAAACTATATCTAAGGTGACTTTTGTTTCATACCTTATACCTATTTGATCAAGTTCATATCTAGGAGTCAAATGCTAGTTTTTATTAGAAGTGTTTCAAATCTATTAGATTAAAATCTCATCTATTTCAAAGTCTAGATTTTGACGTTGTTTGGCCAAGAGTCCTAAAACATGCCTTGTTTGAGCCTAGATTTTGACACAACATTTGTCCAAAAGACCTAGCAATAGTTTATTTCCTAGATTAGACTGATTTGAAACACTTTGACCTTAGAGTTTGGCATTTTAATTAGTCCATTTACTTAATCTTTTTTTGTATAAAACATGTAATGTTAGGTACTTAACATTATCTTATTTTATCACAAATCATAGCATAAACCTTTCCATCTTTTTGATGAATCTAGACCAAGTTTGAACATCATCTTTTTAGAGTTTTTAGAAATCTCTTCCCTTTCTATTACAAAAACATTGACTATGGATCACAACATGTATTCCTATACTTGTAGTGGACTCATGTACAATCCATGGATTAGTAATTTGATTACACAAGAATAAATAGTGTAAGACCCCTACACAGATAATGTCATTTATGAGATGGATCCTTATATCCCTGATAACACTTAAATAAGGGCACAAAATAAAGATCCATTGGCTAACTATTTGGTTAATACACCACCATATTTGGAGCAATATCAAGCACAAATAGAGTAATACCTAGTTATGATACCTACTATTGAAGAACATTTTACTCAACAACCATACTCTATTAACACACCTTCCATATATGATCCTTATTTATTTGAGCATCATTTATTGGAGAACAAAGTTAAGATTTTGGTTAGAGCCATAAAGGTAGGGGCCAAGTTTATAATAGACTTCCCCCATGAGAATTCACCAAGTCTAGTAAGAATGCCTCATAACATATTGTATAGTCAACATGCTTCTTCTAGAAATCCTTTAACTCTACTCCAAACAACATATTAGGATCCTAATATGCTTGTCAAAGGTAAGGACCCCATAGAGGAACACTTTGTACAGATGTAGATAGCATACCAAACCTACTTGAACCTAACATGAAATTTTAACCAAATGACCATGTCAAGTAGGCCTCTCATAGATTTAGTCCCCTCAACTAGAGTGTTCATAGAGTTGACTGGTCAAGATAACTAGGTTCTAGACTCATTCATGCAAAATAATTCAGTCAATTTTTAATTTCATATGATAACCATCAAAGAAGTATCTTTTGATTCTACATAGAATAGTGGCCAAAACATAATGGATAATGCACAAGCAACATCCCATTCAAACCAAAGTGGTGTTAATATGCAAATATCTAGCCAATAATGTGTGCCTTTTGTTAACACTATAAGTGATTATGAAAATCATGGAGTAGGAGTTTCTACATCCCAATCTCAACCAACTACTTCTAATCCTCAACTAGATACTTCTTCAAGTGCCCAACCAACAGGGTTAGGTAGCCAACCAATAACCAATGCTATGCCACAACAACAAAATGTGATGAATTCTACTCCTCAATAAGTGAAAAGTGGTATTCCACAACAATAGGTATAATTTAGTATACCAATGCAATAGAGGCTAAATATGTTGCCACCTCAATAAGGGGTAACTAATGTTCTACCTCGTCAGGTAATATCAAACATACCTCTTTAGTCATAAGCTAGTGTGCTAATTCAAAACCAAACAATGTCTAACCAATAACATATAAATATTGGTCAATGATAGATGATAAATCTTCAACATGCATTCACTTCCAAATAGGCATTTATGCAATAAGGAGGTTCTAATGTTTCTCAAGTAACTACTAGGTAATAATTACTTTTTGTTCAAAATGTGCCACTCATTTAGAAATAAGGTCTTGGTTAACAAGGTCCCACTCAAAAACAAGGTTCAATTAGTTGGTAACATGTCCCTTTTCAATCATAGTAGGCACAATATAGTTATATCCCTTCATTCCAACCATAAAATCCTCAACATCAAACCTTCATAACCAACCCTAACCAGAATATTACATCACAACATGTGTAATTCCAATAATTAAACCCTAATCCGTGTATGCATATTCCTTATCCCTTTCTCAACCAATCCATTATACCCCAACAAATATATCCATTATACCCCGATCTAAGTGCTTCACTCATGACTACTAACTATTTACCCAAGAAAATATTCTCATAAGTTTCCTAGAGCAAGAATTACAACATATAAAGGATGAAATCGCTTCCATCAAAGATGGGAAATAAAATAAAAAGTTTAACTTGGATGATGTGTGTTCCTATCCTTTTAACATGGAATACTTGTAGATTCTATTTCTTCTAGCATATGAGCCCCCAAAGTTTTATAAATACAAGGGGAAAGGTGACCCCAAAGCCCATTTAATGAAATTCTTTGTCACATGCTAGCCAATGACATATAGTGACATATACCTTTTATTGTTGTTCCCAAGGAGCCTAGTAGGACAATACTTGGAGTGGTTTTTCAAGTTGCCCAAGAACTCAGTAACAGATTTTGATGACCTTTTAAAAAAGTTTATACAACACTTTTACTACAATCTTGAACATGAGATTCTAATTGGTTGACTTGACGCAAGCAAAGCAAAATTCTAGTGAGTGTTTTGTAAGTTATCTACAACAATGGAGAGCCCTTGCAAGTTGATTCACCCATAGTTTATGAGATAAACAATTAGCCACTGTGTTTACTAAAAATTTGCATAGTGAGATAGCTTATCATCTGAAACTAGAACGTGTGCATACTTTCAAAGAGATCATTAATAAATGTTTATTGATTAAGTGAGCCCTTCTTAATAAAAGAACCATAAAGCTCACTTAAACTAATCAAAATAAAGGTACCAATCAATAAAATTACCAAAATCAATTCCAAACACAAACATCACAACCAGCACGGGCCAATAGCCAAGATAGACCAAAGAAATTCAACTATAATAAGAATGTTATGGGAAATAGAGTAATCAAGTCACAACATGTCCAAATGGTACAAACCCCATTCAATCAACCTGAACCACCTTTCCAACTTACTCCTCTCTGAAAACCTCTTCAGCCAACACACCAAGCACAATAGCCTAGGCCTGTGCAACAATTACAACTACCTTTGCCATTTCAAGTTCTTCCTCTAAGGAAAATAGTACATACTCACCATGTTTTTAGTTCCCTTGGAGAGCCTATTAAATATATGTTTCATAAACTTACTACTATTAATATTATTAGTTAGCCTATACCAAAGAATTATTTGTAAGGCATTCCTTATCTTGGTACCATGAAAATGAATTCTGTGAATATCATCGGGTCAATGGGCTCAATTTATGAAGATGTATGCAAATCAAGCATTTGATTGAGAATATGTTAGAGAATGGGGAGATTACATTGGATGGTGGTACTTCCACCTCTAATCAGACTTTGGGGATTTATCAAAACCCTTTTCCCCAACATAACAACCAACAATAATAGCAATAATAACAACAACAACTAGTGAAACAACAAAATAAATAGTATCAAAATTAAAGGCCAAACTAACAGAACCAACAATAGAATCAATAACACCAAAAATAAAAGATAAAACCAAGGTTAAAATGGTAATAACCAAAAAACCTACGATGCAGTTGCACATGACTATAATATAGTTGTGGGCCATATTATAGGAGGTAGCATTAATACCATCTACATTAATCCTAGACCAAATTTTAAAGAGATGAGACCATTGTTAACCATATCAAATCAATCCATTCACTTTGACAATATTTCTTTGACTTAGGACCATGAACATATGAACCAACAAATAGGGATTCTAACTTTTGGATCTTATACCAATAACTTGACCTTGCCTTGTGACCACACACAAGTGTATCGACAACTGAGACTTATCCTATCTAGTCCCACATCATCACCATCATTTGTTAGAAATCATGGTTCTACATTCAATACTAAGTGTGAAATCACAAATCGAAGGTCAAAGATTACCATCCCAGGCCCACAACCATCTACCACCTTACTCACTATCCAATCAGCCATTCAACCTCAGAATAAGCCATTTAACACTGACTAAGAGAAGAAATTCGACATTGTGAAACAATTACCAAAAACACCTACACAAATATCCATTTTAGATTTGTTGCGTATGTCAACAATCCACAAAACCATTTTGAATGATTTCTTGAGCCAATCCACTATTTCAAGTGACATATCCCCTGATAGATTCCAAGCTTTGGTTGGACACCTAGCTCCAACCCAACAAGTCACATTTAACCAAAGTGATATGTCTTCCCTTGGCCCACTCCATAATAATCCATTGTACATAGAAGTTTGCATAAAGTGGCATAAAGTGAAATGTGTCCTTATAGAGAATGGATCAGGCCTCAACATAGTGTCTCTAAAGCTCATCAAACTTCTTGGGTACACAATGGTATATCTATAACCAAAAATGATAACTATCAAAGCCTATGATAATCAAGAGAGAGAATCACAAGGCACCATTAGCTTGCTAGGTATTATTGGGCCTTTGACCCATGATACATTTTACCTTGTGATTAATCTTGAGTTATCATATAATATGCTTCTAGGTAGGCCTTGGTTACATGAGATTCATGTAGTCCCATCAATGTTGCACTAATGTATCAAGTTCTCCCACTCAGGGATGGAAGTAAACATTCTAGGAGATTTACACCCATATGAGCACTACAAACATCTTGATGTTGAGTTTCAAGGCTATAATTACTAATACGACATGTATCTAAGTTCCAAGAAAGATAAAAGAAAGGCCATACTTATTGATTCTCCAGAGGACAATTACATAGATCCTAATACGTTGGATTCCCTTTCCCACATGCCACCTCCTAAAGTTTCCAATCATTACACCATTTTGGCTAATGGCCCAAGAGAATATTTAACACATGATACCTTTCATATTGACAACCTTCCATAAACTCTAAAGTCCTTTAGAATAGCTAAAGCTAAGTCACTTCATCCATAATGGCAACAAAAGAGCAAAGATAAAGGACCTATCATGTTTTTACCAACATTTGGCCTAGAACTAAACCCTCTCAAGGGAGATAAATCATGGTTATATAATGACAACCAAGCTGATTATTATAAGAGTGAAAAGTATCCTTTTCCCAATAAGATCATGGAGAATCAAGACTATGAAGGAGGAGGCCTCAGACCTAATCAAAAAGGAACACTTGAGCTAATTTCCATGACCAAATACAAAAGACCCTATGGAATTGGATTTAAACTACCTGGGGGTGACTCTATATACCTTACTCATGTTCCCTCACTATCAATTAGTGATGAAGATGTTGATGGTGAAGCATAGTCTGATTATAGCCTTTCTGATGACCTAGCTAAAACCAACCTATTTAAACCTCATTCCATTTGTACCCTTACCCCATTCATTTGTCATAACCCACTACCATTGTATTATCCACAATTGATAGATTATGACCAAAAAGAATCCAGTTTATCGATTGATAAGTTTTATAATGATGAGGCATTTTATGATTTTCTAGGCCTTAGAGACAATGTTTCATTGAGAGATCATAAATCAGGGTTTTCAATCACATTAGATCGTAAAGCCTATTCTGGAGAGCAGGTGAACACCCTTAACCAAAAAATAAAAAATAAAAAATTGAGGCCCTAAAGTGAAAACCTCTTTGAGGCACTTTTTGACTAAATAAAAAGTAAAGATAAAGGCCAATCTAGTGGTGAAAACTTGTTTTAGGCACCATTAGATGAGGGTGTTCATTCATCTTCGAATTTAGACCAGGAAACCACCAATGATGAACTAACCTATGGATCTGAGTTCAATTTTGAGAAACAATAAGTGTTTGATCAAATTCTTCAAGAATTTTTGATTGTTTTTGTCACATGTCTAGATCTCCCATTGGGGGATTCAGATTCATCATGCCTAGGAGAAGTTGAAGGGCCAATCCTAACAGAAGACTCTGATAGAGCCTAACAATTCAAGTCTTTGCTTACTATCCTAGAAGATAGTTCAACCCTTCTAGTCGAAGATACAATAGAGGTAAATATCAAGATTCCATCAAACCTAAAATGGATAAAATTAGGTGCATCTCTCACTAAGGAGGAATGTGAAGTCTTTATAGCTTTATTAAGAGAATTTGTAGATATCATTTCATGGGCTTATTCTGACATGCCAAGTTTTGACCTTGACTTGGTTTTACATCACCTTATGGTAAATCCTGATGCTAAACTAATTAATCAAAATTTACATAAGATGCGTCCTTGGATTTTTGTATTATTAAATAAAGAGTTGGAAAAACTCTTAAAAACATGATGTATTTGATTCATTAACTACTCAAAATGGATATCTAATGTTGCACCTATTAGCAAAAATCTAGAAGAAATCAAAATCTATACTAATTTTCATGATATAACTAAAGCTTTCCCTAAGGATGAATTTCCATTTCCAAACATTGACATGATCGTTGACTCCACAGTGGGTTATGAAATGCTTTCACTCATGGATGGATTTTCAGGATACAACCAGATCAGAATAGAACTAGAAGACCAACACAAGACCATATTCACCACTTCATGGGGCACATTCTATTATCAGGTAATTCCATTTGGTAATAATAATGTTGGAGCTATATATCAAAGATCCATGACCATCATATTCCATGTTATGATGCATGATATTATTCAAGACTACATCGATGACATACTAGGCAAATCAAAGACTAGGGCTGACCATCCAATAGTGCTACATAGAATATTTAAAAGACTACATGAGTACACAATTTGATTGAATCCAAAATAAATGTGTATTTGGAGTAGCATCAAGTAAATTACTTGGTTTCATCATGTCTCATAGAGATATTGAAGTTGATCCAACCAAAGTCCAGGCTATAACAGAGATTAAACCACCAACCAATTTGAAGCAGCTTTGTTATTTATAGGGCAAGATTCAATCAATCTGATGCTTCATATCTCAGTTATTATACAAGTGTCATCCATTTACACATATTATTAAGAAGTGAGTTGCATTCTACTAGGGTAATCACTATCAAACAACTTTTCAACAACTAAAAAATTACCTAGAAAATCCACCTATTTTGTTACCCCTTATTCTAAGAAAACCATTTTTGTTATACTTATCCATTAAAAGGCAAGTTATTGTAGATTAGCTTGCTAAAGCACCCCTTGTAGACATAGAGCCACTCACATTCCAATTTCTTGATGAATCCATAATGACCATCATTGACATACCTATTGAGGAGTAGCACTGGAAGCTATATTTTGATGGATCATTCATGACACATGGATTGGGGGTAGGCCTCTTATTTATTACACCATAGGGGGATCTAATTCATAAGTCTTTTAGAATCAATTTTCTTTGTAAAAATAACATGGTTGAGTATGAATTACTTATTTTAGGGCTTTTACAAGTGGTACAATGGAACCTATCTCATCTCAAAGTTTTTGGTAATTCTCATTTAATCATCAATAAGGTTATAGACCATTTTTAGATCAAAGATGACAAGCTTGTTTTGTATAAAGCTATGGTCAACACTCTCAAACAATAAATTGATGACAATCAATTTGAGCATATACCAAGGGCTAGTAATAGAATTATAGATGCTATGACCACTATTGGATCTTTGATTTGACAAATAGATAAAGCTATAGAGTATTATTTACTCATCAAGAACTTTCTCACACAAGCTCATGAGCCTTCAACCATCAAGATGATTTGTGATATTGTTGGTCCTAGTTCTATTTGATACTCAAACCTTTACAACTACTTTCACGATCAAGTTTTACCACCTAACCTATCTTGAAAATAAGCCAAAGTCTTCATCCACCAAACCACTTATTATACCTTACTTGGATCAACCTTTTATTGCTGTAGTTTTTATAGAACTTTACTTCATTGTTTAAATTTGATAGAATCTACACTAGCATTATGGGAAGTTCATGGAGTATGTGGAACACACACTAGTGGGGTTGTCCTATCTAAAAAATCTTGCATACTAGTTATTATTGGCCCATAATGGATGTAGATGTACCTACATATGTAAATAAGTGTGATAAATGTCAGTGACATGCTAATTTAATTCCTAACCCAGTAAAGATTTTGAAACCAATGTGAACACCATGGCCATTTTTCTATGTGGGGCCTTGACCTCATTGAGAAGATCACTCCCACCTCATCTAATGGCCATAAACATATCCTTACCACCACTAAATATTTCATTAAGTGGGTTAAAGCTATACCACTTACTTACATGACTAGAAAACAAATTTCCAATTTCATCTTCAACCATCTCATTTGTCGCTATGGTATCCCCTCTGACATTATATCTAATAATGGAGGATCCTTCAAGAATAAGGATGTCAACAAGATATGTGCCAAATACAACATCACAAAAAATTTATCTATGGAATATTACCCTCAAGGTAATGGTCAGGCCAAGGCATCTAAAAAATAATTGTTAACATTCTCAAAAATATTATCAATAATGTCAGTCATGACATACACCTTTAGATATTCTATGGCCTTTGGGCATATTGTATCAATCACCATACCCCCATAGGAGCCACTCCATATTAACTTATTTATGATATAGAAGCCATCTTTCATATTGAGGTTGAACTAAATTATATATGCATATCTTTAAAGCATGTCCTAGATGATCATGACTATCGAGTAGCTTGCCTGCAAGAGCTTTACCTACTTGATGAAAAATACAAAATTGTGCTCAACAATATTTAGGCATATCATAACTGACTCAAATGCCACTACAATCAACATGTCAAGCATAAAACATTTAAACTTAGTGATCTTGTTCTTAAATAAAACTAAAAGAATACCATGGAAAAAACAAAACATAAAGGTAAGTTCAAACCCAATTGGGTTGGTCCTTTCATTATTACAACAAACTTTGGAGCCAGAGCATACAAGCTTGTGTTAGGAATATAGAATGTAGAGAAATAATAATGAAATAAAGATATAATTAAAATTAAAAAAACATAACAAAATAGAGACATGAATTTAATGTGGTCCACCCAATATGGGCTATGTTCATACAGAAACTACTAGTCCTTATTATTCAGTCCAACAAATGAAGGAAAAAAACCTAAAATACATCCAATATGATATCCTCTTCACTCTCTCTCTCTCTCTCTCTCTCTCTCTCTCTTCCTAATTTCAATTCCTTTATATAAAATGAGGGTTATAAATTAGGGGAAAAATTCACTAACTTAATTTCTACTGTTATATATAAAACCTAATAGTAAACGGTCCAAATTAACTAAAAATTTACAACATTTTATAAAGTATTTTCCATAATATTTTATAATACATTTCACCACCCCCTGGAACCCCACGATGACCCTAGTGGGGGGAATTTCCCCCTAACCCCATCAGGAATTGGGCATTAAAATGAGATCAGGCTCCACTATCTAATAGCTTGCCACACTAGATGGCCAGGTTCTTGATGAGCTGATCAACATTATCCACCTCAAATGGTACTATGCTTGACTGACTTGGTGTATTGTCTATAAGGACCATTTCAAGTTGTATCATTTTGTTAATATTATTTGTAAAATACATTTTTTATCAACCTATCATCTTACCAACTTATCACTTTTCATATCACATGTTTGTTTTAACATACCTTCCCCATCAATCGAGTTCATTTTTCCCTCACTAATCGGCCCTATGACCTTGGTTCCATTCTATTTGGTTTTATCACCACTTTTAGCAAGACGATTCAGATTCAATTTTTGTTGTTGTTTCACACATTCTAGACAAAGACAGTATTTTGGATCAGTATGATAGATATTTGGTAATTTCATCCTTCATTTCTTGTTTTATTCTCTCTCATTGTCTTGATCCTAATTATAAATGCCTATGGGAAAATTAGTATCATTGACCTATGCCATTGTATCCTAATTATAGCCACCTATGGGAAAACTAGGGGAAACACTTGTTTATTGTGCCTTGGCCATACCAATTAGCCATTCTCTATACCATAGTATACCTTTATACCAACTGTGCCTATTTTGTTTGAATTTACTACTACACTTGTTGGATTCTTCTGATTTAAGGTAGAACTATAGTGACTTGAGGTCCTACTCTAAGACTATATAAGTAGTACTCGATACTTATTGAGGTCAACTCAGTTATGCTTTATAGTCACACTCTCACCATTTTTCAAGTAACCTAAGCCAAGATATCATTATTTTATAAGCAACCTAAGCCACGCTCTCACTATTTTGAGAGCTTGAATCATTTTCATATCTTGTCATTCTCTATTGAGTTAAGATACTCCAAAAATTATAAAAACATTTGTAAAACTTTTAGAAAAACCAAAAACATTGACCACTTCTTTGCCTTAAGGATTATGGGAACCCTTACTAAGTCACAAGCAAATCTCTTGTTCCTTAGTTTCCCCATCCTTTTTGGCCTTTTATCCCACACACTTGCCATTTTTTAAGACCATTCCTATTCTTCTATTACATTCATTATGTGGTTTTCATTAGTTAACATTTTTTTCCCATTTCTTGGGAGAACTACATTTGGCCTAAAGTTTTTGTTGGATATTAAATCTATGGAACTATATAGGCAACATCCACTTACCTAATACATATGGAGACAAATTAGCCACCCCCTTACTTTTCTTCTATTCCCCCATTATATTAGTTTGTTAAGTTGTCACCTATTTTCTAGGGGCAATGTTCATGTGGTTTAAATTTAAATTATTTGTTTCTTTATTTATTTCTTTGTTATTTTATTTGTGTGCCTATTTGTCTGCTTTCAATATTTTTTCCTTGATTCAATCTATTTGAGTTCATCGGGTGATTCCTTACCATACTTAGACTTGAATCCATCCATATTTATATGTTTATATTAGCATCATGGTATCTATCATTGGTGCATTGTTTTCTATCGAGTATTGGATTACAGAGTCAATCCTTATGCATATTTCAACCAAGTCCTCATGATGTCCTACCATGATGACTACCAACATGTGTTATAACAAACCTCAGCTTTAGTAAGTCTATCTAGTAATGGTGGCATTGACATCTCTTTGGCACTAACATCTCGATTCAATCCTAATCATATCCTATGCAATGTAATTAACCAACAAAAGAATTTTAACCTTTGTTTAGTTTAGATAATCATCTCCCTACTAGCAGGTTATTCCAATTGATAATTACCCTCTGTGTTAAGTTACTATCATCATTGGTGAATCAATCATGTTTACCATAATCAGGGTCCAATGATTATATGACCTATGGGCAAATCATTGTACACCATCCCACCTACATTTCTTAATGATTATAACCACCTTTGGGCAAATCATTATGTTGTCACCACTTTAATTTTTCTACCTATATAGGGGAATGTTACTATTTGTCTTTCTATCCTACCTAAGATAACTCCATCTTCTCAATTATTATAACTGCCTTTGGGCAAATCATTATGTTATCATAACACATTGCCACTATCAAGGTACAATGCTTATAACTACCTTTGGGAAAACCATTATACACCATCCCACTTGTATTCTTAATGATTTTGACTACTTTTTCAAACTCATTATGTTTTCACCCCATCATTTTTCCTTTCTTTGGTCCCCTTGTTTCACTTATTTCTTTTCGAGGGATCATTTGTTGACCTACTTTTGCTAACTATTCCCTTGAGGGGGTATCATGTAGTTAGTTCATCATCATTACAGTTATAGGCATATAGTACATTTTAATTCTTTAAGAAGATGTTACTATGCTTATATCTTGCAATGCCTTCCCAAATAGGGGTAAACTATAGATACCTAAAACTAGTTATCGATGACCTTCAACCAGGGTTTTGACCAATTTTCACCAAAATGCACAATTTGGCCTAAAAACACTAAAACACATTAAATTTTTTTAAATTGACATATTCAAGTGCAAATTTTGGCCAAAATATTCTTAAATAGGGTAATTCATTTTATGGGACAACTAAATTTGATTAGATCATTTCGAGTCAAAATACCAATTTTGCACCTAGGTGCCCTGGATTGCTCTTTTTTGTCAAATATCTTACATGAGACATGTGCATTTGTTATTTGGTGTTGAAAAAATCTTAAAAGGGATAATATATCCAACACATTTGGCATCACATCCTAATTCCAATCCAATCAAATTTTGAGCCAATAACAAGACATTTTGACTAATTAATTAATTTGTGCACAAAGAGCCAAGGTTTGCATCAAAGTGCTTAATCATGATTAAGAGATAATTAAACCAAATAATGAGCCTAATTAATAATTCCATGGAACATGTTGAATAATTTATTTTCGGAAATGAATATTGAATATCTACATCATCAATTGGCATCATTTCTTAGGAAGACATTCCTAGGCCATAAATGCATAAAATATCAAGGTTAACTCCTCCCATGCCTCATTAAGACCCTCCATGCCTATTCATTGCCCCTCTATCCTAAATATTGATGAGCCTATTTATGAATTTTAATTACATAATTGAATTAATTCTTAGCCACACATCTCCATCTTGAGATGGATGGTTCAGGTTGATTCTGACCATTCCAAAAATCTATAAATAGGAGGCTTTGCATACTGAATTTTAAGCTTTCATATGCCAAAGTTATACTGCTGAACTGATTCCAAAGATTCATGCAAATTAGTGTTATAATTCCTAAATATTGAGCCAAGCCAAAGGCAAACATGGTGCCAAGGAGAGATAGATGTAGCCAGACCTCATTGATGCAAACTTCATGAGCACAAACCAAGCAAGCCACTTTAACAAGCATTTTTGAGCATCCAAAGAAGGTGAAGGAAGGTCTTTCTTTCATGTTTTAGTTGTGTTTTCAATTTTAGTCTTGTTAACTAATCTCCCCTATTAACTAGGCTTATAGATGTTATGCTCATGTGTTTATTTCATTTTGATTTCATTTTGGGACTAACACAATACTAACCATCCTCTCTTGAGTCAAATTCTTATTTCACAAGGGAAACTAAAGTAATATCCTTCTATCCTCCACAACTTTCCTATATAAATACAATTTCTGAGTGTGTAATAGTAAAACCACCTATAACTAGTTGTAAAAGTGATGTTCTATGTAATTTGTAGTCATTGATATACACCGGTGAAACATGTATGATATAAAATTGGCTATATATATATATATATATAATATTGTGCACAAATGAACTAATGTATGTCAAATGAAACATAAGAATGTATAAGTCTTGAATTTTTGTATTCTATGCAAATATTTTGTCATTTTTTTATTTTTAAAATAATTTTAAAATAATGTGTACAAGGAAAGAAATATACTAGCTGATGACTACCTTAAGAGTCTTACCATGAATGGATTTTACATTTAATAAAGGAATGACGATCTCTTGTAGATGAAGAGTGTCATGCAACCATGTATAATTTGTATGATTTCCATATTCATATTATGTATAATTAGTATCATTAAAATCATACCAATCTAGATTCTTATAATCATCTTTTGGATTTGAAACTTGTGAAAAGCCACTCTTATATTGATTTATATCTACATATTAACAAGGAAATACCCATACTATGGTATTGACTTTTTTTATTTATCTTTTTAAATATATATTGTGTTATGTACCTTTAATAATATGCCATTACTTGTATCTATTTATATGCTATTTGAAAATATGCATTATGTTGGTTGTTCTTGCTTTGAATAAACTCTATCTTCTCTTGGAACTATGATCATTTCACTTTCATGTGCAAATGTAACATGGTTGGAATCTTTACCCATTTCACCCCATTTCTCTAATAAATGATCTTCCTAATTTATCATTATATTGTGCCAAGCTAGGAGATATGTGAAATACCACTGAACATGTTTTTGGCCCAACTATGCTAGGTATCATAATGGATCCATTAAATTATTAGATAAAGTACTATTACTCAATTATTCCTTATAATATGCAATAAATTATAAGAGTGTCATGCTACTTTAATTTCAATATTGTTATTGATCACGACATTAGTACATTGCATGCCATTCTATGAGGAGATTGAGAATCAAAGGCTATAGGAATGATGAAATCTTTTTAGTTGACTCCTTTGGAACCACACTTGGAACTGTATCTTTTTAGGTATTTCATGATTTGGAGACTCTTTTTCTATAAAACCTCTTTAATAATGTTTTTTTAACTTATCTTGAATTTGATTTGACAATTTTTCTTTTAGTAATGCCACTTTTTCTTGATGTAACCTTTGTTTTGCCAACTATCCCTTTTGTAATTGCTCTTTTTTATATTGTTATTTTTGTGCTCTTTCTTTTTATAACTTAGCTTTATGAAAATTTTACTTTTCTAATCATACTTTTTGAATCTTTTATTATTTTAATTTTCCCTTTTGAACCTTTTCTTGTTCTAATTTTGCCTTTTGAACTTTCTCTTGGTCTGTTTTATCCTTTGGCAATCACTTTTGTTCTAGTTTTTATTTTGTAACTTGTGCTTTAAGATATGCACTCATAAGGTGAGTGGGTTGTTTAAGTGATGTGTTAGTGATAGGATCACCACTATCAATTATATTTTGTATTTTATTTTCCAAATCCAAACAATTATATGTATCATGCCCATGCTATCTATGATATGCACAATAGTATTTTGATTTCCTTAGAGGATGTAGAGGAAGTACTTTGATCAATTTATTTTGAATTATTGCCCTTAGAATCTCACTTGAACTCTTATTATACCTTTGTATAATTTTTAAAACACTTATTTTAGATATTTTTTTTTTGTAATTTCTCATTTTGATATGAATCTTTGTTAGGCACAACTTTGCTAGATGAAGATGCACATACATGATTAAAACTAGCATATTTAGTAGGCTTTGCACATGTTATATTATTTTCTAATAATGTAATATTTTCACTAAAAATTTGGTTTTTATTCTATAATTTTGATATTAACTTCCCAAAGTGATGATTTGGTCCTTTTGAGCCTCACAAACACAAACCCTAGGTGCTTTATATTGACCATGCATACATATAACCTAAAGAGGAGATGTGGGAGGTGGAAGGGTATGGGGAAGGATACATTCATTACCCTCATTGGAAATTATAGGATGGGTTGCCTCACCTCTTGGAGTAGTGATAACATGGAATTGGTTAGATGGAAATTAGTTATCACCTTCTTAGAGGTTAGGAGGAGGAAGATATTATTTCTTATCTATAAAATATGACCCTAAAACATGGAATATTGGTGCTATAATAGAATATATCAGATTTGAAAATCCTAACACAACCACTAGAAATAGGAAAAAGAATGATACAAACCCTAAAAACATTTGTGGTTAAGATTTGGAAACATTCACATATGAGATAGGTTCACCAATATGTTTTATCAAATTTAGGATTTGTGTGAAAATCTTAAATGGCAACACAACTATACAAAATCATGAGAATAATATAAAAATGATAGCATTAACTAATTTGGAAATACTATATTCTATAAAGTTATTAAAAAAATCAAAGTGTAAGGAGAAAATAAATACTTAGTTGGAAACCATGCCTTTAGGAGGAATCTAGATCTAAAACTTATTGTACAGAGAGGTTTGGTGGATGAAATCAAGAATCTAGAACTAAATCTAGGTTGGATAATAATGTTATAAAGAGTAAAATATAGGGGCGTCACTCCTATCTAATCTATGGAACTCTTTCCCACTTACAATGAGGAAATTAGGGTTTTTGGGTTATTTGTGCCTTTGTCTATAGAGCCTATTTTTGGGGTAGGAGCTTATAATCACTTGTAGAGACCACTATATAACTGATTTTCCTTCAAAAATCCTAGTTATTTGACATGTTAAGACTAATGAAAATCAATGGAAAAAGGGGATAAATTTTTAATTTGGGAGAGACCTTAACATACCATGTGTTGAGCATTGCCTAAATACCAATACTTTGAAGAGGGATCAAACTTCATGTAGTTATCTCATGCTATAGTGGTGTGTGAATAATTGGTGCAATGTGCTAGATGATAGTTCAATACTTCTATGATTAGATGCATTAACCATGAATTATGACTTATAGAATATATTCATACTTGAGCTCTGGGCTAGTAGGGTTGTACACAATCATAAATGAGAGAAGTAAATTTTATGCTCATAGTGTGCAAGTGTGATTTTGGTGTTTTTTGATATGGAAGCCTCCTATGTGCCAAATGGTTTGAAAAAGTGTTTATATATTCATATCATTAAAAATACTTTGAATGAGGCTCATTAGGGACATTGTCCAAGCCTCATACAACTTTGAATTTTTTAAATTGGCCACTTTTTGGCAGGAAGACAAGAGAGAGGGGAAGGTTACTAGAGCATTATGCTATATTCCCTTAAGGCACTCTTTCCCAATGGATGATTTCATCATTTTAAGTGTTAGGAAGGGCCTAAAAGATGTGTAATATTGATAAATATAGGGATAAGTTCATTTGGGGGTCATATATCATCTTAGAAGAGTGTGTCAGGTGGTCGAATGTGATCAAGAGGGGCCTTAAGAGAGGTCTAGATCTAAGTGTGTAAAAGAGTGGTGTATGTTGCTAATATTTCATGAAATTCCAATTGTTTGAGCAACTTGGTATTGATATAACATGTGTCAAGATGCATCATGATGTGGAAAACCATGATGACATTATTTCTAAATGTATTAGGACTATAATAGATGTAACAAATAAGAAACTGACATAGACAATGAAAAATAAATAAGAAATAACAAGTAATTAACATAAACACATGAAAACAAGTTATGTTTTCTCCTTTATAAGGCTAAAAACCTTAATATTTGGTGATTGATGATAGTGGTAGGATTGGGAATGATGTATCTTGATAAAGTTGTAAGTTTTTATTTGGCCCAAACAATGATACATATAGGGTGTTAGATTGGGAATGATATATTTTAAAAACATTGTAGGCTTTGATGTGTGAACGATATATATCGATGAAGCTAAAAATGTTTGTTTAAAATTGAATAAATATTTTAAATGGATTAAGTGTAAAACAAATCATTTTTTATTTTATTTTTTTGGATTTTATATTGGTTTTGTATTTTTTGGAATTTTCTACTTTATAGTTTTTTTGGAATTATTGCCAAAGATGACCAACAAAGGATAAACCAAATATAGAAATGGGGATGGAAGTGGTAGGGGATGGGAAGACATAAATATTTATGAGGGGATCTACAAGGACTAAATTGCACGTGCCTGATTTCCCATATGTTGTGTTGACTTCATGTTATCTAGAATATGACATCCTCAAGTATTACCCTAACATGTTCTCAAAATTTCCTCCATGCCCTCATCGAGGTTAAAATAGGAAGGAAGATAAGAAAGATGAGATAGATGTTGGGATGGTTGAAGATGATTGGGATGGGATGGAAAAGGATGTCAAATGAGGAATGGAGTGATCTTCCCCTAAGTACAGGGTAATTGTAGAGAAAAAATGAACCTCTAGGTGTGAAAATTCTTGGGGTGCATGACTTCAACACATATTCTCCCAAACCAAACTTGGTAATGATTACATAAGTACCTAACCAATTATTCTCAAATATAATTTTTTTTCTCATTCCTGATTAGTGTTTCACTAATTTTTTAGAACAAGGTCACCATTTTAAAATTATTTAAATTTGATGCACTTAATATAATACATACAGAGCCTATTCTAATATGCTTTTAGATGGTCCAGTGCATTGAGTTTTTTCTCATCAATAAGTTTCAACTTGTGAAGTTATGTGAATCTGTAGTCCTCAAAACTGATCAAATTTTATAAGGAGCTATGTAGAGAGGAGAGTTAAATCTCAATGGGTAGGATGGATTTAGATTCAAAGACTTAGGAATATGGTGTGGCTCATATGGGTGTGCAGATGCTGCTATGATAAGCTCACAAGGTGGGACAAATTTATAGATGCCAATCCTGACTTGCATCAATGAAAATATTCTTGAAAACTTTAGTGAGGTTTTTATTAGATGGTTAAGCTTGACCATTTCCTTATGGATAATAAGGTGTGGATAATTTGTGTTTGATATGGAATTGATTAGATAGGGATTTAAATTCCATATTATTGAAGGACTTACCATTGTTGGTGATGATGGTAAAAGGGATTATATAAATATAAATGAGGTGGTTAAGGATGAATTTGGATATATGTTTTCTTATTACATAAGTAAGGAGTTAACTTCCACTCACTTAGTGAAGTATTCAATGGTAGTAATGATGTGCTTATATCCATCATATGAAGATGGATTGATTTTCCCAATGAGATCAAGCCCCCAAGTGGAGAATCATAATTGAGTCATGATTAACTATAATGATTGTGATGGTCTATAAATTAGGTTTCATGATTATCACATGCTATGCACTTATAAACATAGTGACAAACATTTATTTCCATGGTTGACTAATAGTACCCAATTTTGATCATTTTCTTAGCAAGTACCAAACCAATGGTGTGTGCTCTATAGATTCTATCATGGACTTCTTTGATAAATAATTTGACCTATTCTAAATTTAAACATCTGAATATGGTTTTTTCATAACCTCTAATATATAGTTTGATGCCAAGAAGGGTGAAATGAGAAGTGTGTTGGATGAGGGATATCATATACATGGATCATCAATTGTTCAACTAATAACTATCACTAAGGAGTATCTTGTGACATCTCAAGAAGAGAGCCAATGATGGTCATGAAATCTTCATATTTGTTACATTTGTGAGGAATCCGCTCAAACCGTAAGTGCATAAAGTACTAATTTAGGCTATCAAACACATTCTTGCATAATGTTAACATTTTTGATAACCAATTAGGAGTCATCAAAGGTAGATAAATGTTAGATATCTCATTATACTATTAGTTTAAGCCATGAGATAAGTGATTCATACTCTGTAATGTTATTGGTGCAAGGAAATGTTATTATGAAAGACTTAAGGTTGAGTTTTCTTTTTGGTGTTAGGAATAAAATGCCTACCTCCAAGCCTTGTGTGGTGCAGGATCCATCAAAGTAAAGTTTGCATTTTAGTGATTCATCGAGAGATAAGATTAATTCATTTAAGAATATAATGATCAAAGGTTGTTTATTTGATAGTGGAGCTTCTACTAACTAATTTTTGAGGACCTACCCTTTAATTACATTTTAATTCAAAAACTCAATGCCAATTTTTTTTAGAAATATAACCCACTTCTCCATTATACTTGTAAGAGATGATTTTGATAGAGGATATTCAAGGGGATCAACTTTAGCAATAATTTCATTTTTGTTGTTATGCTTGTTGTGTTGTAGCTTTCTGGAAGTGAAGATGACAGCTAGGCATGCCTTATCAATAAGGGTGTATTGTAGTTAATATGCCACCAAAGTCCTACTTAAGTGATATAAAAACCTTTCTATTTTTTTATCATCATGTTAGGCCAAGGGAGCACACAAGGTGAATTATGTCATTGAGATGTAAAAAAATAATGGTTTTCCTAGAGTTTGTGAAACTAACATTAGCAGATTAGCAGGATATTACTTGATTTATTTGAAAGAATGTTGAAACTCATGGTTCTAATGGAATTTAGTGTCCTTATTTAGTATTTGTGTGAATGGATGACACTTATCATACAAATGTGATATAAATCATTAGATTACATGAATTTTACCTTATGGACTATGCAATTGCTTGAGATTATATAATGGAAGCATCTCTATGATAGACTTGACCTTTATCGAGTCAACTTTGATACCTATTCTAAAAATAATGAAACCTAAGAGCTAACATGACATGATGCAAAAGACTCGTTTCTTAGGATTGAAATGCAGCTTGTATTCTCAGACCCTTTAAAATATTTTGCATAAAACCTTTGGATATTTTTCTCTAATTTTGGACTTACCAATATGCCATCCACATAATCTTCAACTATGTCATGTATCATATAATGGAAGATGATTGTCATGGCTTGTTGATAATTTTTACATAAATTAGTAAAGCCAAAGGCATGAATTGATATCAAAAGGGTCCCCAAGGTGTGGTGAATGTTTTTTGTGTGTTGATCTTCGAGTGTGATCCCGATCTAATTACAACTAGAAAAATCATCCATGAGAGATAGCATATAATGTCATGTTGTTGATTAAATATCATGTTGATATTGGTTAAAATAAATTCATCCTTAGGACAAACATTGTTGATGTCTTTAAAATTTATGAAAACTTTAATCCATATTGGTTTATTTATTATAGGCATGATATTAGATATCTACTCTGGATAATATATTTATCAAACAAACCTAAAATTCAAAATATTTTGAAGTTATGATTTGACAATAAGAGCCACCTTAAGATGCATTTTATTGTGTTTTTGTTTAATGGGGTTAGCATATGTTGGTATAGTAAAATGGTGCACCATGAACAATGGATCTAATATGTCATATCAGTGTAAGACCAAGCAAGGATGTTGATACTTTTTTTAGTAGGGCAATTAGGATTCCCCATTCCTTTTGGGTGAGCATAACCTCAAGCTTGATGATACTAGGATTTTCATTTTTGCCTATGTTGACATTGATGGTTTCCTCAATAATCAATGTAGAACCATCCTATATATGTGATGGTGCAATTGGAATGTTAATCTATTCATTAATGAGATTCTTAATTGACTTGTATTAGGAAAGGTTTAATTTCTCATCCATTAGAACCTTAGAAAGGTTTTCAACAATAGACAATCATTTATTTATATTTATATTGTTTAATGGTGCCTTTAAGATGATTTCACTAGGGATCTTTGATTTTTTTCTATTAATTTTTTAATTATTTTTTAATTTTGTTTTTTTACATCTAAGGAAATCTTCTTACTCCCTAAAATAAGTAGATGTGTCAAGGTTTATTTTTAATCCCTTTTTACAATCCCCTAATAATAAGTCATCATGATATCTCATGAATTCCATAAAATCTTAATAGTTTTGAAATAGGTCTAAAGCTATGTGATCTTTTTGGTCTCAATCAATGAGGTCTGAGTATTGTAGGTCAAGGTTAATGTTAAGGAAAATAGTGTCATCAAATATGTTAGTGTTAGCAAGCTCATCATAGAGGCTATAAAAGTTTTTTTAATGTTGGAATAGTCTTCCTCCAAAAATTTAGAATAAACATTGATGTATTCATATGGTTCACCATTAGAAGGTTTTTAGCCAATGCTATGATATTTATTATTTACACAATAAGATAGGGGATCTAATATTCCTTAATTGTGGGGACTCAATTCTTTCCCTTTGTAATTCATGAATTTGTACATGTGGATTTCTATAAGGTAATCCTTTCTTTGAACAAAGGATGTCAATCCATAATTTTATAGTCAAAAGTCATTAGAGCCTTCAATTTTATCATATGCAAGAAGGTTTGATTTAACAAAAGATGTTTTTTGAAACTGCTAGAGCACCAGTTCCTTTTTCTTGTTCAAGGTGGGCCTTTCATGAATTTTAGGAGGGGGTTAGCCACATGGAAGGCATTTTATAATTTGTATTCATCACAACCTTTGTCAAGGATCCTTAAGCGAGATGTAGGAAGTGGATTTTTGAATGTGGATGGGAGATGATCAAGATGGATATAGGAAAAAGGCTTTAAATTTTTTGGTGCCATAGGCTTATCTATTTTGGATAAATGTTCAATGATGGGATAATAATATTGGAATGGTTGTGTATCACCAATGATAGTTACTTCCATACATGAGTGTGTAAAATTGATACATTAATGGAAAGTGGATGAGACAACTTTCATGGAGTGAATCCATGCTCTGTTGAAGACAAGATTATATGGGAGGTCAAGATCGATGACATGGAACATTGTTTAGTGCATGAAAATCCTCGCCATGATAGGCATGTGAATGATCCTAGATGATACCCACTCAACATTATCATATGCATTTATGGTGATGGTGCTTAAATCTAAAGTCATTTCAAAATAACCCAAATTTTTGACTAGACTCAATGTGCATATGTTTAAACCTAGGCCATTATCTACAAATACCCTCTTAACCTTGTGTTTAGTGATGTAGGATTCAATGTATAAGGGTAGATTGTGTGATGGGATAAAAAGAGCAATTTAATGTTGGTTAAAGATGAGTTGATGGTGAATTGAGGATAAATGTCCCATGATGGCTTGAAAATGTGATGGGGTAATGTCATTAGGGATTCAACTATTGTAGGACTTTATTTAACATGTCCTTATGAACAATGGATGTTCTGAGAAGATCCAAAATAGATATGAGTGGGGGTCTTATCAAGTTGTTCAAGAATAATATATTTTCCTTTAGAGATAGGAAAATGAAGCCTTTAAATAGAGACTTTAATGTGTTTAGTAGTAAATGAATAGTCTAAAGCTTTGATCTTGATAGTGGAAACATGGTGATTAGTGATGTGACCAATGATTAAGTCATATGAATTATTAGGTTTCATATAGTTGACATGGTTGGTCTATGAGTTTTGACCTTAATCTCATTTAGGAAGATTTTTATCATGATTTGTAAATGTATCCTTATATATCCCTAATTATTGGTTCTTTGATGTAGATGCGCTATTTTATAATCCAATATCCCTATAATCAAACACATATTGAACATAATTCTTGAGTTTCATGCACTAATTAGTGGAATAGACCTTGATATTATGGAATTTTCAACATTTGTTTTCCTTATACCATGTAGGCTTTGGTTTATTCCCATCTAAGGGCTTAGTTTGTAGACATACAACCATGTTCACATTGATCAAATTATGGAAGACAACTTCTAAGGCTTCCCATAAAGAAGTGTATTATCTTATTTTGAAGTCATATTTGGGCGAGCCCCTTGGAATGGTAATACTAGAAGTATTATGAACAACTTGGAGTGTTTACATATGTAACTCAAATACCAAATTTATTTTGTTCTTGTTGAATAATTTAGGCTTTTCCAATTGTGATTGATATTGGTCATCCTTATAAAATAGTCACACCAAATCTTTGGCAATGACATATTTCTTAATTTGAACACCATTATCAATTATTTCATTGAATGTTGTGGCATAATGAAATTAAATATTGAATGCCATTTCTAGTTTAAGATTATCTAAAAACATGTTGATCTATTTTTTATTAGGAATTTAATATGGAATCTTGCTTGCCAATCCTCTCCATATTTATATGAATGAAGAGAAACTTTCCTCATTCCTTTGTTTTATGTTGTAGATATCCATCATGGTGAGCTCATGCTAAACATGTTAGGAGAAGGATTGCATGAAACTTTCAAATAGGTTCATGAATGTTACTATGAATCCTTTTGGAAGATGAAAAAACCATTCTAGGATTTGACCACCTAAGCTCCTAGGGAATAATTTGAGTAGATAGACATTAATATAGGTGACCTCTTGATATGACATAAAAACTCTTTGATGTGTTCCCTTGGGTAACCATTTTTTTGTATTTATTTAACTTGGTTGACTAGAATTAAGAAGGAAATAGTAATTTTAACATGTCATAGTCAAATAGATAATGACATAGCTCTTCAAATTTATATTTATTGTTCTGATTCCCATCCTATAGGCCTTGAAGGGTATCCTTCATTGCCTACTAGACTAGAAATAAGAAGGAAATAACACTTTTATATTGTCACGGTCAAATGGATAAGGGCATTATTATAGCTCAAATTTGCACCCTTGAGAGGGTGTTTCAATCCCTCTCAACTTGAGCTATGAAATCTGGTTGGTCCTAGGTTGTGGGTGACCTTTATATGGACCAAATATCTAGGTTATAAGGTTAGCTCCCCTTAATGTATCAATTAGGATCTACTAATAAATTTCAAAAGAAAAAGGGAAGGAATAACATGAAAGAAAAATAACTAAGGGGGTGATACACTAAATCAATTTATCACTACCAACTAGCTATATGTGCACATATAGACAAGGATACTAACCTTAACATACCCTACTCCTACTCTGAATCTTTCACATGAACATTTCAATGTAGAGGTTGTGATGGATGCTTAGGCTAGGAGGACTAATGAAGAGGTCTGAGATGACACTAATGAATATAAAAACTCACTCAAGCCTTAGAAAACACTTAAACACTTCACATGACCTAAAAAATAAGCTTTCAAACTACATATAGGTGTTAGAATAGGATAACATGCCAAGGAATACTAAGCAAACCAATTAACAAGATCAACTATCCATGTACACACACTAAGTATAGTCATAGAAGGAGGTAAAACTAGTAGTATTTATTAATCCAAGGCACAAAAATGAGTAGGGATTCATTATACTTAGGTGGAATATCCTTATAAATCTAAACAAGGTTGCATATATAGAGAATGAGAGAAGGAGAGAGAGAAGTGGAGTAGAAAAGAGCAATGATGAGTCTCAAGCACTCATGACAAGTGTTAAAATCAAGAAAGAGGTTATGAAATTTTATAATAAGGTCTTAAATAACATGTGTTTATTTATTTATGATGCTTCCTCTCCCAAATTGTGTGAGGGTTTCTCCATTTGCTTGACACATCTTGTCTCTTCTTCAAACTGCCGTCTTCTTGGCTAAAAAAGTGACAAATGCATTCCTTGGTCATCAAATCACTTTTAAATACCATTTTATCTCCTATTTTAAACTTTTAATTTCTTAGGATCTCTCCATATTGATATTTTAGTAATGATCATCTCTTCTTAGGTATCTTGAAACCCATTTGATCTCACTATGCCTCTCTTGCTCAAATGCCTCAAATCTTGATCTATCCTCATGAATGCAACCTATATCCATGAGAGAACTTTATCTACCTTAAAAAATATGTATCCACCCATTTATATGCCTAAAATACTTTATAACACTCCATTTTATACCTAAAGTCCATACTTGTCTTCAATTCCTTGTAACCCTCAAAACATACAAAGCTCCTTGTGTATAACATTATAAAAATTATTCTATAAAAATAGGCATATATTTGAGTACCCAATATTCTCCTCATACTATATACAAATTTTTATGACCAAACACTAAGTGCAAGTGTAGTTACTCCACCTGTTTCTCTTCTTAATTAGCCCTCAATTAGGTCTCTAGGCCTAGAAACAGAGATTTGCTTCAAATTAATTATAAACATGTGAAAATATAAGTAAATGTTTGATTAAATTTATGGACCTCCTAATAATTATCCATGTCAAATTTGAGTTTTTGACATAACTTTCCATGCTTTTCAGTAGCCTACAATAGTTATTCTTGGCCCATTTAATGTACTTTATACCTTGCACATACCAACTAATTATTTAATAAGGTGTTTAGTAGAATTATTAAGGTTTATCAGGTAATTTAAATGGTCATACAACCAATTTTGAGTGTTTGGAGACACTATCTCTCTCATCAGGTTCTTAGAAGGGTTTCTTGGTAGCCTGTGACTGTCTTGCACTCTTAAGGATATTTCATAGAGATAAGGTCCTTAATGATTGAACCATTGCCATAAAAATTAAGTATAAAAAATTATTAATATATTAAAATAATATAGTTATCCCATGCATCTATTCCTTGATGTTCACATATGATGAAAAAGTCTCACGGGTGACTAGATCTACAACTATGAACCCGATAGAAAAACGTTTACATAAAAGGGGAAATAGTGTTTATATTGAGATTTGGACACATAAATGAGGTTTTTGACATATAAAATGACATATCTTAATGGTATAATTTACAATTTCTCTCTATATACATACTATAACCTCTATTATCTCATGTTTAGGGTTCACTATCAAACCAATGCAAGTGACCCTCGTATGCTTTTCTTTACCTTATTTTCATTATCAGG
Source organism: Torreya grandis (assembly GCA_037957365.1). Lineage (NCBI taxonomy): Eukaryota > Viridiplantae > Streptophyta > Pinopsida > Cupressales > Taxaceae > Torreya > Torreya grandis. The sequence continues at coordinate 2,612,480 of JARHVA010001981.1, read as the reverse complement.
GTTCTATACCATATAGAATCATATTGAATAACTTAAATTATCTTATTGATACATAATAAATATGCTTCCAAAAAATTCAATCTTCTACAACTTTCATACACAAGCCTGTGTTTTATCATTTAGGCCCTTTAGGCTTAATCAAACCTTTTGATCACTTCATTGCCATCAATCACCTTGTGAGATATTTTGTCACTATATATGGGTGTTTCCAATGACTTATGATATTTATCATACTTCCCATTTCTTCTCTCTATAACTCCTAATTTCATTTTATTTCACCATATGCCCCTTTACTCATATTACTTAAAAACAAGCCTATAGATGATGGATTGAGTTTCTTGAATGTTAAACCTTGAAATTAAAGTCTCTTTGTGATATTTTAAATTTTAAACATGTTATCCATATCCATTATACCTTTTAAAATTTAATAAACATTCATTCAAACCCATACAACTAGTGTTCTTTTCACTTAGGCTTGTCATAGGCATGAGTGTAGGTTTGGTGGGAATGAATCCTTTTAGGGTTCCATCGACTAATGGTGAAAGCAAGTGGAAATATAGAGAATTATTTTGGATAATCTCCCTAAATTTTACATATATTTATTTCTCATAAATAAACTTTTGATATTTCACTGACCTCTTTTAAAACTCACACAGTCACCTTAGAGTACATAATGCATTGAGAAGATGGAGTGAATGGGGCATAGGCATTCAGGTCTCAAATGCATCAAGACTTTGGAGAAGGAAAATAAAACATTGAATCATGAATTATAAAAATTTACCTACAATCCCATAAGTTCAATATACATTAAATGTACATTTGGATAATTCACAGTACTCCTCCATGTTCACACAGTCTGTCTTGGCTGACATAGTTTACTAAGTAATCATCAATTCATGTATCTTTTACTATTAACTAGATAGAGAACACTATAACCCATGATATCTAAAGCATATCACTTGAGAACTCACCTTGAGTGTTGATGACAATCTTAAACTTATTCTCTCAATATCTGTTTAAGGGCCAATTCTGATATATTAACCCTTATTAGATTTCCTTATATGATATCTTGTTTACAATATTTTACTAAAGGTTTGTAACTTTTATTTGCTATCTGAATATCTTCTTAATATTGGTATTTGGTAATACCAATTATAGTTTCAATAGTTTCAAAATTCTTATTAATTATTTCTCTTTTAATTCTATTCCTTAATTCAAAACAATTTAGTCATAATTTCACAATACTCTGATTCTCCCTTGAGATGACTTGCACATTCAAAAAATTCTGATAATCTTATCCAAAAATTAGAATGTATTAATTAAAAAAGTGCCAATTTTAAATGAGTAAACAAAGTGATAAATTACATGAATAATACATCTTTTTTGTAGCTTTATATAATTTAGATCAAGAAAATTTCATAGCTCAACATTTCTGGTTATTTTACTTGTCAAGCATAAATCCTGAAGATAGTCGATTACTTGGATTATGAGCATAGTGGTCCTATGATGATTATATCACTTATACCAACATTATACCATTTTTATGGTAAAAATGTCTCATGAAATAAAACACCTTTTGATACATACAATCATTTAAATCAAGTTCTAAACATGAATTATACTTTAGATATAAAAATAATCCTTCTCAACATCTATTTTTAATGTCAAGACAAAACCAAAGTTTATGTAATAATTTGAAAATAATTTAAAATTATTAAAATATAAGTTATGCCTTTTATTGATAGTCTCACTATTCATAAATCAATCCAAATATAAAATAGAACAAATTTGACTCTTCTTTCCTATTTCATCAAGAGACAACAACCAAGAATAACCTCTTCTCTTAATATAAGAAAGAGAATAAATCCACTATGTATATGTATATTTTCACTTCCCTTGATGTTTTAGCCATTACATGTGTAAACAACACAAAATAAGGGTTTAAATTCATTATTTCAACTATAAATGGCTTTGAGCCAGCTAATATCAAAGTTTAGATCTTCAAAACTAGAATTCACTTTTGTCCTTTCTCACCTAGGTGACATTGCTCAATTTAATGTATTCCTCATGAAGTTGGATATAATTGGTTCTTGTAAAATAATATTGGAAAAAAATAATATGCACATAATTTTTTTATAAATACCTTCCACCTTGTTTATTATCCTTATCATATTATATTTGGATAAATTTGTGTGTACAACTAGTCAACTTTTGGTGAACACTTGTCAAGGGAATCTTAAAATTTAATTGTTGACATAATCTTACACAAACCAAATCAAACAATAAATAATGGATAGCTCCATTATATTGATGCCATTTATAACTATATAGCATTCATAACTTTAACTCATGTGTCTGATATACATACCATTCTTGTTACTATCAAGAGTTCACATATGCTTTAGGCCAAATTTCACCTCCTCTAATAGAGATTAGTTTCCTATAAAATATTCTCAACTCTTATAATATTTTACTCAAAAAATTTCCTTAACATTCCATGTTAGCAAAGCACATCGAACTCCTTCTATATTAAACCATGTATCTATAATCTTTATTTTAGACCTCTGCAGATTTGTAAAATAGAATAAATACTCCAAAAACAAATACTCTAATGTATGAAATTATAGGTTAATACGGGCCTAAAAAACCATGACATTTTCCATTTATTCATTTTTCATTCTTTATATACAGTTATAAATGTATACACACACAGTCCCAAAGTCCCTTTTCCTTTTCTCTATTAGTCACTCTTCTACCATACTCTACTATGTCCACTTCCTTTATTAACTCTCACTTAGACTTATCTCCACATAGGAACTTATAAAATTGGTTTCTTTTTTCCACTTTTAATGCCATGTATCTTAAAAACATACCATTTCTCCTTTTAAAGTTATCTTATGTCTAAACATGGCTTTAGATAGATAAGATATTCTAAATCTTCTCAACCTCTTATCCTTATCATATCATATTATATCTTTGCCTTCACCCATCATAAACTTTATCCTTCTGAAGGTCCATACCTCTTTCTAATGGGGTTTTAGCATGATTTGTACATTTAAATATAGTTTATAGAGGGAAAATCTCATACACATAACTAAAGAAGACTTGATGACTCAAACACTCCTATATGACTATTATATAACTTATTTTTGCCTCTTAAGGCTTATGAAGACTCTTTACAACAAGTAGAATGAATTATATCTCCTTATAATGTTAAATGGATCATGATACATGATTTCCATATGACTTAATTGACCTCATAAGACCACTTATGTTCAAGTTTACAATTCTTAGCTAATGCTCTTGCATCAGACTACTGAGCTTAAAAGTTTCATAAGCTCCTACTTATGAATTCTTTAACATGCCTTTATTTCACTAAAAATATATATCTAAGTATCTTCTTTAGTCAAAATTTCATATATGTGAGCATATTGCTTTGCTCCACAATTAGATCTCTTCTTTATTTTTGTCTTTTCCATCCAACCTGCAAACAAAATCAATTTATTAAAGAAAATAATTTTTCTCTTATGCCCTTAAGGCATATTCCATCCTTGTGATTTATTTGCATCTTGTCCTTATTGTCAATCTTCATGATGAACCTTGAATTATTCATATTTTATTATCTCTTCCTTAATTTGGTGTTTATAGACTAGTTCATTATCCATATGGATCAAAATTTATTCATTTTTAGTAGCTGGTTCTTGAATTTATCTGTCTAATTCCTCTATGGAAACTTGTATTACTAACTCAAATTATAATGGCTTCATACCTTCTTCATTTCTATTTTGGACTTTACTAAATGTTTGAATCTTACTACATCTTGATGACTATTCAAGGTTGCTCCTTGCCTTCATTTTTACTCTTGTTGTAGATACCATGACTTTAATCCAAGTATCTATCTCCTCTCTTGCAACTTGCTTAACCATCTGCTTGTACAACTTATGAGGATATAAACTATATGTTTCCTCAATTACTTATTTAAATTTGAAATATAGATAACATACCTCTCTTTAAATTTATTACTTACATTGTCTTTCAACTATTTCATTTGACTTGTATTCAAAATTTGGATACTCTCCATCTCTCTTATCTTCTTGAATGAGGATTTCTTCTTATTCCTTCAACTTCTCTTTATGATCTACCTTATTGTCTTCAACTTCATTTTGAATTATAATAATCACTATTTTATCAAGTACTTCATTTATTATGATCCTAATCATTGGCTAAAATAAATTTTATCCAAATTTTTCACATACATACACAACATCAAAGGAAACATAAGATGTAAAAACTTTGAGGCTATAAGCCTGCTTTTGTTCATCTATTGGGTCAAAATATTCTAGTTTCTTCCATTCTTCAGGATCATATATACTAATGTCCATCTCTACTTCAAGGTGATGGTCACCTTTAATTTGTCTATAAATCTGAAAATCCATCTTCTTAAGTTGATTACTTTACAACCTTATCTCTCTTTTTAAGGCAATTATATTTGTTTGCCTTTGCCTTCTTTTCACAAGTGACTTCACTAGCCACTTCACTCTTTTTCTTACCTTTATGCCAACCTCTTAGATTTATATTATTCCTATAAATTCTAGTAGGAACTATACTAATGCCAATCTTTCTTTTATCTTACTCATCTCTTCTTGGATCTCCATCTCTATTATCACTCTATCTTTCTTCTCATTGTGGTTCTTCTCTCCTAACAGTCTCTCTAACTTTCTCATGCCTCACCTTAGTCTTTTAGAAAATTTGGTCAAGTCTTCTTTCTTTATCTATTTCTAGAGCTTTACTAAGCTCTCTTTCCTCTAATATTTTCCTATCTCTTAATATTACTTCAAGCCTTATAAGGCTTAAGACTACTGAACCACTTTGTAATTTCCTTCATCAAACACAATTGTTGCTATAATCACAATCTCTTATTAATATTTAAATAATTTAAAACTTTTAAATCTTTTCCCAAAGACATTTTATGCTCTGATACCAAAAATGATGAAAATATTACACTTATTCCCTAAATAATTGTCTAAGGGCCAATTTTGACATATTAACCCTTATTAGATTTCCTTATATGTTATTTAGTTTACAATATTTGACTAAAGGTCTACAACTTTAATTTATTATCTAAATATATTATTAATATTGGTCTTTAGTAAGACCAATGAGACTTTCAATAGTTTCAAAAGTATTATTCATTAATTATCTTTTATTCTATTCCTTATTTCAAAATAATGCAGACATAACTTCACAATCCTATGATTCTCCCTTGAGATGACTTGCACATTCAAAGAATTCTGATAATATTATTCAAATCTTAAAATGTATTAATTAATAAAGTGATAATTTTAAATGAATAAACAAAGTTCCAAATTACATGAAACAATACATCTTCATTACAACTTTATATAATTTAGATAAATAAAATTTCATACCTCAACATTTCTAGTCATTTTCCTTGTCGAGCATAAATCCTAAATATAGTCAATTATTTGGATTATGAACATAGTGGTCCTACGATGACTATATCACTTATACCAACATTCCACCATTTTTATGGTAAAAATGGATCAATAAACAAAATACCTTTTGGCATATACAACCATTCAAATCGAGTTCTGAACATGAATTATACTTTAGATATAAAAACAATCCTTTTCAACATTTGTTTTTGAAGTCAAGACAAGACCAAATTTTATATAATAATTTGAAAATCATTTTAGATTCTAACACATAAAATTTGTTCCTACTATTTATAGTCTCACTATTCCCAAATCAAGTCAAATAAAAAATAAAATAAATGTGATACTCTTCTTTCTTATTTCACTGAGAGCCAATTCCCTAGAATAGCCTCTCCTCTTAATACAAGAAAGAGAATCAATCCACTTTGTATATGTCAATATTCACTTCCCTTGATGTTTTATCTATTAAATTTGTAAACAAGACAAAATAATGTTTTTAATTTGTTATTGCATCTACAAATGGTTGTGAGAAAGCTAATATCAAAGTTTAGATCTTCAAAACTAAAACACACTTTTGTCTTTTCTCACCTAGGTGACATTACTCAATTTAATGTATTCCTCATGCACCTGGATGGCATTGGTTCTTGTAAACTACTATTTAAAACAAAGAACATGCACATAATTTTTTTATAAATAACTTCCTCCTTGTTTATTATCCTTATCATATTATATTTGGATGAATTTGTATACACAACCAACTAACTTCTAGTGAACACTTGTTAAGGGATTCTTAAAATTAAATTGTTGATAAAATCTTATGCAACCTAAATTAAATAATAAATAATGGAAAATGAATTATATTAATTACATTGACAACTATAAATCATTCAAAATTTTAACTCATGTATTTTATATACATATCATTCTTGTTATTATCAAGAGTTCACAAATACTTCATGCCAAATTTGACCTCCTCTAATAGCGATTAGTTTCTTGTCGAATCTTCTCAATAATCTTTCACTCAAAATATTTTAATTAACATTACATGTTATAAAAACACATCAAACTACTTCTATATTAAACTGTGTATCTAAAATATTTGTTTTAAACCTCTGTAGATTTACATAATAGAACAAATACATAAAAACAAATAGAATACTCCAATTCATGAACTAACAGGTTAATAGGGCCTAAAAAACCATGACATTTTTCATTTATTCACTCTTAATTCTTTATATATAGTTATAAATATATACAAACACAAGCCCAAAGGAATTTTTAGTTTTCTCCACCATTCACTCTTTTTCCATACTCTACTATGCCCACCTCTTTTATTAACTCTCACTTAGACTTATCTCCATGTAGGAACTTCTAAGCTTGGTTTGTTTTTTCCACCTTTTTATGCCATGTATCTTAACCACATAGCATTGATCCTTTTAAATTTATCTTATGTCTAAAAATTAATTTAGATAGATAAGAGACTCTCAATATTCTCAACCTCTCATATTTATCATAGCATATTCTATATTTGCCTTCACCCAACATAGATCTTATCCTTCTGAAGTTTCATAACTCTTTCTAATGGGGTTTTAAAATAATTTAAACATTTGAGCATATTTTCTAGAGGGAAAAATTGATACACATAAATAAAGAATACTTGATGACTCAAAAACTCCTATATGACTACTATATAACTTCCTTTTGCCTCTTAACGCTTATGAAGACTCCTTAAAACAAGTACAATGAAGTATAGCTCCTTATAATGTTCAATAGAGCATGATACATGATTTACATGACTCAATTGACATCCTAAGACCACTTATGTGCAAGTTTAAAATTATTAGATGATTCTCCTACATCAAGGGTGATCTTGGATTGTTTGTAAGTTGGTGTTTCTTCTTCAAGGTGAATCCACATATGATTAGGGTTTACTCCATTATTAATGTATTTTTAATGAATTCACTTTTACATATATATTTATCTATATTATTTTAATTTCATTCATCTAATGATGCTTTTATGGGGATGAATAATCTAAATTAGCTTGCATTAATTGCTAAAAACCCCACTTTATCTATTTTAAGTACCTAACATACCTCACTAGCTTCACAAAACTAGTCTATCTTATGCCAATATTAAGAAGGAGGTTCATTTGATCTTAGGGAGGGTGTAAGGAAGATACCAATAGTATTGAGATAATTATTTAAACTAACTATAGATCTCTTGGAGTGAGGAGATGCTAAATTTTGCCCAGACACCTGCATGTACCCTTTTTAAACATTCAACTTAACTCACATGTAGGTATTACTCTTTTTTAACTATTTAGACATGCCAAAATTGATGGATTAAAGTGTGAAAAGGTTGTGTATAACCCTTTATATCTTTGAAAATTCTCATATTGTACTAACGATCTCAAAATTACATCGATCTTGTCTAAAACTAAGCCTTGAGGGTTTTACTAGGGTTTAATACCACCTCATGGTCTTAAAAATTATTCATAAATGAGGGGGAACTAATATGAGAATAAATGCCATAAATATAAAGGAAATTAGACCCTCTTCCTCTACCCATAATATTAGTATACCACTCTCTCTCCTCAGAATGGAATGATCACATGAAGTTGACCATTATTGGTCTACCAAGAAGCTGATGGAGATTTTAATGCAAATTTTGGCTTATTAGGACCTGTACAAGATTTATCTTCAAAAAAATTACTTGAGGATGAGGAGACACTCTGAAAACATTTTCACTTGAAGATGATCTCTCTAAATTTGTACAAGTGCATGAAACTACCTTCTTTGGAGTGATTCTCTCTCTTTTGTACGTTGAACCTACAAAGATTGACCATGATCTAACTTTTACTAACATTCTTGACATTTATGCACGTTATATATATTCTTGAGATAATTTAAAAGTGTGATTACATGTTTATTTCATCTTTTTTATCTCTAACATTGACTTATATGACATGCTTATAAGATATTTGATGACCTTAGAGACTTATTTACCTTTGAACTATGTTTGACAACTAGGCCACATAAGATGACCTTGGGTAGAAATCTAGACCTCATGTCAAGATTCAAAAGGGTGATTTAGACATCCTTTATACCTTGCCAATAATGACCTCCATAAGAAGCAACTAAGACAAGCAAAAATGTAGTGAGAACAAGAAACCTTAATCTTTCTAAATACCTTAACATATGCTAATTTACCTTGACATTTCCAAAATAGTATAGAATGTTCATGTAAGGTGGTCAAAGGGTGGGATAACTTGAAAGACACTTATGAACCTTTTAAACCTTTTTAATCCACCTTTTCATACCATGGTATAGATAGACTAACACAATACAAACATAAGTCATTACTTTAAACTTGTCAAAAGAACCTTAAACTATGCTAATAAGACCTAAAAAAAACCATTTGAAGACCTCACAAGGCATATAATGGCTGTGACAAGGTTAGAAAACATGACAAGTCAAGTTTTTCATGAACCTCTATAATGGGATAAAAATTTTAGTTAACAACTTTGGTGGTCTCCTAGGAATGCTTGCTTGCTAAACAAATTAGACTAGTTACCTTGTCCATCCATTGGGCATGGAGTCACTTGCTCTCAAAATGAGACACAATACTGCCTTGAATAATATGAAAAAATTAAACACCTCCCAACACACAACACACAAATACAATACAAAAATAAAAAAAATAAAAGAAGATAATACACAAAGTTGTGCTAATAAAGCACTTAGGTAAAACAAAAAATAAACAATATACTATACACAACTGACCTCAACATATCTTCTTCCTCTAGGATCAAATGGGAAGCGATTGAGATCACTATGACTCCATGAAATCAGATTTCCATATGTTGAGTGAAGTCTAATCACGTATTTCTCATGGAGTGATAATTTATATTCACATTCTGAGATGTTGGCATGATCATGGTCTCCATGACTAGCCATTAGATCTTCTTAATTCATTCCCTTATCAATGAGTTGACTATGTGATTCAAGGATCGAATCATACTCATTCTAAACTTGGTTTCTTGGAAAAAATAGTACCATTCTTGGCTCATCAATAGGTTACTCCTGATTGTTGGCTTTTAACTAAGCTAAATAGATGATGGGACATGCTCCTGTAGTGGTATAGACCTAATCAATCTTCACCATATGACATATCTGTATTTTATCAAGAGTTGGTGGATCAAACTGAATAGATTGGCATGTTCCTCTCTACATTATTATATAATTAGCTTCAATGGGTGAATCTCTATGTTCTTTGAGAGGATAAGACCAATATAGGTTTGTATTATCTTCTAAGAGTGAACAAGTACCTAAAAATGGATTGAGAGGTTGATAACCTTCTTTAAGAACATCAAACAAGTCATCTTCAAATTAAGTAGCTTATTGGAGTGGTAATCTTGGAGAGATACCTTATTCAATATAAATAAAACCATAACATCTCTTTATAAGAGTGTAACCTACTCTTAGAACTTAAAAAAAGTCCTCCAATTGAACTTCACCTAGTTATAGTTCACTTAGACTTTCTTTAAGCTTGATAGGAGCTGATATAGAGGTAGTCATTACACAATTTGAGAAGGGATTAAAGTTTGTACCTATTTTATCATCATTTTGGGACTCAGAACAATTTTTTTCCACCTCTAATGGATCTTTAGGATCTTCCTCTTCTTATATAACAACTTAATCATCACCTTATTCACATTAGGAAAGACCATCTCTCTCAAGGTCTACTATCACTTGATCAACTTGTACTTCATCAAGATCACATTTCTCTTTAACTTCAAAGGCTGATTTGCATCTCTCTTCACCAAGAGGTGTTCTAACAATGATATATTCCTCATGTTTACTTACATAATCCTCATCATAACCTTTTTTGGAGTGATTTACAAATTTAATTTGTCTTTATTCTTCAAGGAGGGGCTACTCAACCTCACACACTAGTTTAGGTGTCGCAAGATCAATGAAATTATCTTTCTCTTCCCTCCATTTACAAATGAATCACTCAAACTTTAAAATGTTTTGGCTTTTAAATTTCTCCATAAATACTTCATTCTTCATTTGAATTGATTCCCAAGATGGGAAAGTTTTAGGTTTTTCAAGATTCTCAACAAGGATTTCTTGTTTGTCTTGGATTCCTTCTTGAATTGACCTCCAAGATGGTAAGGATTTAGGTTCTTAAGGAGGGATGGGTGGGGATATAATAGATATAGGTTCTTCTTTGGTTTAAATTCACTAATGTAAACTTGTTTCAATTTGTTTATCCTATGACTTCACCACTTGGTTCCAACTTAGAATCTTAAAGGACTTCTTTGGGAGTTCTTGAGGAAGAGGAATGGAGTTTTATACCAAGATAAACTCATTAGTTTTCATCCAAGTACCAATAAAAATCTCCAATTATGATTTTTATTGATTCTTAATCCTCTCAACAATAAATTCTTTCTTATTTTGGATGTTCTCTAGGATTGATTTCCATGATGGGAAGGCTTGAGGGGTATGTGATTGAATTGGGACACTTTGAAGCTCACTTGACTCAGTCTTTTGAGGAAGAATGGGTTGCATAAAATAGGGATGAGTTAGTATAAGAGAAGGCACATGGGGCTGATAACATTGAACTTCTTGTCCTTTATACACTATTAACTTGTCCTCTATGCAATGAATTAGGCCACTTATGTCCATCATGTCATTAGTGAGTTTTTTCAAATTTTATCTTTCAATAGGTACCCACTCTCTCCTTGTTAGTTGCAATGAGTCTCTCAAAATTTTAATGATATAAATAGGAAAATTTTAACCATTCTCTTTTTGTGTATTAAACCCTATCATATACCTTTCATAACCTAAGAGAGTTTACTTGAAGCTTGAAATAGACGGATTTTAAAAATGACCATGTTGACTAAGGGTAGCATGGTCTTGAAAAGGCTGATTAGAGGGATGAAAAGGCTACCAAATATATGACCTATCTTGGCATGAATATTAAGGCAAAGAAGTAGGTTAATACTCTTAATAACACGGCTAATAATAACCAACATACTATTGATAAGGGTCAAAAAAATATTGATAAGGATCAACATGAGTTTTATATAACTCATTAACTTCTATAAAATAGAAATAAACACCAAAATTAGCCATAAAACTTCATGAGAAAGGTAGAAATGAAAAATAACTTACTTAAAATAGTACCTATAATGCTACAACTAGATGAATACATTAACAATTTCCATTGATGTTTGCTGAAATGCATCCAAAGGCTTGTGTATTAAAGAGAAACACTAAAAACTCTTCAATTGATTATCAATCTTGTCCCATCAGGTGTGATAGAACTATTATAGCTAAAATTTTCACCCTTGAGAGTGTGTTTCAATCCCTCTCAAGTTAATATATGCAATGGGATTGGTCCTAGGTTATGGGTGACCTTTACGTGGACCAAACCTCTAGTTATAGGGTTAACTCCCCTTGATATATTAATTAGGTTCCACTAAAAAATTTCAAAGGAAAAGAGGAAGGAATAACATGAAAGAAAACTAAGGGGGTGATACACCAGATTAGTTGATCACTACCAACCAAATGCATGTGCACATATAGACCACAAGACTAACCTTAATATACACTAATCTTAATATGAATCTTTCACATCATCATTTAAATGTGGAAGTCATGATGGATGTTTAGGATAGGAAGACTAATTATGAGGTCTGAGATGACACTAATGAATATAAAAACTCAATCAACCCTTACACCACACTTACACACTTTACATGACCTATAAAATAATCTTTCAAACTACACATATGTGTTAGAATAAGACAACATGCCAAGGAATACTAAGAAAATAACTTAACAAGATCAACTATCTTTTCACACGCACTAAGTAAAGTCATATAAAGAGGTAAAAATAATAGTATTTATTGATCCAAGGCATAAAAATGAGTATGGCTTATTCATATTTAGGTAGAGGATCCTTACAAATTCAAACAAGGTTGCATATATAGAGAATAAGACAAGGAGAGAGAGAAGTGGTGTAGAAAATAGAAATGATGAGTCTCAAGCACTCATGACAAGAGTTAAAATAAAGATAGAGGTTATGGAATAGTATCATAAGGTATTCAATGACATGTGTTACTTTCTTGATGATGCTTCCTCTCCTAAATGTGTGGGGGTTAATCTATTTTCTTAACACATCTTGTCTCTTCTTCAAACTTCCCTTCTCTTGGCTTGGAAAGTGACAAGTGGCATTCCTTGGTCATCATATCACCTTGAAATAACATTTTCTCTCATATTTGACACTTTTCATTTTCTTAGGAGATCTCCACAATGATATTTTAATGATGATTATCTCTTCTTAGGTGCCTTGAAACCCATTTGATTTCACTATGCATCTCTTGCTCAAATGCCTCAAATATTTCTCTATCCTCATGAATATAACATATCTACATGAGAGACATTTATCTACCTTATAAAACTTGTATCAACCCATTTTAATGCATTAAACACATTATAACACTCCACTTCATACCTAAATCTTGTACTTGCCTTCAATTCATTGTAGCCCTCAAAACATACAAAGTTCCTTGTGTATAACATTATATAGATGCAAATAAAAAATTAAGCACGTATTTGAGTACTTATTATGCTCCTCATACTTTTTATAAAGTTTCATGACCAAACACTAAGTGAAAGTGTAGTTACTCTACCTATTTCTCTTCTCAATTAGCCCTCCATTAGGTCTCTAAGACTAGAAACTAAGATTTTATTCCAATTAATGATCAAACATGTGAAATTAAAAGTAAAAATTTTATTCAATTTAGGACCTAATAATAATTATCCATGTCAAATTTGAGGTTTTGACACATCTTTCCATGCTTTCGAGTAGCTTATAACAATCATTCATGGCCCTTTTCTGTACACTTTATACCTTAAACATACCAACCAATGATTTTAGAAGGTTCTCAGTAGAGGTATTAAGGTTTATTAGGTGATTTAAAGGGTCATACAACCCATTTTGAGTGTTTGGAGGCATTATCTCTCTCATTAGGTTCTTAAAAGGGTTTTTTCTTGGCAGCATATGAGTGTCTTGCACTCTTAAGGATTGTTCATAGAGCTAAGGCCTTTTATGACTGAACCAATGCCATAAAACTTAAGTAAACAACATTATTCATATTTATTAAGAATATAGGGATATAATTAATCTATTAATTGACATTCACACATGATGAAAAAGTATGTTAGGTGACTAGGTCTGCAATTGTGAACCTAATAGAGAAAAGTTTGAATACAAGGGGAAATAATGTTTATCTTGAGATTTGGACACCTTAGAGAGGTCTATTCCACCCATCATGACATTTTATAATGGTATTATTTAAAATTTATATCTATAGACCTACTATAACCTCCATTAACTCATGTTTAGGGTTCACTAGCAAACCAATGCAAGTGACCCTAATATGCTTTTCTTTAACTCCTTTCCTTATCAGTGGTTCTAAACCCTATAGAATCATCTTGAATAATTTAAATTACCTTATTGATACCCTTAAATCATTAATATTATTACAAAACATGTAAGCTTTTGAAATTTCCATACATAGGCCTGTGTATTATCATTTAGGCCCTTTAGGCACAATCAGGCCTCTTGATCACTTCATTGGCATCAATCACATTGTGATATATTTTGTCACTATATATGTGTGTTTATAATTATTTATGATATTTCTCATACTTCCCATGGATTATGTCTATAACTCTCAATTTAATTTTATTTCACCATATGCCCCTTTACTCATACTACTTAGAAATAAGCTTGTAGATGATGGGCTAAGTCTCTTGAATGTTAAGCCTTGAAATTAAATTATCTTGGTGATAGTTTAAATTATAATCATGTTATAAATATAAATTATACCTTGTAAAACTAATTAAACATTCATTCAAACCCATACAACTAGTGTTCTTTTCACTTAGGCTTGTGACAAGCCTGACTATAGGTTTCGTGGGAATGAATCCTTTTTAAAGGGTTCCATCAATTGATGGTGAAAGAAAACATAGAGATGAAGCATCATTTTAGATATTATTCATGAATTTTATCTCAATTTATGTCTCATAAAGTAATTTTTTATCTTTCATTTCCCTCTTTTGAAACTGACATAGTCACCTTAGAACACACAGTCCATTGAGAAGATGGAGTGAATGGGGTATATGAATTCATGTCTCAATTCCATCACTTTAGTTTTCAAATAAACATTGAATCATGAATTACAATAATGTACATGCAATTATTAAAATTTAAATACACCTTGAATGTACATTTGGACACTTTGAAGTACTCCTCCATGTTCACACAATTTATCTTGGCTAACATAGTCCACTAAGCAATCATGAATTCATATATCTCTTTGACTAGTAACCAGATAGAGGACACTAGAACCCATAATATCTAGGGTCTATAACTTGAAAACTCACCTTGAGGTTTTTTTAGATGCTTTGTAAGTTGGTGTTTTTTCTTCAAGGAACTTGAACAATGACTATGAATGCACATATGATTAGGGCTCACGCTATTATGACTACATTTTTAATAAACTCAAGTTTACGTAAATTATTATATATCTTATTTGAAGTTCATAAATTTAATGATTCATTCATGGGGATGAATAATCCTAATGAGATTGTATTCACTGCTAAAAATCCCCCTTTATTTATTTTAAGTACCCAACATACCTCATAGGCTTCACACAATCAGTCTGTCTTATGCCAATAGTAAGAAGGAAGTTCATTTGATGCTTAGGAAGGGTGAAAATAGGATACCAAGAGTATTTTGATGATGATTTAAACTAACTATAGATATTTTGGTGTGAGGATATGCTCAATTATGCCTAAATACTTACCTTTATCCTTATTAAACATTCAACTTGACTCACATGTAGGTTTTTATCTTTCTTAACCATTCACATGTGCCAAAATTGATGGATAAAAGAGTGAAAATGTTTTAAAAGCCAATTTAGATCTTTAAAAATTCTCATCTTGTATTAACAAGCTCAAATTGCATGGATCTTGTCTAAAATTGAGCCTTGAGGGTTTTGCTAGGGTTTAATACCACCTCATGGTCTTAGTGATTGTTCATAAATGAGGTGGCATAAATTTGAGAACCAATTCCATAAATATAAAGGCCATTATACCTAATTACTCTATCCACAATCTCAAGTCACCACTCTCTCTCCTTAATATAGAATGAGCACATGAAATTGACCATTACCAATCTACCAAGAAGATGATGGATATTTTGGTGTAAATTTTGGATTTTTAAGACCTATGTAAGCTTTATATTCATGAAAAAGACATGAGGAAGGTGAAGAGACACTCTTCAAACTTTTTCAATTGAATATGAGGTCTCTATGTTCCTACAAGTGCTTGAAACTACTTTCTTTGGAGTGATTCTCTCTTTTCTATATTGAACCTATAAAGACTGACCATGATCTAACTTGTAATGACATTCCTGACATATATACATGGTATATATCTTCTTGAGATACTTGAAAAGTGTGTTTGAATGTTGATTTCATCTTTGACATTGACTTAAATGACATTCTTACAAGATATTTGATGACCTTAGAGACTTATTTACCTTTGAACTATGCTTTGCAACTAGACTACACAATATGACCTTGGGTAGAAAGCTAGACCTCATGTCAATATTCAAAAGGGTGATTTAGACATCTTTTACACCCTGCCAACAATAACCTCCACAAAAATTAGTTAAGACAAGTAAACATGCAGTGAGAACAAGAAACCTTAATATTTCCACATACCTTAACATATGTTATTTACCTTAACATCTACAAAACATGTATATAATGTTCATGCAAGGTGGTCAAAGGGTGTGATGACTTGATAAACACTTATGAAGCTTTGACACCTTTTGAATCCACCTTTTCATACCATGGTATGGATAGACTAACACAAGACAAACATAAGTCATTACCTTAAACTATGCTAATAAGACCTCAAAAAGACCATTTGAAGACCTCATAAGGCATATAATGGTTATGAATAATGTTAGAAAACATGACAAGTCAAGTTTTTCATGAACCTCTTTAATGGTATCCAAAATTTGGTTAATAGGCATAATTCTTCATATTTATATTTCTTGTTCAGATTCCAGCCTATGGTCCTTGGAGGGAATCCTTTAAATTCTTCCACTCTTAAGTGAATGATGTGCCTTGAAGTGATGTTGATGGAAGTTGATTGGATTAGGGTGGCTCAAAGGCCTGATTGTTTTTGGATTGTTATTGATTTTATTTTGGATTTTTTGATGTAGGACTAATATGGGAGGCTAAATTGGCTAAATTTGTAGTAAGCTATCAGATTTATTAAAGCATGATGTGGTTTTGATCTTTGTGGATTTGGTCTATTTGAGTTAATTTCCATTTTCCAAGGGTGACATTTATGACATTAGAATTCAGATTTGGACAATTAGATTCAATATTGTCTTGATTTTGATCTATATGGTCACTAGAGGTAGCCTAATATTTTTTGGGTATGTTTTGATTTTTACTGTTTAAAATGTGGTTTAAATTATTAGGATTGTAATTTACATGAAGTGAGGCACTTGTCTCTACAAGCAATAGGAGAAGGACATTTGCATACATATATTGGTCAATTCAGGCTTTAACTTGATTAATCTTAAACAAATCATTATCTTCATTGTTGTATTCACTTTGATCAACAAGACTACTGGTATCATTGTTGTGAATATGCTCTTGATGAAAATGGAACATATTATGACTAAAAGGATTTTCTATATCTAGATTTAGATTTTATCTTAATTAGTACCTTGCTATGGGTGCCATGTTTTTAATTGAGTTTGATTGGTATAGGCTTGATTTTGATTTGAAAAGAGTTTGATTTAGTTCATTTTGATTTTGATTTAGTTTGGATTTATTTTTTAAAAATTGGTTTTCCACAAATGGGGGGAAAATAACGATACATAGAAAATAAGCCTAAACTAGTCAATCAAGATTATATTTGAATAATGGCCCATAAATAATACAATAAAAGGTACATTTTGGGTGATCTTTGGGAATGTTATGTTTTATAGTCACTATTTGTCTATGGCTATGAGGCTCCTATACTAGTCATATTAGCTAACTAGGGGAGTCATATATATACCTTGTGGTACTTGAGGCACATATTTGTATAAGATTGTTGTTTGGGACCTGACTATTGGTGTATGAAACCACGTCACTTCATGGTGTCAATAAAAAAGGTGAAAATTTAGCCACTAATGATAGTTACTTCTTAATTTATATAGTCTACTAGGACACATACTTTATTTTCACACTTGGTAATGAAATCCAAGTTTCAAGACCCTAGAAAGAAAAATAAAGAGGTGTGAATTGTTTATAATTTCCAATATCACCTTGCGGCATGAGGAAAGAACATACATAGTTTGTTCCTGAAAGACACAATTGACCTAGGACATTTTTGATTCCCAAGGTATCCTTATCGCATGATGGAAGATCATAAAAGGTCTTAAGATAAACACACACTAGTAAAAAACTAAAAATTGATATACAAAACATATGGATTTTTTAAGATTAAATGATTAGATATGTGTAGTTTGATTATAGATCTTTAGCTAATGAACTTAGAAAAAAATGTTCATAGTTTTGATTAGATTGAAGTATTCAATAGGAATAAAAAATATAAATTAAATATTAAATAGTTTCATATGATATAACATAGATCACAAACACTATTAATGATGATGTAAACACCATGACATCTATGCAAACACTAAAAAATAAAAAAATAGAATCAATAGATGTAGATGTGGATTTGTAGTGCACAAATGCTACTCTATATGATGTATATGTTTAAAATAAATACACATACAATATAATATATAAAACACATGAATTTTTGATAGAGCGTAGATGTTGTTATAGATAATGCAGATGTTGAAAGATAAAAGACATATATGTTGTTTGATAGAGTACAACTATTATTCTACAAAATGCATATGTCATGTCAATTATGTAGACACTAAAAATATATAGATATTTTTTGCACAACATATATGATAATATATCCTACACACATGTCATTAATGAGTTATAAATGTCATTACATATGATGAATATACTACTCTACATAAAATGTGATTTGAAAAAATCAATAAATTTCACCTAATTTTGACCCTAATTAGACTATGAATCAAGACCGAATAATAAAACAGTTCCTAATAATCAAAATAAGACAAAGATTTTGGGTAAAGTCCCATAAGGCATGCCAAGAATGTACACATGAAAAGTTAAAGAAAACACATTATAAATCCAAAAATATGATAAATTCTTATTATAACAAATCAATGCACCTATGATTGAGCCAATGAAGAAATAAAACTCACCTTAAATTACCATAAGGAGCTCCCCATTGTGTGCTTTTTTTATTATTTAAAATTGATGTGGTTACTCAATTAGACACATGAAATCATTCTAACAACATGTACACTCAAATTGATGAAGATTGCTTGATTGGATGATGTTGACGACTTGGATGGCTTGATCTCAACTAACACAATGTCCTTAGCCTCTCTTGGATTTGTAAACTCAATGGAAAAAATATCTTTAGGATATGTAAACTTGTTGGAAATGAGCGTGATAGGTCTAAATTCTATATTTTTTTGATGGGAAATGAATGGTCATATCTAATTCAAAATTAAAGGATATATTTGAGTCAAAATCCTCATTGAATTAGGGATTTATACATTGAATGAGAGAGGTTGATAATAGTAAGGATTTCCATTTATAATGGATGGATTGATGTAAAATTTTCTTGGATTTTTTGGAATTTGATTGATTGTCTTATATTTTGGGGATTTGATTTGGGACTTGTGTAATGTAATAACTTTGAATTGATTTTATTTTAAAATTTAGAATTTATATTGTGCATGGATTTTATTATTAATACTAATCACGTAACTAAAGTGATTAATTAGCTGATCAATCTAGGATTTGATTTTTGTGTGATTTGGGTAAGGTTATGATAGAAATAGGATAATGTGATTAATTGATTGGGGGGTGATGAAAATTTTAGAACTTATTGGCTAGGGATATTTGATGATGGGATAATTAGGGATTTAGTGAAATATAATGTGGATTAGTGAATTATATGGTGATGATAAATAATGACATCGAGGTTGTCACATCCTATCCCACTCTTAAAAAACTAAATTATTATTATCAAATGATGTGGAACTAATGATTTTTAGTTTTTGATTTTCGTAGTATATAGGGATATTTATATTGTATGGTTGACATTCATATTGTTTTTTTTCATGATCTATTATGTTGGAGGACATTTATTATATTATTATGGATGAACTATATTCTATGATCATGTTTGAATTTTATTTATTTAAATATTGATTTGCATTACAATAATTCACTGATAATTATATGTTATGAGTACTTGATTTTTTTTTTAAAGCTCAGACTAACTACCTTTTGTTTGATTGAGGTTGCTTCAGGACTGACCTGCCCTCATAGAGTACTATAGGGGAAGAGTATCATAAGGGAGGAGGATGAAAATATCAACATTGGAGATAGAGAGAACTGAACTAAATCCACACACATGCTCTACACTCTTGATTTCTTAGAGTGAAACAAATAATAATAAATTGTATTATGCAAAATGTTGAGTATTGATTTGCATTGTTTATCATTACAATAAGTAAGGAATGCTTGCATTTGTTTTGAGTTTTTTACTTATATTTATAATTTTTATAGCATAATACATGAAGTATATGTATTGGTTGTCTTTTTTTCCTTAAAATATCAACATGAACTAAACTATGTTGTGTTTAACCATTGATGCATTTTAAATATTAAGACAGTGTTGGGTGTTTATTGATCTTGTATAAGTTGTATATCTTATGCCCATTTTTGGTAACCTAGGGGATAATAGTAGGGAAAAAAATTACCAAATAAAATCATATTAAATGGGTTAGAATTTTTAAAAGTTTTAATAAGCTAAGTGTCCACATACTTGTTAAATTAAATGAAATTAGGTAATAATAAATTTTGGTTTTTAGATTTTATGTTTTGGTTGGATTCACCATTGGATATGATGACGAAGTTGCATGTGGTGGCCATGTTACAAAACTAGGGTAATGGATGCAAATAATTAGGCCAAATATGCAATTAAGGAATAAATGAAAGTGATTCCATAATGAAAAATGGGCAATTTAATAGGAAAGTGGAATGGCCATGCAAAATGTGGATGTGGAGTGGAAAAAGGATAAGAAGAATAAGAAAAGAGGAGAATAAACATGGAAGAAGGAGAATGGAGCTCCACAAGAAGGAAGAAAAGATACCATTTCATACATTTAAGTGGTATCCATTATAGATACAGGTCAGTTGAACTTTGAGTTTTAAATTCTGAGTTGATTACAGAGTCTTAATAAGGAACAAAATAGGAATATGAATCTTTGATATTGTTGTAAAATGTTTTTTGTTGAATGTATGTAATGGTATATTTTGTAGATAAAACCTAAGGTTTAATTTTTATAGATATGGGGATGGAACTTGGTTCTATCCACATGTCTATAAATATGATGATAAACCTATTTAAAAATAAAATTGAAATTATATGTTGGAAAAATCAGGGTTTCATATATATAGACTTGGGGATGGAATTGGTTCCATCCACAAGATTATATATATGAAGTTAAGTCATTTATTTTAAGATAATTGAAATATTAGTGATTGTCGATCCACCAATGTGAAATACCTTCACTGAAATATTTAACTTATGCATGACTTGATAGTTATTAACTTGTGTATGATGGTTAATGAGACTTTTTCTTAGTATTATGGAAACTATGTTCTTCCTAAAATGTTCTCAAAGAATAGAAAATGGACAAGTTACTTAATTGATATAAAACCTAGGATTGGGTAGCAATCAAGAATTTAATAACCCTTTTCAGGATATATTAGAAAAATATGATTTTATATGATTCCAACTAAAACAGTTCCAACATTGAAACACAATACAAAAATAAAACTGAAGATAATCCAATAGACAACAAATCTTATATTAATCTTAAACATACACACTTACAGATACTTGCCACAATCACAATTATTCACATAAATCCATTGAATATCCTGCACACCACACACACTCTGCACACTACAATTCTAAATCTGCTCATGAAGACCAAATGTAACTCCTGAATGGAATCACCTCATTTGAATGAGAGGGTTTTTGTCCTCAAATTCACAATGGAAACTAGGAAGGGTTTCATCCTCCTAATCTCATAATAGCCAAGGTATTTCATCCTTAGTTAGGAATATTGAACACAAGTTCAAGTCTTAAATTTGGGGGTTTTATGATTTAACAAAGATACATTTACAAATGAGAAGCTTCATACTTATAGAAATTACAAATAAGGAAGAGAGAGGGAAATATGATGTAGCATTTCACATAGGGGGGACAAATTTCCAATGATGAGAAGATTGTCATCATGTGTAAGAGATAAAATCATCTCCTTCCCCATGCCTTCATAATGGTGCCTATCTCTCCCATGTTTGAGAGAATCAATGATGAGAAATTTACATTATTTAACCATGTGCCCACATGAATCCAAGTGGGTACCTATCTTTCTTTTGAATTATCCACATACCCACATCATGAAGTCCAAAAAAAATGTGTCATGCTTCTCCTTTTGCCTTTTTACTCTAAAGACCAAATCATGTGGTCAATAAAGTATCTTGACTTATCGCCTTAATGGAGTGATACACCCCACTCCAAGTACATGCACTTTAACCCCATGTGAGGATCCCCATGGGCCATGCCACCTCATCCACTAGCCACCTCACTTGTTACATCATCAGTTGCATCACCTACCACATCACCATGAATAGTGATGGTGAACAGTGTCCCATGAATACTATCAATAAAAAGTAACTAGTGAATAGTGATTCATAATAGTATTGGATAAATATTGGAATTAGATAATTTTCCCATTGTAGACATAGACAACTGTACACCATAGTTCCACATGTCACAATCTGACCTCCTTGAACCATCTCCTAGCCATTCACCCCACCAAACCTACAATTGGCTAAACCCAACCTTTTAACCAATTTAACCTTTAATCTTCACCCTCGACTGCTGATGGCCAATGGTCTAACTACCGATGATCAATAGTATAACTGTCAATGGTTAGTATTCTAACTATTGATGATCAGGTTTTCCCTACCAAAACTCTAATTAGATAAACCCACCCTTTTAACCAATTTGACCTTTGAACTTTGACTGTTGATGGTCAAATTGACCACCAAAAGTCATCTTGACTATCAATGGTTAGTTGTCCACCACTTGAATAATTAACTCTAGCATCAACTATAACTTGATTTTTTATAATTAGATTGTGTAAGTTAATTCATGTCCATGTTAAATTTAGATGCGAGTTGAATTCCTCTTGAACCTACACTTCTGCCTCTCCTTATTTCCCATAAAAAGAGAGCTTCTAGAGGTGAAAAATGATCCATAACCATTTTATCTACAATTATCAGGAGCCATCTATATCTATGATCTTTATGTGTCAGAGTTTCTTTTGCAAGTCAATCAATCAACATCAGTCATCATCATCAACAATTATCAGTAGCAATCTCCATCAATGGACTTCTTCTTCATCAAGCTATCACTAAGTATTTTTTCATTATTCCAAGTTATTTAGTTTTTTATCCTCAAAATTTTAACCATCTAAGCACTCAGCCTCTAAGCCAGACCCTTTTGAGACCCACCCTCTATCTCACAACCATCAACCAACCAAAACCAACCTTGAACCAAATAAATCAACCTCACCTAACTAATTTATTTAACCTAGACTAGATTGACAGAAACATCTAATGGCTAGCTATCTAACTACCAATGGTTATTTCAACTAATGATGTCTAGTCTAACCTCTAGAGATCAGCTCAACCATTGATGGTTAGCCTAACCACCAATGATCACTGTCAGACCAAAACTAGCAAGTAACTAGCAAGCACCTAACCACCCAATAACCTCAACCAAACTCTATTTTATTATCATCTATCACTATATAGACCACAAAAAACAACCTGATCCTAACCTAAACTAACCTTTTGATAGTTTAACATTTACCTTAATGTTATTTTGTTAAATGCATTTCTTTTGGAAATGTATTTATTTTAATTGATTAAGTACTTTCATATCTATTATGCAACCTTCTTTTATTAGCATTAACTTGTTTTTAAAGGTGGATTGACAACCTCCAAGGGAGATTAGGCTTCTTGGATCTATATTTCTAGTTAATCCACCTTACCTACCTAATTAACAAACCATTATTTAGTCTCTTTCTTATGCAGGTCATCCTCCCAAGCCAAAGAGGAGTTCTTCACAATCATCTGATTCAATGTGTGTGCAATCAAAAAGGTTTTTAAACCATACCCATACTTATTTTCTTCTTTCTATTTTCAAAATATAATAAAAAAATCATTAAAACATTCTATCATTCCCAATGGGAACCTCACCATTTCTTCTATTTTCATAGTTTACATTTACATGCTCTCCTTATTCTGTGCTCATAAATGAAATTGAAATTTCTTTTAGGGTTTAAAATCAATTGAATCCATAATTTGCTTGCATGCTTATCTTATATTAGCTTAATTAAGCAAATAATTAATCATAGAATCACTCTTATCACACACTAAAGCAAACCATTTTCATCAATTAAACATCAAACAAACTTGAGATAAGCCCTGACTAGGATTTCATCACCTAGCAATAACATTACCCTTTCTCAACAATCTTACTTGGAGGTCATTACCAAGGGGAGAACCAAATCAACTCTCTAGTTGAGTATAAACTCTATATATCAATATATATTGGCTAAGTATCCAATACCCTTATTGCTATGGTGTGTGAAGTGAGGGGGTAGGCTTCAATACCAAACCACATACTGATTCCAATATAGATTATTTTTGAGAACTTAAACACTACCTAAAACCTAACCATAGATTAATTATCTAGTACCCATTCTAACAAACCAAAGTTGAGTCAAATCTTAAAGATTAAGGCATAAGCCATAATTGAGACTAAAACTAACCTTAGGATTTAACTTAATTTAGAGTGTGTTCTATCTTTTTTGATTTTTCTTATCTTCTCTCTTTTTGAGTTATGAGAAAACTGACCTATTTTTGGATACCTTCTACCATTTGTCCTTAATATACCTTATCTTCATTACCTTGATCAATGGGGATCCCACCTATATTTTCAGCTAGAGATCCTAGCTTTGTTAGATTTTTAGACAATAACCCTCTTGCCTTAGCATATTATATTTCATCATGATGCACTTGTGCTCCCAACCTCACCTACAATCAATCTAATCTCAACTATAACCAACCAACAATCAATCAACAACCACCTAACCCCACCTATAACCAATCAACAACCTATTGACAACCAATGATCATCACCTTAACCAACCAATAACTTACAACCAAATAACAACCTATCAACAACATGACTAATCAATAATTAATCAACAACCACCTAACCCCACCTATAACCAATCAAAAACCTATCAAAAACCAATTGATCATCTCCTTAACCAACCAACAACCTACAACTAACTAGCAACCTATCAACAACATGGACAACCAACAACCTATCAACAAACATTTAACTATTGCCATAATCAACCTAACCAATCTTTGGATTACTTATCCCAACCTTCATATCAACTACCTCAACCTCATCAAAATTTTGACTACCTAACCCAACCTTCATATCAATCACCTAAACCCACTTTGCGGAAACCTTATTTATCTCAAAACAAAGATTTGGTTTACCCTTTTGGTCACTCAACCAAGGAACATCAACCTAACCTATCAATAAACAACTATCAACCTAACCTATCAACCAATAACCATCAATCTAATCTATCAACCACCCATTATCAACTTACCTTATAAACCTTACCTACCTTACCCAACCTATCCAACCTATCAAATTTATCAAATCTACCAACCATATCTACCTTAAAAAACCACCAAACATACCCAACCAATCAAACCAAACCAGCATATCATATAAACTAAACCAATAAAACCAAACCATCTTATCTTATCAAATAATCTTACCCAACCAACATACTTTATCAAACCAACCAACTAGCTCACCACCTCAAGAGCATTTGGTGCACCCTATTCTTAGGCAATATACCCCACTAGGGGAATCATATGCCTCAATCCTAGACAAAATTTTGGAGGCTTCTTTTAATATATTTCTTACAATCAAGCCTATCAACACTTCTCTTCCAAAACCACTTTGGTTCATAGAGAATGAATTTTGTGCATATCATCACACACACATACATGACATAGACAAAATTTCAACTTCTAAGATGATCATACAAAACCTTATTGATCATGAAAAGGTCCCCATGGATAGAATCTATGTTCCTCCTAACCTAACCTTGAATATCTTTAGGCAATCAATCATTAAACCTATTCCTTCACATATTGTTGAGGAAAACCATGACCAAATCCCTCAATACAATGAGGCCCATCAATTATATTTGGCCCTTAGTAAACCTATAACTAAGGAAACTATAATTGCACCAACATTAACTAATCCACTTATTGATCAAGTAGAATATTTATAATTTTCCTTAAAACCCACAATTATGAAAACCAACCAACCTACTCTACTTCACCTTTTAGTGGATCAACCTCAACCCAACCAACCTATTCTAGTTCAACTTTTAGTAGATCAAATTCAACCCAAACAACCTATTCCACTTCATCTTTTAGTGGATTAACCAACCAACCTATTCTACTTCATCTTTTAGTGGATCAACCTCAACCCAACCGACCTATTCCATTTCACCTTTTAGTGGATCAACCTCAACCCAACCAACCTATTCTACTTAAATTTTTAGTGGATAAACCTCAACCCAACCAACCTATTCAAATTCACCTTGTAGTGGATCAACCTCCAACCAATCAGACCTCACATAATGTCAACCTAACCTCAACTACAATCAAGGCTACCCAATTATTCTATAGCCTGCTCACCTCTGTCCACCCTATGGCATTATCTTTGGTTTAATTCCCTTTAGAACAAGGTCAAATATTTGCCATCCTACCTTACCCAACAAACCAAACAACCAACCAAACCAAGAAAATGAACCAAATCAACCATTTATCTTACCTATTTCAACCAAGCAAACCAACCTTTTAACCAAATCAATTAACCATAACCAACTTATTAATCAACCCGAACCAACATTGACTTGAAATTCTACCTGAACCACCTTTAACTTGACCTTTTAACCCACTAATAATTAACAACTAACAACCCTTGAGGCATATGTGAATTCATTTTCATCCCTCTTAAGCCCTCTTTACTACCCAACACCTCTGCCTTGGGATAGTTTTCCCACCTCAACCATTTATGAGAAGAGCAACTCAGGGAACTCTCCCTCCAAAAGGCTCTAACCAATTAACCTAACCTTTTCAAGTGATATTAACCCAACCTTGACCTTTAGAATCATGGAGATCACCTTTTCTCCAAATATTTTTAACCAAAACCCAACCATTAGAGATAACCTTTTCTCTAACCAACCATTGGAGATCACCTTTTCTCCTTCCCATCCTTACCAAACCAACTACTGGCCCTTTGGAGATTAACTTTTCTCTAACCAACTGACTTATTTGGGAGTAGCTTATTCTCCCTCAACCAATCAACCAACTTGGAGATTACCCTTTATCCACTAATCAAACCTTTTTGAATAACTAACCACCTATTAGGGAGTAACTTATTCTCCCCCAAAAATTTAACCTTTAGAGATCATCTTTCTCCATTAACCAAACCAACCATCACCTAACCAACCTTGCCATTGACCATTGCCAATCCAACATTCTCTTTTCCACATCTAATCAAGCATTAAAAAGTAACTAGGGGAAATTTTAACCCCTAATTGGCCTAAACCATTTACATGAGTATGGATTTGTGGTATTATTCAAACCTAAGCCCCTAAATGCTTTGTAATTATGTCATGTTCTTTGGTTAAACTAGGTTCTTGGTCACCTTGTGTTTAACTTAAGCTCATCCCTTGATTTCAAACCACATGCCATATCCCTATTTTAGGGGCAACCAATTAAAACTGAATCATGTCACTATCCATCACAATCATGGCCTTATCTTGAATAATGGGTACCACAGCTCTACCCATGACATGATTCTCATGGTACTTTCCACCCCTTTCTTAGGATGGATTCCCATGATCATTTTCACCTAAACCTCTTTTCACCTACCTCACCTTCTTGTGCTTGTTATTTGTCTCCATAAAGTCCAACCTTTAAGCCTATATAAGCAGGTCTATGTCAAAGTAAATAATTAAATAAAATAAGCAAACTCATTACCATAAGAAATCATGGGTCATTTCTCAACATTTATAGACTATTCCCTCGAAGGACAACTGTATAAGCATACTAAAATTACACAAATATAAGGTAGACTACTCCCTTAAAGGACAACTATCATAAAGCCTTGAACAAAACAAATAAACTTAGACCATTCCCTTGAAGGATGGCTAAGTAAAGCATTTATCAAAATCATAGAAATTTATTGGAAGCTTCTCGCATCAACCGACTTCCTGTATATAGAAATAAAGCAAAAGACCCACTATCAAAATCAAACAAAAGTAAACTAATCTTAAAAACCATAATTGGCTCTTAAACAACAAACTAAGGTAGAAATCACAATCGACTTTCATAAGTAGGCTTCCTATTTTGATCAGTCTACACATTTTATGACATATACCTATTTATACTAGCTCCTTAGTGACCTAAAAAAGAGACATACTAGTCTCATAAGAAGTTTCCATCTTCATCCATCTCCCCTTTATATACTATAAGCAATGGAATTTTGAGCTAACTTGACACTTCATAATCAAGCTACCTTGTTTTAATCAATAAACTAACAAAAACCCAAAGCATGAAGGGTTTATGTTTATAAGCCCTCCCATTTTTCCATTATGGTCTTTGCTAATAAGAGCATTTAACCTCCTCATGTTATCTTTCATGACACTTTTCAAGATGTATGTCTTTCATTTTCAGGTCTTTGAACCTTCAACTACCAAATTTTGCACCCTTTCACTAAGAAATGGGGCACCTTTTTGCCAAACCAAGTGGTACACCAAATTGGACAACCTATTTGTACACCACATAGTCAACCATTAGAGATCACTCTTCTCCACCAACCAAACCTACCAGGAGATTACCTTTCTCCATCAACCTTAACCTTTTAACCCAACCTAACCATTAGAGATCACCTTTCTCCTTAAACCTTAAACCATTGGCTATCACTTTATCCACAACCCAACCACCCATTAGGGAGTAGCTTATTCTCCCTTAACCATTAAACCATTGGAGGTCACCCTTTCTCTACCAATCTTAGACTAAAACTTTTGACCTTTTTGGATATCACCCTTTCTCCATACCCTTTTTCACTAGCCATCCAAGAGATCACCTTTCTCCACCAACCTTGACCTTTTGAGCTAACCCATTAGGGAGTATCTTATTCTCCCTTAACCATTGAACCATTGGAGATTATCTTTCTCTACCAACCAAACCTTTTTGATCAACCAACCCAACCATTGGAGATTACCTTCTCCATCAATCATTGACCCATTGGAGATTACCTTTCTTCACCCCTCTTGGAATTGGCCATTATGGCCCAACCTTTTGCATATTCTATGATGACCTTGCCTAGTTTTTTGACTATAATGACATTATTACCATGTTGACCACTTTTTAAACTTACAACACCTCGTGCATACCTGACCCACTTATGTATTTTTAGGAGTACTTCCTACCTTGGATACCTATTATAATTGACCCATTTATGTTTTCACTAGGTGCACTTCCTACCTTGGATACCCATGGAAACACTGACCTTATCTAGGAGACTAAAAAGTGTACCTAGCTGCCATGCCTAAATCGAGTCATTCGATACACTAGTCACTTGTCCTTTATCACCGACTTTAATTTTTACCAATCATGATAATGTTGTCTATACACAATCTTGAATATCATACTTAGTCACATTTTATGCACTTGTTTGTGATTTAATTCCCAAACTATCATACCCAACCTTTTTCACCCACCTACCCACTTATCAAACCTGTACCTAATTCTATTTTACCTCATCACTTCTCAGTTTGAGGGGGAAAACCTCTTACCATACTCAAGGAAACCTTGACCTTTAACTAACATTCACATTCACCTACACCCAAAATCTTTTTTTTTTTTGTAGCTTACTGATACAAACTACATAACAAAAAGTAGAAATTTAGACAACAAAAAACTGCACACCATGGTTTTACATGTCACAACCTGACCTCCTTGAACCACCTCATAGCCATTTACCCTACCAAATCTCCAATTAGATAAACCCACCTTTTTTTTACCAATTTAGCCTTTAATCTTCACCCTTGAATACTGATGGTCAATGGTCTAACTCTAACTATCGATGATTAGTGGTCTAACCATTGATGGTTAGTAATCTGACCACTGATAGTTAGGTTTTCCCCACCAAACTTCCAATTGGATAAACCCACCCCTTTTGACTAATTTAACCTTTGACCTTCAATTGATAATGCTTAGCTTGATAGTTAATGGTCAGCTTGACTATCAATGATAATCCTGACCACCAATGGTTAGCTTAACCACTGATGATCAACTATCCACCACCTAAATAGTTAACTCTAGCATCAACTACAATTTTCTTTTTTATAATTAGAATGTGAGAGTAAATGCATGCCCAAGTTAAATTTAGACATGAATTGAACCCATATTTAACCTACACTTCCACCTCTCTTCTTTCCCATAAAAAGAGAGCTTTAAGAGATGAAAAATGATCCATAACCATTTTATCTACAATTATCAAGAGCCATCTACATCTACGATCTTCATGTGTCAGAGTTTATTTTGTAGGTCAATCAATCAACATTATTCATCATCAACATTATGAATCATCATAAATAATCTCCATCAATGGACTTCTTCTTCATCAAGCTATCAACTAAGTATTTTGTCATTGTTCTAAGTTATTTAGTTTTTTTATAACTTACACCCAATCCCTAACTTCTTGACCATCTGAGCACTCAACCTCTAGGTTAGACCCTTCTAAGACCCACCCTTTGTCTCATAACCATCAACTAATCAAAATAAACTTTAAACTAAATCAATCAACTTCACCTACCTAAGATGTTTGATCCAGACCAGATTGATAGTAACCATCGATGGTTAGCTATTTAACCATTGGTGATTACCTCAACCACTGATGGTCAGTCTAACCACTGATGGTTAGCTCAACCATCAATAGTCAGCCTAATTATCAATGGTCATTATCAAACCAAAACCAACAAGTAACCAGTAAGTACCTAACCACCTAATAACCTCAAGCAAACTCTATTTTCTTAACCTCTATCACTATATAGATCATAAACAACAACCTGACCCTAACCCAAACTGACCTTTTGATAGTTTAGCATTTACCTTAATATTATTTTTTTAAATGCATTTATTTTGGAAAAGAATTTATTTCAGTTGATTAAGTACTTTCATATCTATTATGCAACCTTCTTTTATTAACATTAACTTGTTTTTAAAGGTGAATTGATAGCCTCCAAGGGAGTTTGCACTTCTTGGATCAAACTTGTTAGGCAATCTACCTTGCCTACCTAACTAACAAACCATTCTTTAGTCTCTTTCTTATGCAAGTCATCCTCCCAAGCCAAAGATGAGTTCTTCACAATCATTTGATTCAACGTGTGCACAACCAAATAAGTTTTTCAACCATATCCATACTTAGTTTCTTCTTCTTCCACTTTTTAAATTATAAACATAAATTCACTAAAACACACACACAACATAAAATTAATTTCAAAGGGGACATGAAAAATCCTCCCTTCCCAAAATTGATTATCCTTAAGTAATTGTAAATAAATATGCTCAAAATACAAAGTGCTATTGAGATGAATCCATCTATAATGTCCATGCAGTCTGGTCCCTATCCCTATCAAGTGAGTCAATTTTTTCAAAAGTGTACTGCAAGATATACTATCTCTAAAATTCATATCATCCTTATACAACTCATATAATTTGATCACTTCTTTGAAAACCAATTTGTCCTCAAATAAATATACATGACTCACAACTTTTATAATGTAAACCTTTAGGAAACCCAAAAATTAATGAATGATTAGAATTTTCCATCTCTAGTTTAGAATAAGAAATGAAAATATAATTGGGCTAACTTCTCTACTCTAAACAATACTAGGATCCTAAACAAATCTCAATATCTTCTCACCATGTGTTTAATGCACCACTCTGATTAAAACTAGAATACCATCATGCCAAGTATGCACTCTCCTTTTTGGTAACCCAAATGAAAAATTATACTCAAGAGCCAAACCAAAATCCCTATAATAACTAGATTTAGTAACATAAAATATCTCATGCCAAAGAATCTCAACACAATCAACATATGCAATCCCATTGTCTATCATGATCCTAGGTAATAGAAAAATTAATTTGTTAAAAAAGAAAGCATAAATCTTAACATAGCTCATCATGGTGTCCCAAAAAATATGTAAATTAATCAAAATCAATTGGATGATACAAATGATGACAACAATATTAGAATTTAAATTTATATCCATAGTTATCCTGGGACTATTTTTGCTATCATAAACTGATAGTACCTCATTAACACTCAATCTTTGAGTGTTAAAAGGATAAGCCCATGCACATCAATCCATGAAATTAGCTACAATCATCACTATAACATATAAAAATACAAAGGTTGTCAACATAAAGTGATTAAAACAACCAGTACTCACCCATGTGGAAGTTAGAAATAGTTGTCCCATATCTGAAAAACTTCCCACAACACACTACCCAAAAATTTAAAAGTACTCAAAATCAATTTTCTCAATGATTGATTTTATCAAAATCAACATTTTAATATTGGGGAAACAACTACAATGATGAAATATTATTATTTGCATAGGAGATGTGAGCATGGAAAATATTGAATGGATTTATCCAATGATTAGATTACCTCTACCAATCAACTATAACTAGGAAATACTCCATTCCTTGGCTGGAAATACTTGCCAATCCTTTTTCATGAAAGTAACCAAATTCATGTGTTGGTTGATTGGAAGGTGGATAGAATCTTTGCATCTGAAATCTTATCCAATAACCTTCCATAAAATAGTTCTTGGAAATCCACCATGCTTATGCTACTCTACTCTGATTTTCATTGTATGAAAATTTTACAAGTACTTCCCCACAAAAAAAAAAGAATATGGATCACCTATTTCCATGCAAATACCAAAAAAAAAAAAAAGAATCATACCTTAAAAGTGGACATATTCATAGGGTGGCTAGCCTTGCCATAATGTTTCAACAATTATATCTTTCTCCCCTTTATGCTTCCATTTCCATGCATGCTTAACAAGGGTCTCATCATAGTTACCTATGTACCATTACCTTAATACAAAATTTGAAAAAAAAATGGTACATACCATGCCTAACAAGAGTTTAATCTCCATCCTTGGATGCGGCGTTCCTAAAAATGAGAATGATATATTTACCTTGATCCTTACCAAGCCTTCTAAATCCCATATGCACCAACAAACTTGGAATTGAATTGAAAATCCACATTCTCATAGCTGAAACTTGTGTCTTTACCTTTCATACACATCTTAACATAACTCCTAAGAACATGCTTATTGATGGATTAACAAAAATCTGATGGAAGAATGTTTTTGTTCTATAAAGCATACCATGGATTTTGACTAAAGTGTAGTCATCTCCAATCTTTAACACATAAGGAATCATTCCTTGGACCTAAAATCTAAAATTAGCAATCTTATTTGAAATCCACTATCATTTTTCCTTACTTTAATGAAAGGAACAATTGTAGATGTATGGAAATCATAATTATTACCCTTTTATCTCATAATATTCTCGAGATCTCACACCCTTCATCCACAACACTTATCAACTTAAACCCAGGGGGTCCCATGATCCATGTTGTAAATTGTATGCCTTATTTTGACTCCAACTTTAGTAGGATTCCTATGCAAATAACAAATTTGAAATGGTAAAGTGTGAAATAATGAATTTGATATGTCACCAAACCTTTCATACCATGGGTATTATAGCATGGTCTCATTCCCTGGTGGAATGATGAGTGTGAGATGAATAAGAATAGCTTCCTCACTTGCTCCTTAAATAGGTGATGTGTTTTTATCCTTGGCTTTCTCTTTGTTTTGTTTGTGCATGAAATCTTTAGTATTTATTGAAATATCATTGTCGTACCTTGGGCTACCAAAAACAAGCTAAATTTCTACTTCTTGAAGAACAATTTGAGTACTCTTCAATGAATCTTTAGTAGACTTAAGCTCAAAGGTGAGATTATAAAATTATTCCACCTATAAATATATAAGAGAGGATTATATTAGAAAAAATTATCCTACATACAAAACTTTTTCCTAGATGGATCAGGCCACTCTCTTAGACCATTTAGTAACTTTTTACCCCCATGACTAATCTCCTTCTAATCCTGACTTGATGATGTAGTGCAGTATAATAGAAGCTCCTAGTGTGGTTTGAGGAGTTGAATAGAGTCCTTGTGTAGTGGATGATTCAATTGTATAAAGAGAAAACAAACCTCATGATCCTAACTCATGTCCTTTGTAAGTTTTTGAAACACTTTGAACAAGTTTTAGGGTGAATTTGGAGATTTTGAGAAAAAGGCCTAGAAATGGGTATTGAACTACAAGTGAAATATCTCAATGGTTTCTAGGGTGTTTGAGAATTAAGGGGTAGTAAATATGTTTTCAAAAATTATACGTGATTCTAATGGATCAAAAATGATGTCTAGAGAAGCTAATTTGCCCAAAAGACCCTCAAAAGTGCATTAGGTGACTTGAGGACCTTCAAAATAGAAATTCTAAGTGAAAAAGTAAATTTTTGAGGAATTAAAATTGATTTTGAATTATTTACAAATAATTATTCCATGTTTTCCCTATTTTTACATGTTCAAGGCTATTTAATGTCATTTGGAGTGGATGAGAGGAGTTAGGGAGCAAAAAGATGCATTTTGGAGCTTTGGATGAATAGGTTTTTGAAGGGTTTTTTTTTTTAATTTAGGGGATAATATATAATATCTAGGTATAAAAAGTGTCCCTAATATCCTCTCATAAGTCTATATAATCATATTCAATGATAAGAATCAACAGAGGTAAGGAAAACCTATTAGCTGCAAACTAGGCATGAAACAAAATTTTTACCATTAATAGAGGTATGAGAACTTAAAAAGGTTGAAAAAAGGAAATAAAGGTCATTAAAATCATAAAAAATATTTCCAAAGTGTTGGATTGCATAGGTATGCTTCTATTTCTTCATGCTAAGGAAAAACCATTTTGGGCAGTCTTGGATAACTCTAGGAAAGCCTCAGGTTTTCACTTGGTACAATCAAGAGAGAGAGAGATTTGGGTTAAAAATTTGGTAATTAATAGGGTCTAAAATTTACTTATAATTTTTGGCATTGGTGGTCTGGTTCATTTCCCCATCTTTATGAACAATCACTAATAATGTAGGGGTGTCTAGATGGCTATTCATCTAGATAGGGTCTATATTTTCTTTTGTTTCTTTGCTTAAAAATTCAATGAGAAATAATGATTTTAGGGGAGTTATTTTAGGGTCAAATAGGACCTATTATAATTAGTTTCATTATATAACTCCTTATATTAAGGTACTTATGGCATTAAACCTATTTTTTATGTTATCCTTGTGAAGGGTCCATTTGATCAGTTTTGGAGCAAGACTCAGGTTATAAGGCTAATAAACACTCCACCTCTTTATTCCAAATCAATTTAATCAAGTGATATTTTCTCATAAATCATTATGAGTTCATCAAATCCTTGATAAGTCAAATGAGGGCTAGTTCTATATATAAAAACACCATCTACATCAGTCTAAGTCCTATCTCAGAGTCAAAGGAGGTAATGAGTAGTTTTAAGAGGTTCATTTGAGTGGAATTAATAATCACAAAGTGATGAGATCATCATCCTTTTTAAATTACCAATGAGGATGGAGAGATCCATCATGAAATACTTTTCTTAATCAAGGGAAAACTTACAAAATCCTTGTTTAATAAATACTAAGGTTGTTTAGCATTTATTTAAGGCTCCTAGTATATTCCTAAGTTTGAAATTCAGCCTATTATCCTCCTCCAATGGTTTCCAAATTGATATATCAGGTAAAGGATAGGATCATACTTACATAGGATGCTTCAAGGTGGCTCTAAGGTTTCCCTTTCATGCTATTTTCACTTCATTTTGGTTCTTCTCCATGGTTACTATTTTGCACTACCATTCTCACTATATAAGCTTCTTTCCACACTCTATTCATAGTTTCCCATCCTCCAGTCACGATTTCCCACCTTCCACCCTTATCCTTCCATGGTTTCATTTCAATAATGAGTTAAGGTCACCATGATTCATCTTAGTCATACTAATCTTGTATTAGACCATGATAATCATTCTAAATTGAGGTAAAATTAGTACATACAACCAATACACCAACAAACAAAGGTTCTAATGAAGGTACAATGAAGGGCATGCTAGAAGAGGCCTTATTCAAGGTCTATGCTCAAACCATATTATCAAGTTGTTTCAATAAGAGAAATATAAGGTCATATCCTCTTATTGAGTCTTCTTAAATGCCTAATTCATACTCAGACTATACAAATGGAAACTTACAATGATGATGGCAAATGATGAGATCAAGATAAATTCTAGATCAAATAAAGAATATGAAAATAGGGGTTGAACTCAAGGATAAATTAAAAATGATTGAGAACATTTTAATAGATTTAGAGGAATGATTTAGGTTCTTCAAGGTCTATCATAGCTATAATCCATACAAATGGACACACATAACCACACCATAATTAAAATTAAAGGACACAACCATCCTTGAAGTTGACATCATGCATGTATGAGTGTAGTTGTCTAGTAATGAATGTTTGTTCATCCATGCTATGATTTCAAGTCAGGAAACAATCCAAGGAGGTAGCCTTAAGAAAAAAATCAAATTTCCTCAAAGACACCTATAAGCCTATGTCAATCTAAGGGCAACCTGCTTCTTAGTCTTAAAACTCTTCTAGGTGAAAAGAAGCTAATTGGACCAACATGTTTAAGAGGATGCTATATAGTTGATAACCTTAATGAATTAGTTAAGGTATGGTATAATTTCATCTCAAGGTCTAGATACATCAAATAATCATTGTTGAAAGACCTACAACTAGATTAAATAACAAGCTACAACAATGTTTAGGGAGATCAGTCAAATGCATCAAATGATATGGAAATAATGGGTTTGAAAATAGATAATTAAACTCTTATTGGCACCAAAATATTTTACAAGGCCTTATTATCAAGACTACCAGGTTGATCTATGGGTCAAGATACTTAGATAAGGGTAAAAGTACAATCATCTTTCATGGATACACAATCAAGAACCAAGGAGTGGATAGTAGGGTAGGTTTGGACCTTTGAGAGAGAGTTTGAGCTTCAAGAGAGTTTTTAAACCTATGGAGACTATTATTGAAAGAATGAGAAGGTCATAAACTCCACCTTTAACTTTCTCAAGGCTTGAGACTTGTACTCAGTCTGTACAAGCCTGGAAAAGTCAAATATAGTTAGGTTAGAATGAGAAAGGATTTTTTTCTCAAAATTGAAATAATGACTATATATATGATAGTGTTTCAAGGTAATGATTAGAAAATTTACCATAAAGATAAACCTTTAAAAGTTTCAAACTCAGACCAGCCTTCATTTTCATGTAAACATGTACCTTCAACAGATTGGAATGTCTCCTAAAGTGCAATTTAGAGTCATATCAAGATTATACTTTATGAATTGTGTGTTATGACTTGTACCAAGCAGAGGTTTATAAGTCATTTTTAATGTCTTGAGGGATTTTTATCAATATTTTAAGGTGAATAACATGGTGATATTCATATCACATACCCAACGTGAATTAGAGTCATAATGGTATAATTAAGCATAGGAGGTTAGGTCTATGTTCATGATGATGTCATGACAATATGATATGAAGAAGGTATAATTTTCCAAAGGAATGCATTAAATTGATGGAATTTTTAGGATAAAAAAGGATCCAAAACCTCATAACATTTAATTCCATGAAATTTCCACGTACATTTGCTTAAGGAACTCTATAAATATGTTGATAGTTAAGACTTTAAAGCAATAAGGTCTTGCCTTTCTCAATATTCATAGGGTTTTGTTAGGTTTGGAGAATTTTTTAAAATGGAATAAAGATTTATTAAAGTCACAAGGACTAAATAATATGGGAAAAAGGATTAATAATATTGAAATTAGACACCTATAACTATAAGAATACATACTTTCCTCAAACTAGTATACAAGTTGAGGGTTAATGGTTTATAAAGCAAGTTTTATGTTCAAGATAATGGTATGAAGGAGCCATAGGGAAAAATGGTGATATAATAATGTTATAGAGGATTAAGGTAATGATAAATAAAAGTGATACAGTTAGTCCAAACTCTCATAGAACATTACCTACAACCATCATCTATAGGCATTCCTTAAAACTAGTCTATGCAAGTTGATGACACATGAGATCTAATTATGAAGTTTAATGTTAAAGAGATAATTAATGGGAATATAAATGATGAAATTTATTAAAGATAATTAAATAGGACTTCAAACACTCATCATATAGTCAATCACCTTGAAAAATACTCACCTACGACCATCTTTTGGCTTGGATAATGGTACCAAGTGTGAAATGGATTCAAGGTTGTTTGGTAGGAGAGTAGAGATCATTAAGGGTTGTGACCAAGGTGAAACCAATGAAAACATTGAAAATTAATAATGGCATTGGTTTTCATATACAGGATATCTATATTCAGGGTTTGGAGATGGAAAATGAAGGAAAGATTCCTGGTTTAGAAGATTTTATGCATTGAAGAATGACTGTGTAGCTTGTTTTATGAAAAAAATGGTGATAGAAGTAGATTTTAAATAATATTGAGAATTTAATAATATTATATCTTATTACTAAAAGTTTTATTTCTTATTTTCCTTTATGAGACTCATGTCATTTTATATCAAACCTAATACAGTCTTGTATAAAGCATTCATTTCTTGCATAATCAAGTGAGATATTCTTAGAAAAGTGGAACAAAAGATTGGATAAGGTTTTATAATTATTGGAGAGGGATTTTTGGGTTTATAAATATACCAAAAAACTTTTAATGTATTAAAAAATAACATATAGAGATAAAAACCAATTACTTTCACTCTCGAGCTTGTGTGGAAGGCAGAAACCCTAAGTTAGGGTTTAGGAAGGAAAAGACCTTAATAGGGAGTTTAAATTGGTCAAAACGGATAAATTTTTTTAATATTGTGTAAATTATGGTCCTTAAAAATATTTAAAATGTTTTAATGTGGTATGATGAGGTACAATATGGATATGGGAGCTTGAGACAAACTAGCCTACAAAGAGATCTAATTGAGGAGTCCTATTTCTAGAAAGAGGGTCTAGAGAGAGAGAGAGTTTGACCAATAAAATTTGTAAAGAGGTGTATATTGATAGAGGGTGTCTATATTGAGTGTCATATTTTTTTCATCTATCCCTATTTTTCTGTACAAATAAAATACTAAGGTAAAGGGCTACAAGAGAGGTCTTAAGGTCTAAGAGAAGTGTGTTCAATTGGTAGAGTTAAGACTTTTGACAAGTTGATCTACATCAAAAGAATATATTAAAACCAATATGAATATTTTTTCTCCATATATATGGATGTCTCAAAGTCATAGTTTAAATAAAATCTACACCTATAACCTTACTTAAGGGCAGGACTATAACCATTTGCAATGTTTTTCAAGTAGAGTGGTTTAGAGAGGTGTTTCACATTAAATAAGATGATTAATGAAGAATGATGATGATATAAGATTAGACATAGAATATATATTATTATCAAGGACATGATACAAAGTCAGGTTCATCCCAAAAAGTATACCTACAACCATACAAGGGTTATTGGTACACAGTCATATTTTCACTCTCTTGAAGACTAGGACAAAGTGATCAAAAGAGAATTTCATGGTATGAAAGGTTCATATAAAAATGATGATAAATGAGCTCAAAGGATAATGAGAGAGTTACCAAGAACTTTTATCTATACTCATACACCTTAAAAAGGATACTTACATCCATGTTAAACACAAGCATCCTTCAAGCTAGTTCATGCATATTGAGGGTTAGTGGTCTATATAAGAAATATCCAATGCAAAGAATATGTTTCAAGACAATGATGATAATAAGATAAAGAGATCATGGGGATCCAAGTATTACCTACCATCAAGGTTAATAAGACACTCACCTACAACCATACTTGGCATTTACTCTAACATAATCATATGCAGTTAAAGGTGAAACTTAATATATGCATGTTAAGTGACCTATGAAGTGACTTAATAATATTAAATTAATAAAATTGACATTATATAAACCTTGATAAAACTACTAAAGCACCATAAATAACATGAAGGTACTTACTATAATAGTTGTATGCATTTTGGCTATGCACAAGGCCTATAAACTTATTTGAAGATTCCATATGTAAAAAATGAGCTTGTGAGGATGATTTTAGGGGATATGAAGGGAAACACAAACACAAAATCATTTTGAAATAGCTATTAAACACTTTAAACCTCAGAACACCACCTACAACAATGATGATACATAGTCATTTTGAGTGTCTTTTGAGGAGATACGGTCATAAGGAGATAACATGAATATGGAAGTTGAATAATGGAGTTTGATACCAATGAAAGGAAGAATGTAATAACATATACAAAGAATATTCACCATTTTATTGCCCAAATCAAGCTAGAGAGAACCCAAACACGATGTTGAGACAAAAAATGTATGAAATTCAAGCTAATTTTTGGTAAAAAGAGTTTACAGGCCAAAATATGCATGATCTAGCCTTGAAAATTGGTGGAGATATTCATAATGACCTACTATACCTAGAAATAATATTATTGAGGTCATTTTAGGAGTGAAAGTATCCACTATGTTTTACACAGTCATCAACATGTCCATTCACAGTCACCATTAGAGCAGGCATGCTTCATGAGGGGTTTTTAGGTATGGTTTAGATTTTAAAGCTCATGGAAGGTCTTTTAAATCATTAGAGAGTTATTTTCAGTCTCCATACACATTTTTTAGAGGTGATCACACTCAAAAATCTATACAAATACATAGACATGCAATCATCCCCATAGTCAGTCTTAAGGGCCATTAAGGTAAATGGAGTATTGGATGATTAAAAAGAGATCACATGGGGTGAAATGGAATTAAAACAAGTTTTTTAGTCCCCATATCATATTATAGGTTCCTAAAACCATAAAAACTCAGATTTGGCCAATCAAACCTAAAGCTAGCCTTAAGACCCATATGGCCTATAACAACAAAGGGCATTTTTAAACCCTCTAAGCAAGATGACACCTTTAAAATGATATGATGGGATGGTAAAGGTACCATGAGGGTGTATTATATCAATTAATATTAAGATAAAATTTCATTTTGGTCCATAAGGATAAATTCAAATTTTGCAGTCCAAGACACCCATTCGAGCCACCTGAACAAGTGCTCATATCTTTCACCACATGATTTTAGTATGTTTTGAGTACCCAAATTTAACCTGAATTAATTTTGGATTGATTTTTTTTGAGTTGATTTAATTTATGAACAATCGCTAAGAGCATATGCATGTCTAGAATGTTTGCAAATCCTACAGGCAAATTTCTTTACGTATGTATCTTTTCATACCTTCTACATGGGAACCCAAAATTTTTAGAGATGTTGAAGGGGTATATGGAATAAATATCCATGTAAATAAGTTATGTAATATATTTATGCATTTTATGAACTATCTTCAAGAAATTGAGCCTATTTGAGCTACCAAATGAACCTATATGACCTATTTTGTATTTTTGAACTCATAGGTCCAAGATATTTCATATAATCACTTGGAAACCACCTAGAACATGTAGAAGACTATCTCAAGTTTGTGTCCAATCTATTTTTCAAAATATGTTGGCACATGTGGGTGCTTAGGAGGCCCAAAATGGCCTAAAAATGCCTATTTTTGTAGGTCTTCAAAGAGAGAAATGGTATAAATGCATGTAAGAGACAAAATGGGACCTAAAACATCATTATACGACACTTTTATCCCTTACCAAGGGTTTCTAGGGTGCCTTGCTAAGTTGAAGGTTTAAAAACCTAAGTTTTTTGATATTTTATGAATGGTTGTAGGTTTAATGGTGATTTCCACCATTGTTGCAGGTCTTAAAGGTGGCTTAAACTTTGTTTTCTCCCTCATAGGGTTTTTATGGATTCTTTTAAGCCTTATACATGTCTAGAAGTGGTTCTCATGGTGCCAAATAACCTTAGGATCAATTCTTGCATAACTAGTTGAGGATGACTCAAGCTTGGAGACCTCCATCAATAGAGTCTATGAGATTTATAGGTTTAATGGAGTCTTTTATGGGTTGGAGGAGAAAATAGGATTTGAGAATAAAATAAAACATCAAAAAGTGAACATAAAATATAATGTCCATGGTTAGTTAAACATAAAATGTTAGGTCCACTAACCATGTGCTAAGAAGCTTTAAAAAGTGCAAGTGGAGTGGGGCATAGAAGTCTAAGTGGGAGAGTTTGGAGGTTGGGAGAGAAAGTTGGAGCATTCAATGTGTTTTCTAGTCTTTGAAGACTTTTCTCATGTGAGTGGAATGTGACATCCTCCTCCTTAAAGGTTTTCATCTTTTAATGTCTTTCTAGGCCAATGAGAAGGTTTGAAGACCCTTTTTACCTTTGGAGGTTAATATGTTGAGAGGATATCAGTGCTAATTAACCCAAATGTGGTAGAGACTCCATGGAAGGTTGTTGTGCTTCATTTATTGATTTTTAAGTGCTTTCTTCTCCTCTCTCTTTTCCCTTTTCTCCTATACCTCCCATTTCTCCCCCTTTTGTAAAGAGATACTCTCATTTGACAAGGGAAAACTATGTCAAAATTTGTAATAACTAAATTTTGAAGAAATAAGATTATTATTTTACCTATCTCTTTGGCTTTAACTTGTAATTAGTAATCTTTTACATGATGGCTTTGTGAAGAAGTGTTCTTTAATGGTCATTTTCCTTTCTTGCCTCTTTTTAGTTATTTTAAAGCTATTTTTTAGGTCTAAACTTATGATTTTATACCATTAATAGATGATTAGTATGAGTTTTATAACCCCTCTTTGCTTCATCTCTTGCTTAGTAAGCCTAGTTTCAAAAATACTGATGCAAATTGGCTAGTTTGGGAGATTGTGTGAGTAAAGATTAATTTTATGCTAAATTAGTGTTTGTTTCAAGCTTATTAGAGTGTCATTTAATTTTTTGAATCACCCTTTAGTGATATTATTCATATCATACCACATTTCTATCCCTTTTCCAAGTAGAAATATCAGTTTAGGTGATCTACCCAGAGGAAGTCAACCTTCTTTGGAGGTTTAACCTCATTACAAGATACCCACAATCTGAGGTTACTCCAATAGTGTAGCTAGGAGTGAGAGAGCTTGAATAACCCTCTCACAAGGTGAAATTTTATTCTACAAATGTTTTTGACATGCCTAATAGGTCTAGTTTTGAATAAGATTGATTGATATTGATGTTGGTATTGATCCATTTGTAATAGCTATTGCATCCACACTCTCAACATCTGGCAACTCTGAAGAACACTCAACATTTTGGTGGTAGAATAGTATATATATTTCATGCCAAAGGTGATTACAAGATCATCTTCTATAGGTATTATTTTTGAATTACCTTTTAACTCAGCAAAAAGATTGAGGTTTTCTAACACTCATCCCTACAAAATAAACTTTCCTCCTAAACCAATTTCCAAGTATACTTTTGCAAAAAGATATTTGTTGGGTCCTTTCACTACATGGATGCCCCTAAAAATTTTCATTTTGTGGATTTCAATGTTCAAAGTGATTTGGACCTCAATCAGTATGATCCTATTCTAGTGGTAGCCCTTAAGAGTGTACCTTAATTTATATGAGACAATTCTACAACCCCTTTTTAGTACATTAGAGATATAGCTAAATTTTGTAATATCAATGACATCAATGAAGAAAATGTGGCTATCAAGTTTTAAGACATATTTTCCAAGGGAAAGGCCCTGGATTGGTATATAAACCTTGATCTTAACTCCATCACATCAAATATTTTTAAAGACAAGAGTGACCACTTATCACTTGTAGAACAATTGACCACAATAAAGAGAGCTCCCCATGAGGTTATGAAGGATTTCAATAATAGGTTTCAAAATAAATGGGATAGGATTCAAATCTATATTAGGCACACTCATAACTATGCTTTCCTCTACTATCTAAGAAATCTCAATAGTGACATTACAATGATGATACAATATATGGGAGGAAACACACTACCAGATGCTTATGAGGTGGAAAGCTGAGTAGAGAATAACTTGATATAGGCTGACAAGATTACACCTAGGCCACCTATTCCTTTATTTCTTGGGATTAAACCACTTCTTATCATCATTCCTCCCCTTTATTCCATTCTTCCTTCACTAACACTTGCTACCATACCTACACCAAAATAGGAAAAGGCTTCAACTAGTCAGTCCAGTGACTCCCAAGAGCAAAAGAACTTCCAAGGACTAAAGAATATGTTTCAAGAATTTAGAAATGAATTTATGAATGTGAAGAGGTAGTAATATCATTAAAATAGACCTTATTAGGCCCCATATTAGCCTCAATAGTCTTACCAAGACAATAGGCTAACCTTCAAGGCTAATTTCTAAGGACAAGGACAAGGGTAGCCTAGCTATACTAGGAAAAAAAATTATAAACATAATAATAAAAGTTATCACAATACCTTAGTACCTATTAAAAAAAAAATTACATAAGAAGGTGAGGGTTATATGACTTGGAATTAGTCATTCAATCAAGGCATTATTCCAAACATTGAATTCAATCAAGCTTTCAATGATCAATGGTAGTAGGGTGCTAGTTATGGTTTCAATCAAGCTCTCATGACTTAGAATAGAAAAGTACCTATGATGACCAAACATAAAGATACTAAGA
The DNA here is from genome assembly GCA_037957365.1 of Torreya grandis. Classification (NCBI taxonomy): domain Eukaryota; kingdom Viridiplantae; phylum Streptophyta; class Pinopsida; order Cupressales; family Taxaceae; genus Torreya; species Torreya grandis. Next base: position 2,567,694 of record JARHVA010001981.1, on the reverse strand, counting down.
AATTATAAGGGCCTAATTAAGGAAAAAAAAATTTGGGTGATACAATGGTTAACAATGAATGGGAAGAGTGTTATACTTTCAATCAACATGCTAGTTCTAGATAGGCTAACATTCTAGTGGGAGTACAAGGTTTAAGATAAGGAACATGGAGGGAAAAAAGGAAGAAGTCAAATATTCTCCTACTCTTACTCCACTACTATAAAATCCAAGTGAGTCCTTCCCCAAAATTTTTAATAACTCATAAAAATTAGAACCAAGGAAACACCTTTGTACCCCAAAACTCATAGGTTCAAAACACAGTTGTGGCTCCCAAAGGAAAAGTGAAGGTTGGTGGTTTAAACATATTTTTTTTGGGGAAAATTAATAATTAAAATGTGAGTGTTCCAATGTGGGACATTCTCTCTATGTTTGGTCAAGTGGATATCCTTCAAGAGGGATTATCATAGATCAATGTTTCTAAGAAACCACTAAGTAATGAAAATGTAGTTCTCACTAATGAAACCAAATGGACTAATGAAGGAAAATCAAACAAGGTGGTAAAAATTCCTCCCTTATACCTTTTTATAATCATTGACAACTACTTGGTACACATATGTATGGTTGATATGGAAAAAGTATTTCAGTGATGCTAAAGTCAATAGTAAATTAGCCTGGTTTGAAGTATGAATCCAAATCTAAGGGAGTTTTATGGCTAATGGATCTTCTACTAAACCAAGTAGTATTATTATAGGTCTAAACTTGAACTTTCATGCTTGTCCTAGTGTTTCAATGGATCAAGATGTAGTGGTTTTATAGGTGCCTCCTCACTTTACTCTATGCTTATCTAGAGAATTCACAACTAAAATTGGAGGTTACCTAGTAGCAGATTGGTCTTATATGGATTTTAAGAAAAGGTATGGGACAAATGTGTCTATAAAAGATGAACCTATTACCCAGTTTTACATTGATCCTTATGGTCCAAGTATCCCAAAAATTAATTATACCATTTTATATGAAGATTACCACCTTACTGGTCAATAACTAAACACTCATCATGAGGGTATACCTAATATGTTTTTAAATGAGTTATGGAGTGAGAATAAACTAATTGATCCTTTATGAGGTGATGAATAAATAGACATGGGAATATATTTCCTGCATGAAGATAATGAGTTTATTCTATCTCTTACTAGGCCACATGAGGATACTAGTGGATTATGAAAGATGTTTTTTGATGGCTCAAAGAGAAAGCATGGAGTAAGAATAGGTGTAATGTTAATATATCCTTCTAATGACAAGTACTTTTCATCATAAAAGTTCCAATTTAGTTGTTATTGTAACATAATTGAGTATGATGGCCTTATCCATGGTCTTCAATGTCCCAATAAGAGAGGAACAAAGTAGTTGTAGGTGTATGGGGATAGTGAGTTGATAATACAAAAAGTGAGAGTTAAAAACATATCCAAGAACCCCTTAATGAAGTCCTAGAGTCATAGAGTTTGGGACATACTTGAAGACTTTGAAGCCTTCAATATCTAAGTAGTGCCTAGAGAGCAAAATCATCTTATTGATAGGTTAGTAATTGTAGGGGCTTAGTTTGACATCCAAAATGATTTGAAAAGGTCTAAAGTAAAACCAAATGTCAAGGTGGTAGTGAGACCATCATTTATAGATAATGAGGCTCACTGGTAAGTCTTTTATAAATACAAGTAGATTGCTTATTTTCTACAAAAAGATGCAGAGTTTTCCTCAATGAACCAAGGTAGACTTCAACAGTAGTATGAGAACTAAATTTTTCAACTAACGTTAAATAAACTTCCTAAAGGGTTAGTTACCCTTGAGGGTATTTTCCATGAAGGAGATCACATAAGAAAGGATAAGGCAATTATGTCTTCTGATGAATAAAACTCATCTTCAAGGAAAAAATTCTCAATCTTAAAAAGGTGAGAATTGAGGGAGAAAAACATGCTTTTATTGAGTTTTATATAGAATAATTTGATATATTTGCTTGGGAGTATAGTGATCCAAGAGGTTTTGACCCAAAGTTATCCCAACACACCATAGAGTTAGATGGTAATGCCAAGCTTGTTAGGTATAAGTAAAAGCCAATCAACTCAAAGATTGAAGAGATGATGAGAAAAGAGTTAACCAAGTTGATTGAGTCTAATATTATTTTTCCTATCAAGTAGTCCTCATGGGTAGCTAACCTGGTACCTGTGAGAAAGAAAAATGGTGAGATTTAGTTAAGTGTGTATTTTAGAGACTTGAATAGGGTCTATTTGAAAGACCATTACCCCTTGTCATCCATGGAGAAACTCATTCAAATGGTTATTATTTTAAAATGTTTCTCTTTTAGATGGGTACTCAAGGCACAAAATAATTATAATAAGAGAGGAAGACCAATGGAATACTACCTTCACCATAAAGTGGGGCACTTATGCTTATTATAAGATGCCTTTTGGCCTCTCAAATACTAGAGCTACTTTTCAAAGAGCCATGGAAATAGATTTCTAAGGTTTGCTAAATCAGATGGTGCTTGTATATTTAGATGACATAAAAATTTTCTCCAAGAAGGCTAGTAAACACTTGGACCACTTGAGTTTGATCTTTGATAGGTGTAGAGAGTATGGGATCTCATTAAATCCCAAGAAGTGTGTGTTTGTTATCCATGAGGTAAAAATCTTGGGGCATATTATCTCAAAGCATGAACTAGCTATTGATCCTGATAGAATAAGTGCAATATTGGCCTTGTCCTTGCCTAAGCATATAAAGGGACTTTAGAGTTTATTTGGAAAGATAAATTTCATGAGAAAATTTATACCTAGTTTTGTAAGCTTGATCAAACCTATCACTGCTATGTTGAACAAGACTCAAGTGTTCACTTAGATAAGAAAAGGAAAAATAGGATTTGAGGCTATCAAACAAGCTATTACTCAAGCACCTAAACTCATGAATATTGATTTCTCAAAATATTTCATATTGTATGCCTTTGCCAACATTGATAACATATCAGCTATGTTGATGTAAAATAATGGTGAAGGTATTGAACAACCACTTACATTTTTTAGCCAATGGCTTTAAGGGTATGAATAAAGCTACACTTTCATGGAATAATAAGTCTTTCTAGTGGTGAGAAGTTTGAAATTTTTTAGGCCTATGCTATCCAATAACAAAATAAACCTTATGGTGTTTCATCCTGGAGTGAGATACTTCCTTCTCAATAAAGGCCTGAATGAGAAGAGGGCTGGTTGGTTTACAAGAGTCATGGAATATGATGTAGAAATCAAGGTCACTAAGCTAGTGAGAGGAATTGTTGATGACCTTCACAAATATAAATAGGTTGTATTTGTGACACAAGATAACTTACAGACAACTACACCTCCACCTCACACTAGCTAGGTCTAGGATATAACAAAGTTCTTGCTAATAGATGAGTGTCCATAAGGTATGGATAGGAAAAAGAGAAGATACTTTAGACTTCAGTTCATATCTTATGCCTTGATTAGTTGTGTTATCTTCAAAAATGACCTCAATTGGGTGCTAGTCAGATGTATATATGATGATCAAATGACTAGACTCTTGGAGAAATTCCATGATGAACCTGCAAGAGGTCATTTCCCCCCAAGAACTATAGTTGTAAAAGTGATGAGGGATACTTATTATTGGATTATAATCTTTAAGGATGTATATGAATAGGTGATAAAGTGCCAAAAGTGTGCTCTCTTTGTAGGCAAACAAAGTCTAGTATCCCTTCCTCTTAACTCCATTTAGGTAGAGTATCCCTTCATGTACTGGGGCCTAGATTTTATAGGATTGATCAATCGACTTTCTAATGGAGGACACAAGTGGGTAATCACTACCACTTATTAGTTTACCATATGGGTGGATGTAATTTATCTAAAGGAAGCCAATGAAATAACAATATTGGACTTTTATGATAGTATAGTGATAAGATTTAGTGTATTAGTAACCATCATTTTAGATAATGCATTAGCATTTTTTGACATGAAGACAAGTGAATGGGCACTTTGACTGGGCATCTACCTTAGCACATCCTCCAATTACTATCTCCAAGGTAATGGAATTGTAGATTCAATGAATAAGAACTTGATTAGAATAATCAAAAGGACTATAGAAGAGAATTAAAGAGTGTGACATTCGACATTGAGGATAAACTTATGGGTTGATAGAGCGACTCCTAAGGTTTCCATTGGAAACTCACCATTTGTCCTTGTATATGGGAGAGAAGCCAAGTTTCCCTTCTCTTTTGAGTTACCTACCTTGGAGCTATCCCATTAGCTTGAGTTGATGGAGAGTGAACCTATGAGTGTGAGGATGGCACAACTCATGGAGCTTGAATAAATGAGGGATCTTGAAATGAAGACACTAGAGTCACATCAAGCTCAAGTCAAAAAATACTTTGAAAAGAGAGCCATAGTAAGAGACTTAAAGGAGGGTGATCTAGTCCTCAAGTGGAATTCAAATAAGGCCATCCCGGACTACCATGCCAAGTTTGATAGATTATGGAGTGGCCCTTACTTTATCCATGGATGCAAACAAGATAATACCTTTCAGCTTGCCCAACTAGATGGATAGGTATTACCCATCCTAGTTAATGAGATTCATTTAAAGCCTTGTTACTAGGAAGATTTTTTTAGCCATTATATGTATTAGTTATTTATTAAATAATAATAATATATTATTTATTAACACAAGGTTTAAACCTCATGAAAATAATTAACATTATTATAATTATTTAATAGTTACCAATATTTTATTTAATGACTATTCGGGATGGTTGGACCTATTATTCACAAGGTCACCTCCCTTCAAAATAACCTTCACAAAACTCTTGAATAAATTCATGTGAAGAATATTATGAATATGAAATAATTAATAGGGGTAAATCCTATTTTATAGGTAATTTTGAAAGGAGGTGACTATTGTGAATAACGGGTCTAACCATCCTAAAAATTCATTAAATAAAATATTGGTAACTATTAAATAATTATAATAATGTTATTTATTTTCATGAGGTTTCTACCTCGTGTTAATAAATAATAATATATTATTATTTAATAAATAACCAATATAGACTAAGGATTAAATAATCAACACTTAGTCATTAAATTCTCTAACACTCCCCCTTAATGCTAAGTGGGGATAAAATCCATAGTCATCATAAAGGAATTATACTATGTGCAAAAATTAAAGGATATAAAAACCTTCATCATGCCAAAAGTCACATTTGGAAACAAAAGGAATTATAATTTGTAAACTATTTAAAAGTAAGTTTAGGCTAGCATGATTGTAAGATTACATCTCATTGTTTTTTATAAAAAATCACTAAACATATTTAGATCCTTTTATAACATAAGGACCTCCATTATCAATTATTATTTTTAATGTATTATGGTACAAAAGTAAAACTTCCACACAAAGTTTACTTAAATCACATAACTTCCACATGAAGTTTACAATATTTTATAATGAGAAGAAGCATAGAGAAAGATAAGAAACACATAGCCATTAGGAAGTGGAATTGTCATGCACACTCTCCCTCAATGGAAACTTTGAGAGACCCAACATTACACAAAATTGACAAAACTTAGTAGCACCAAGTGGTTATGTGAAGATATCTTCCACTTGTTCATCTGTAGGACAAAACTATCAATTAATATCACCATTGAGGACTTCCTCTTAGATGAAATTCACATGAACTTAAATGTGTTTAATTCTTTAGTATTGTATTAGATTTTTTGTCAGAGTTATACAAATTTAGTTATCACAATGAAGGATGGTACTCTGAAAAACATCCAAATAAAGTTCTCCCAACAACCTTTTCAGCCACATGCCTTCTTTAGTAGCTTTCATAACAATTTTCTACTTAGATTTTGTAGAAGAGAGAGAGAGATATTAGGTTGCTTCTTGCTACTCCAAGTGATGGCACCTACAACAAACATAAACACATATCTAGAAGTATATTTTTGATCTAAAGTATCACCAGTATGGTCAACATCACAATAACAATATAAATTAGCATTATCAATGGATGAATAAAATAAATCATAGTTTACGGTTCCTTTGATATAATAAAAAATACACTTAACTAATTTTTAATGATCCAAATAAGTATCATGTATAAATATAGAAGCAACACTAACAACATATGAAATATATAACCTAGTAATGGTTAGATAAATCAAACTTCCAATAAACTATCTATATAAAGTAGGGTTAACTTTTTCACATGCAAGTTTAGGATCAAGTTTAACACCAACTTTAATAGGAGTAGTGGTAGATTTACAATCAATCATGTTAAACTTAACAATAAGATTATGTGCATACTAATATTGTGATACAATAATTGATTTTTTATCCTAAAATACAGCCATTCCTAATAAATGATGTAAAATTCCTAAATTAGTCATTTCAAACATTTGACTTAGTTTATCCTTATATTTATGAATTAAACTAGTTAGATCACTAGTAATCAACAAATCATCAACATATAGTATAATTAGAATCAAATGACCATTTTCAACTTTAAAAAAGAGATCATTATCTAAATATCAGATAGAAAAACCCAATTTTTTGAAAAAATATGTAATTTTAGAAACAAGATTGAGGAGCTTGTTTTAAACCATTCAAATAATTTTTTCACTTGCATACATAATGTTCTTTATTAGGATCAATGAAACTTTTAGGTTGAGTCATATAGATTTCTTATTATAAATCACCATTTAGAAATGCATTCTTGACATCCATTTGGTGGATAACCCAACCATTTTGGGTTGCAAGAGCAATAAGAAGTCTAACAGTACTCATTTTTACTATAGAAACAAAGGTTTCAACATAGTCAATCATAAGTTTTTGAGTAAACCTATGAGCAACTAATCTAACTTTAAATTTATTAATTTTATCAATTGAATTATAGTTGATCTTATAAAGCCACCTAAAATTGATAATATGCCTTTTCGATGGAAGAGGGACAAGATCCCAAGTCTGAATTTTAATTAAGGCATTATATTCAGCTTGCATAACAACATTCCATCTATCATCTTGAGTGGCTTCCTGAAATGATTGAGATTCACATTCATACATAGTCATTAATTCATGATAAGAATGTTTACTTCTAGTTAATTTATTAAGATTATAAATATTAGAAGATTAAATTAGGGATTCTAACCATTTAGGTCTTTTAGATTGATCATGAAACTCAAGGGATTCCTCAAACTCTAAGTTATCCAAAACTAGATCAACTTCTTCAAGGGCATCTATTTCATCATAAGGAGAAACATGAGAGTCAAGTTCATCAACAAAAAAACACTAAGGAGGATCCATAGAGGGCTCACAAAAAGATTTTTCAAGAGTAAATATTTTTTATTCTCAATAAGCTGACATTTAGAGGGATCATACACTCTTCAACCTTTTGTGTTACCTCCATAGGATACAAAAATGCAAGAATAGAAAGTGGGGTTGAGCTTCTTTGTTTTAACTTTAGAAATAAAGATATAATCATAACTATGAAATATCCTGAGATGAGCCACACTGGGTTTTATTTTAGTCCACATATCTAAATGGGTAGAAAGATGCAAGGCTTTGGCAAGGACTCTATTCAGAATATGAACAACAATGTTCATGGCTTCTACCCATAAGAACATAGAAACATTTGCATATTGTAACATTGTTCTAGTAATTTCTATGATGGTGTGGTTTTTTCTTTCAGCAATACCATTTTACTGAGGGGAATAGGGAGTTGTTAGTTTCTTTTAAATACCACACCTAATACAAAAATAATTAAACTCTTTACTAACATATTCACCACTATTATCCAAATTTAATCTCTTGATAGAAAAATTATATGCATTTCCAACACTAATTTAAATTCCTTGAATTTAGATAACACATCAAATTTATTTTTAATGAAAAAAGACCAAACCATTCTAGTGTAATCATCAATAAAAGTAACAATATGTAAAGACCCATTAAGAGATATAACTTCAAGACGTACTAAAACATCACTATGAATCAATTCTAAAGGATGTGAGGAATTTGAATCATGATTCTTGTGAAAGGGGTTAGTATGTTGCTTACCACATAAGCAACCTTCACAAGTTTCATGATGAGAATAGATAGCAAGAAGTCCAACAACAAGATTATTTTCAGACATTTAATGCAAATTTATAAAATTAGCATGTCCTAATATTTCATTCCATAATTTAGATTCATTATTATTATGCTATGAAAGAAAACATGTAGAAGAAGGAGAAAAGATATATAAACTAGATTTTTGAACACCTTCAACAATCAAGTAACCAGAATGATTTATAATTGATAAAATATCTTTAAGTAATGTTACAATGAAATTATCATTTGTAAGTTGAGAAAAATATATCAAATTCTTTTAAATATTAGGTACATAGAAAACATCATTAATAAAAACATTTAAATTTTTTTCTTTTCCATGTTTATGTGCTTTAAATGAAAATAAATGGATTTTAGATAGTGGTACATTGCACCAATTGTATTGGGGTAAAATTGTTTCTCAATATATAAAAATCACTTTTGGTGGGTTTTTCACCTCATAGAGGTTTTATCATGGTAATTTTTGTGTTATGTATAATTTATGTGTGATATTCTTTGCTTACAATTACATTTCTAGATCCAGTGTATGCATCTATATTCCTACTTAGATTCTATCATTTCCATTCCCTAAGTGCCTTGGGAATAGTGTTGGTTTTGATTTTTGTTGTCCTTGTTTCTTAAAGAGGAAGTTTTTAGAAGTGAAAAATGTTGTATCAATTTCATATTAAGTGTGAAAGAGAGTCTTGTGACCCCGTAAGCCCACTAGACAAGATTCAGGCCACTAATCTGTTACATAAAAATCATGTAATCCTAGGAGGTCATCAAAAATGTTGGCCAAAATTGGCCTACATAGGAAAATTTTGCCTAGATGGATCAAGACACTTTCCTAGACCATTTAGTAACCTTTTACCCCCACGATTAGTCTCTTTCTAGTCTTGACTTGATGATGTAGTGCAATATCCTAGAAGGTCTTGGTGTGGTGTGAGGAGCTGAATAAAGTCCTTATGCTGTGGATGATTCAGTGGTGGAAATATAATGTAAATATCATGACCCTACCTCATGTCCCTTGAGCTTTTGAAACACTTTAAGCAAATTTTATGGTGAATTTAGAGATTTTGAGGAAAAGGCCTAGAAATAGGTCTTAAACTACAAGTGAAAGATGTAGCTAGTTTCTAGGGTATTTGAGAATTCATGGGTAGGAAGGAGGTTTTTAAAAAGTATAAGATATTATAATGGGTTAAAAATGATGTCTAGATAAGATAATTTACCCAAAAGACCCCCAAAAGTGCATTAGATAACTTGAAGACCTTCAAAATAGAAATTCTAAATAAAAAAGTAAATTTTTATTGAAGACAAATTTATTTTGACTTATGTGCACCTACATATGGTGTTTTATACATATTTTGACATGTTAAAGGATATTTCAAGTCATTTTGAGTGGAGGAGAGGAGTTTGGGAGCAAAAAGATGCATTTTGGATCCTTTTAGAGCTTTGGTTGAACATGTTTTTGAAGGTTTTGTTTAATTTAATGGATTATATATCATATTAAGGAATACATGGTGTCCATAATATCCTCTTATAGGAATCTAAAATTAGGTTTATTCAAAATAACTTGCAGAAGTAAGGAAAACCTATTAGCTACAAAATAGGCATGAAACAGGTTTTCTACTATTAATGGAGGTCCAAACACTTCATAAGGTTTATATAAGTATTTAAAAGTAATTTAAATAATAAAAAATCTTTATAAATTTTTGGATTACACAGTCAGGCTTCTGGTTATTCATGCTAAGGAAAAATCATTTTGGGCATTCTTAGACAATCGTAAGAGAGCCTCAAGTTTTCACTCGGTATGGTCAGGAGATAGAGAGTTGAGTCATAATATTTTGGGAAGTTATAGGTACCCTAATTTAATTACACTTTTTGGAATTTATTGTATTTTTAATGTCAACATATTTATGAATAATCAATAACAATGTAGGTGTGTCTAGATGGCCTATTCATTTAGACAAGGTCCAAGTTTTCTTTTGTTTCTTTGCTTCATAATTCAATGAGAAATAATGATTTTAGGGGAGTTATTTCATGGTCAAATATGACCTATTAAAATTTGTTTCATTATCTAAATACTTTCAAGAAGGTAATTATGGCATAAAACCCATTTCCTATGTTATCCTTATGAAGGATCCATTTGATCAATTTTGGAGCAAGACCTGGGTTAAAAGACTAATGGACACTCCACCTCTTTATGCCACATAAATTTAATCAAGTGATATTTTCTCATCAATCCTTAGCAGTTCATCAAATCCTTGATAAGTCAAATGAGGACTAATCTTATATGGTAAAACACCATCTACAATAGTCTTAGTCTTGTCTCAGAGTGAAAGGAGGTAATAAGTAGTTTTAAGAGGTTAATTTGAGTAAAATTCATAAGAACCAAGTGATGAGAGAATCATTATTTTCTAATTACTAATGAGGATGGAGAGATCCATCATGAAACACTTTTATTAATCAAGGGACAACTTGCAAAATCCCTATTTAGCATATATTAAGGTTGTTTAGCATTTTAAAAAGGTCCCTAGCATATTCATAGGTTTTAAATTGAGCCTATTATCCTCCTCCAATGGATTCCAAATTTATATATTAGGTAAAGGATAGGATTATGCTTACATAGGATACTTCAAGGTGGCTTTGAGGTTGCCCTTTCATGCTATTTTCACTTCATTTTGGTTCATCTCCATGGTCACTATTTTACACTACCATTCTCACTGTGTAATTTCTTTCCACCCTCCATTCATATTTTACCATCCTCCATTCATGATTTTCCACCTTTCTCCCTTCTCAATTCCATGGTTTCTTTACCATAAGGAGTTAAGGTCACCATGAGTCATCTCAATCATACTAATCTTGTATGAGACCATGATAAACATTCTAAATTGAGGTAAAATTAATACTTACAACCAATACACCAACAAACAAGGGTTATCATGAAGGTACAATGAAGGGCAGGCTATAAGAGGTGTTATTCAAGTTCTATACTAAAGCCATCTTATCAAGTTGCTATAACAAGAGAAGGACAAGGTCATATCATGTTGTTGAGTATTCTTAAGGACCCAATTCATACTAAAACCACACAATTCAAGACTTGTAGCCTTGATGGAAAATGATGAGGAGACTCTCTCTCTATATTCTAGTTAGTAATGATCCCTTGACCCCATATAGATAAATTACCCTATACCCTATCTCTTTAGGCACTCTATTTATATGGGGTCAACTCAACTACTAGTTAGTATGGTCTATGTTATGGTGGTCACTCACTAGACTACACTAGCCACTCATCTCATAGATTAGATATTAATCCCCCTAGGGGAATCTAGTCTCATAGAGTCTAGTCCCCCATATATAGTATAGATAGGGGATTCTGACTAGATCAAAATCTTGTCTATTCGATTAGATCCTCATCTCCTATCTATATATGTATATGAGGGATTAAAATCTCATTGATGAGATTAGAATCTAGTCCCCCATATATAGTTTATATAGGGGATGAGATCCTCATATCTATATCTCAAGTCTAGATTGATATCTAGCCTCCTATCATGGAATAGAGGTGGATATCTCTCGAGTGACAGTGATCAGTTCAAGATAAGTTATAAATCAAATCAAGAGTATGAAAAGAGAGGTTTAACTCAAGGAGAACTTAAAAATAATTGAAAACATTTGAATGTATTTAGAGGATTGATTTATTTTATTCAAGGTCTATCACAACTACAATCTGTACAAATGGACACACACAACCATACCATAGTTGAAATTAAAGGACACAATTATCCTTGAAGTTGACATAATGCATGTATGAGTGAATTTGTATATAAATGAATGTTTATTGATCCATTCTATGATTTCAAGTCAGGATACAATCCAAGGAGGTAGACTTAAGCAAGAAATCAAATGTCCTCAAAGACACCTATAGGCCTATGTCAATCCAAAGGCATCCTAATTCTTAGTCTTAAAAATCTTTTAGGTGAAAATAAGCTGATTGGATAAACATGATCAATAGGATGCTATGAAGTTGATAACCTTAATGAGGTGGTTAAGGTATAGTATAATTTCAGCTCAAGGTCTAGATACATCAGAAAATCATTGTTGAGAGACCTACAACTAGCTTATATAACAAGCTACAACAATGCTTAAGGAGATCAGTCAAACACATCAAATGATAATCTTGAAACCTTGATGGAATTCATGGGTTTGATAATATATCATTAGAATCCTATTGGTACTAAGAGATTTTCCAAGACATTCTTATCAAAATCACTAGGTTGATCTATGGTTCAAGATACTCAGATAAGGGTAAGAGTATAGTCATCTTTCATGGATAAACAATCAAGAACCAAGGAGTGGACATAAGGGTAGGTTTATAACTTTGAGAGAGAGTTTGAGATTTAAGAGAGTTTTGAATGTTATGGAGACTATTATTTAAATCATTAGAAGATCATAGAATCCACCTTTGAATTTATCAAGGTTTGAGACTTGTACTTAGTCTGTACAAGCCTAGAAATCAAACATAGTCATATTAGAATGAGAAAGGAGTTTTGTTCTCAATATAGGAATAATGAATATGTATATGACAATGTTTCAAGGTAATTATTATCAAATTTAGCACACAAACAAACCTTTGAAAGGTTAAAACTCAAAATATCCTTCATTTTCATGTAAACATGCACCTACAGTAGATTGGAATGTCTCATAAAGTGCAAATTAGAGTCATATCAAGACTATACTTTATGAATGGTGTTTTATGCATTGTACCAAGTGGAGGTTTATGAGTCATTTTGAAGGTTTTGAGGGGTTTTTATCAAATTTTAAATGTCAATAACATGGTGACACATTCATATCACATATCCAATAGGACTTATAGTTACAAAGTTACTGTTAAGTATGGAAGGAGACAAAGGTATATTTTTCCAAAGGAATGCATTTAATTGATGCTTTTTGGAGGAAAAAAAAGGATCCAAACCCTCATAACATTAAATTCTATGAAATATTCACCTACAATTGCCTAAAGAACTATGTAAATATGTTGAAAGTCAAGACTTTGAAATAATAAGGTCTTACCTTTCTCAATGTTCATAGGGTCTTGTTAGGTTTTGAGATTTTTTTCAAATGGTACAAAGATTTATTTAAGTCATAAGGAATACAACATATGAGAGAAAGGGTCAATCACCTTGAAAGCAGACACCTACAACTACAAGAATACATACTTCCCTCAATGATCCGCAAACTCTACACTGATTCAGTGCACACAAAGTTTACCTTTGATCTACACTGATTCAGTGCACAAAAAGTTTACCTTTGATCCTTTAGTCAAATCACATAATTTCCTGAAACACTCAAGGAAACAAAACTAAATTTGATTTTTTAATACATATTTGTCTCAAACCTCAATGTGATCAATTTTCCATTAATATGTCATATTTGAATAAATATGCATTCAATAATTATTAAATAAAAAAATTAATCAAAATGTGAAAAAAGAATGCATAAACAAAATCAACTCACGATAAGCACTTGATAATGGAGTTTAATAATGCCTATGTCTTTGAGTTCACTTATAGTATGAACTGATCCATTTCCTTAAAAAGTGAGTACATAGCCAATTCCTTATAATTTTCAAATGGATACTCTAATATTACACACAACTCAAACAAAAAATCTTCAGAAAGTCCTAGTAAACCCACAAACAAACCTTCCACCTTACTGTCACATGAATGTAATCTCACAATCCTGTGGATTTCCCACCAAAAGTCTCAAAAATAGAATTATAAATTAGTCTTAAAAAAATCATCATATATATTTCAACATACCATTGAAATATTCTCAGAGTTTAGGACAAATCCCTAGTTTACACTGAGAAGTGTAAAGCTCTATAAGTTCTTCAAAATTTAGGATATATGCAGACTAGTCTCTATATTGGCCATTACACAATCTACAAAGCTTTAATTTAAAGCATTAAAAATGGCATAAAATGGCCTCAAATATGGAAACTTAACATATGGTTTGAATCATCTCTAGCTTTGGCTCTTCAACTCTTGTTCTTTGTCTCTGACTCTTGGCTCTTCGACTCTGGCTCTCAGATCTATCTCTTCAGCTCTAGCGCTGCCATGAGAGCTTTGAGATTTTGGAATGAATTCACTAAATTCCAATTCTAATTACCAATTCCAATTATTTATAAATAACCCCTCACCCATTTATATACTTTTGGGAGGTCCACTTTTTCTGATTGGGATGATTATCCCCAATATTTTTAAATAAATTTCATAATTATCCCATACTCGATTTTGATGGGATTTTAAATTATTCATTACATTAAAAAATATGAGGTGATAATTATTCCCCAATATTTGATGGAATATGTTTATCCCCATTTACTAAGGTGTAATTTACAAATATTAATGACTTGGGTCAAGCCATATTTTCACGTCACTTTATTTCCATGTCATCAGGTTTGACCATAACTTTGATTGGTCATAAATTGCACATACAAACTCCATTTTTTGAACCATAAAATGTAAAAAAAATATTAAGACAAGCTCTATATCATGGAACTGGTTCATAAACATTCTAATATCATCCATTTTTTTATTTTTGACTAGTGTTGACCATCGATTGACCTACTTTGATTGAAACTTTGAATGATTGCACAATGAGTATATGAGCTTTATTTCCAAAGTTCCACATATTGTCAGAAATATCTTGATGGGATATTCATAATGGTTTAGGCTTCAGTCTAATATGGGGCCTTTTTTTGAATTGACCTCCAAATCAATCCTCCCCACTAGGAGCTTTTGGTCCACCAAAAGCTGGTACCTAACTGAAATGTCAGTCAATTCTGAAGATACTCTAATGGGTCTTATTGGTCTACTCAAGTTCTAAAACTACACCTACAATACTTGAAACAATTGATTGATCACATCTTCTATAAATCCTCTACTACTGCATGACCATCAATATCCTCTATATATAACTAGAATGTAATGACTTTTTTTACTACATGGCTTTAGAAGAGCCTCTACACAAATAAGCTTAGTGATCTCCTCTACTATCGCTAAATGGTCTCTTACAACATATCAAGTACAAAACCCAAATCATAGCATATAGATAATAATGGAAAAACATGATTCATAACTCAAAAATGCAAAAATGTCCTAAAATAATCACCAATACTGAATCTTGCAACTACCAATATGGTCACAATAGATCAAATTGTTTGTCCACTATCACATCTTGTAAGCAGTGAACTACCGAACACTGAAATAATCACCAATACAATTGCAAGACAAGTTTTTCAATGTAAACAAAATATAATATTGGTTGTGGCCATGTCATAATATATTTCCTCATTGGGTCTTATCAATGCATCCAATCACACACATGCCATAAATAGATGCATTCCAAAACAACAATTATTCTGAAATAAGTAATATAGGAAAGCCAAATCCTACCCAACAACCTGTGTAACTAATATCAAATATTCAAAGCTGATCAATGATTTAAATTCCTTAATAATTCAATAATAAAATCATAAAGCTAATACTGGAGATTCCAAAAATAGTGTTTTCTAAAAATAAGTGTGAGAATTAAAAATTTTGCATGATAAACCTGTCTTGAAGTGTTCCCACCATAGTAGCTCCAAAAATGCATATATCAAAGTGAGGTAAATTTCCTTTTTTAACATACAACAAAGATTCCAAAATTTCTTTGCAACATAAATACATTATCAATCCACTAATCATGACAACATAAAATTAAGAAACTATTTACTAACCCTTTTTACCAAATTCTCCTATTTAGGATGTTTAATTTCTTTAGTGGATTTACTAACATTTGCATGGGTTGATTGAACAAAAAATTCATTAATTACCTTATTAATAGGTTTATAAGCCAACTTCTTACCATTACCAGGATGGTGGGATGGTCAAAGTTTCCAACACTTCTCAAACTAATGTCCATTCACATGATAATGAGTGCAAACATCCCTCTTCTTAGGTGAGGTCACCCATCTACCATCTCTCACTTTGCTAATATGAGAATGGTCTTTAGCACCTACAAGATGCTTCAATAAATCTTGTCTTTTCCAATAATATGGAGCACAATGGTTATTTAATCCACAAAACAAATAAGGAAAAGAATGCAACATCTTCTAAATATCAAAACCAAATTTCTTATATGGAAAAAATGAATTAGAAGTCTTGGAATTCACATTCCTCTTGGTGCCTTTTCTAGTGTAATAATGAGGAGATGGAATCTCAATACCTCTTTTACCTAATTTCTTACACTGATCATCATTTCTTTACAAGGAGGAATTCTACTCTACTAGTGGCCTTGAATCTTGGTTATTAGAAGCTTATCCTCTTTAATCAATAGAAGAACTCTCTCTAACATCCAATTTCTCACTAACATAACCTAATCCTACATGGTGAGATCTATGCTCTACCTGTATTGGGTTAGCAATACCTTATCCATTCTTACCAAGGTCCCTTCTATCAAATCCCATTTTCAATAATAGTTTATATCTAATGCCCTTAGTGTGTTTTTTAAAACTACCAAAAGTAATATTTGAAACATTTGAAACTAAATGAAAAGAATTACGAGATGAAAAACTTAAAATGCACTCATCAGTCATAGTGCTTACATATGCAATGGAAGGCATTTGATGAAGACAATGTTTCTCTTCATCCTGCATATGTGCCAAGAGCTCATCCTTGGCTTGTACCTCTAGTTTTAAGTGGGCAATCTCCTCTTCCAAGGAGAAAAAATGAGCTCTTAGGAAAGCATTCTTTTTTTGTATCTATTGGTTAATCACTTGAAGCTCATCAAGCCTTTCTCTTTTCAAGGTTTTGCCCATGTCTTTTTATTCCTTGCAAACAACCTAATTCCATAAACTGCAAATGGAATATTAACAAGGCCAAAAGTCTATAATAATACTAGAAACCAATTGATATCAAATCCACACAATCAAAAACTAACCCAGCATACTAACTGCTCTAATATGAAACCTAATTTGTAAACTCTACATTGATTTAGTGCACAAAAAGTTTACCTTAGATCCTTTAGTCAAATCACATAATTTATTGAAAAAGTCAAGGAAATGAAACTAAATTTGACTTTTTAATACATATTTATCTCAAACCTTGATGTGCTTAATTTTCCATTAATATGCCATATTTGAATAAATATGCATTCAATAATGATTAAATAACAAAATTAATCAAAATGTGGAAAAAGAATGCACAAAAAAAATCAACTCACGATAAGTACTTGATAATGGCGTTTGGTAATTCCTACGTCTCTAGGTTTGCTTATAGTATGAACTGATCCATTTCATTAAAAAGTGAGTACACAGACAATTCCTTATGATTTTAAAGTGGATACTCTAATATTGCACACAACTTAAACAATAAAGCTTTAGAAAGTCTTGGTAAGCCCACGAACATACCTTCCACCTTAATGTCATGTGAATGCAATCTCGCAATTTTGTGGATTTCCCACCAAAAGTATCAAAAATGGACTTATAAAAATAATCATATAGATTTCAACATATATTTAAAATCATCTGAGTCTATGACAAATCCCTAGTTTATATCGAGAAGTGTAAAGCTCTCTAGGTTCTTCAAAACTTAGGATATATGCAAACTAGTCTCTATATTAGCCATTACACAATCTGTAAAAATTTACTTTGAGGCATTGAAAATGGCATCAAATGACCTCAAATATAGACACTCAACATATGGATAGAATAATATCTAGCTCTAGCTCTTTAACTCTTGCTCTTCATCTCTGGCTCTTAGCTTTTGGCTCTCGGCTCTTTGGCTTTGGCTTTTCAGCTCTAGTTCTTGGCTCTGGGTTTGCCATGAGAGATTTGAGACTTTGGAATGAATTCACTAAATTATAATTCTAATTCCCAATTATAATTATTTCCAAATAACCGCTCACCTCTTTATATACTTGTGGGAGGTCCACTTTTTTCGATTGGGATGATTATCCACAATCTTTTTAAATAAATTTCATAATTATCTGATACCTAATTTTGATGGGATTTTAAATTATCCATTAAATTTAAAAATATGGGGTGATAATTATTCCCTAATATTTTATGAAATATGTTTATCCCCCTTTACTAAGGTGAAATTTACAAATATTAATGACTTCTATCGAGCCATATTTCCACGTCACTTTATTTCTTCCATGTCATTAGGTTTGACCATAACTTTGATTGGTCATAACTTGCACATACAAACTCCATTTTTTGAATCATAAAATATGATGAAAATATTTTTATGAGATCTAAATAATGGAACTGGTTTATAAACATTCAAATACCATCAATTTTTCCATTTTTGACCAATGTTGACCACCTGTTGACCTACTTTAATTAGAAATTTGACCAGTTACACAAGGATCATACGAGTTTCATTTACAAATTTCTACATAACATAAAAAATATATTAATGGGATCTTTTTAATGGCATAGGCTTCAGTCTAATCTGGGACCTTTTTTGAATTGACCTCTGGATCACTCAAACAAGTATACAAGTTGAGGGCTAATGATCTATAAAGCAATTTTCATGTTCAAGATAATGGTATGAAGTAATCACATGGAAAAATGATGATATAATAATGCTAGAGAGGATGAATTTAATGCTAAATAATAGTGATAAAATCAATCCAAACTCTCATAGAGCATCACCTACAACCATCATCTACATGCTTTCTTTCAAACTAGTATATGCAAGTTGATGACACATGAGGTCTAATGATGAAGTTTAATGTTCAAGAGATAATTCATGAGAATAAAAATGATGAAATGGTTTAAATAGGATGAAATATGACTTTAAACACTCATCATATATTTAATCACCTTGAAAAACACTCACCTATAACCATCTTTTAGCTTGGATAGTGGTACCAAGTGTGAAATGGATTCAAGGTTGTTTAGCAGGAGAGTAGAGGTAATTGAGGGTTGTGAGCAAGGTGAAAACAATGAAAATATTTAAAACTAATAAAGGAATTTTTATTAATCTATAGGAGATCTGTATTTAGGGTTTGGATATGGACAATGAAGGAAATACCCTTGGTTTAGAAGATTTTATGCATTGAATGATGACTGTGTAGCTTTGTTTGTGAACAAAATGGTGATGGAAGCACGTTTAAAATACTCTTAAGAATTTAGTAAGATTATATATTATTTTTAAAATGTTTATTACACATTTTCATTTCTTAGATTCATGTCATTTTGTATCAAACCTAATACAGTCTTGTAGAAAGCATTCATTTCTTACACAGTCAAGTGATATCTTCTTTAAAAAGAGGAACAAAGGATTGGAGAAGGTTTTATAATGATTGGATATGGAGTTTGGGGTTGAGATAGATCACAAAAAACTTTTATAGTATTCAAAAATACCATACAGAGATAAAAAACCAATTATTTTCACTCTTAGACTTGTGTGGAAGGCAGAAACCCTGAATCAGGATTTAGATAGGAAAAGACATTTTTAGGGAGTTTAAACTAGTAAAAAAGGTTAAAAAATTGTAATATTGTGTAAATTATGGTCATTAAATAGATTCAATATGTTTCAATGTGGTATGATTAGGTACAATATGGATATGGGAACTCGAGACAAACTAACATACAAAGAGATGTAATTAAGGAGTCCTATTTCTAGAAATAGGGTCTAGAGAGAGAGTTTGACCAAGAAAAATTATAAAAATATGTATCTTGATATAGGGTATATTTATTGAGTGTCATATATTGTTTATATATCCTAATTTTTCTATCCAATCTAAAAAACCAAGGAAAAGGGCTATAAGACAGGTCTTAGGTCTAATAGAAGATTGTTCAATTGCCAGACTTAAGACTTTTAACAAGTTGATCTACATCAAAATAATATATTAAAACCAATATGAATATTGGTTTTATATCTATATGGCTATCTGAAAGTCATATTTTCAAGAAAATCTACACCTATGGCCTTACTTAAGGGCATGCCTATAGCCATTTGCAAGGGTTTTCAAGCAGAGTCCTTTAGAGAGGTGTTTCTAATTCAAAAAGATGATTAAGGAGGAATGATGATGATATAAGATATATATAGGGTATAAATGATGCTCAAGGACATGATACATAGTCAGGTTCACCCTAAAAAGTACATCTACAACCATACAAGGGTTATTGGTACATAGTCATATTTTCACTCTCTTGAAGGCTAAGACAAAGTGATAAAAAGATAACTTCATGGTATGAAAGGTTCATAGAAAAATGATGATAAATGAAGTCAAAGGAGAATGAGAGAGTTTCCAAGCACCTTGAGCTACAGTCATACACCTTATAAAGCATACCTATAACCATGTTAAAAATAGGCATCCTTTAAGATAGTTCATGCATATTGAGGGTTATTGGTCTATATAGGAAATATCCAATGAAAATAAGATGTTTCAAGACAATGATGATAATAATATCAAGAGATCATGGGTCTCCAAGTACTACCTACAGTTAAGGTCAACATGACACTCACCTACAACCATACTTGGCATTTCCTCTAGCACAATCATATGCCATTAAAGGTCAACCTAAAGATATGAAAGTCAAGTGACCAATGAAGTGACTTAATAATGTTAAATAAATCAAATGTAAATTCTATAAACCTTGATAAATCTACTAAGGAACCATCAATGATATGAAGGTACTTGCTACAATAGTTGTACAGATTTTGACTGTGTATAAAGCATAAAAATTTGTTTGAAGAGTCAATATTCCAAAAAGTATCATGTGAGGATAGTTTTAGGTGATATTAATGGTAATACAAAAACCAAATAATTTTTAAATATATACTAAACACTTCAAACCTTATAACACCACCTATAGTAGTGATGACACAGTCATTTTGAGTGTCTTTCAAGGAGATAGGGTCATAGAGAGATAACATGAATATGAAAGTTTACCAATGGAATTTGAGACCATTTAAAGGAAGAATTTAATGACATATAAAAATAATATTCACCACTTTCAAGCTCAAATCAAGGTGGAGAGAACAAAAACTCAGTCTTGAGACAGAAAATGTAGGCAACTCAAGCTAAGTTTTGGTAAAAAGGGTCTATAGGCCAAAATATGGATGATATAGCCTTAAAAATTGGTGGAAATACTCATAATGACATAATATAACTATCCATAATATTTTTGATTTAATTTGAGGAGTGAAATTATCCACTATTTTTACACAGTCCTCAACAAGTCTATTCACAATCCCTATTAGAGTAAGCAAGCTTCATGAGGGGTTTTAAGGTGTGGTTGAGAGTTTCAAGATCATGGAAGGTATTTAAAAGAATTATATAGTTATTTTTATTCTCCATAAACCTTTTTTAGATGTGATAAAACTTAAAAATCTATAAAAATACATAGATAGGCAGTCATCCCCATAGGCAGTCTTAAGAGGCATTAACACAAATGGAGTATTAGATGAATAAAAAGAGGTCACAAGGGGTGAAAGTGAATTAAAAATATATTTTTTATACCCATATAATATTATATGTTACTCAAACCATAAAAACTCATATTTGGCCAATTAGGCCTAAGCTAGCCTTAAGATCTATAGGGCCTATAGCACCAAAAGGCATTTTCAAACCCTATAAACAAGATTAAACATTTAAAATGATATTAATGTATGGTAAAGGTAACATTAGGGTGTATTATATCAAATAATATCATGATAAAATGTCATTTTAGTCCATAAGGAGAAATTCAAATTTTGCAGTCCAAGACACCCATTCGAGCCACCTGTTCAAGTATTCATATATTTCACCACGTGAAGAGTTTAGAAAAATGATTTTAGTATGTTTTAATTACCCATATTTAATTTAAATTAATTTTGGTTTGATGTTGGCTTATTTATTTTAATTTAAGAACAATCGCTAAGAGCATAAGCATGTCTAGAATGCTTGCAAATGCTATAGGCAAATTACTTTATGTATGTATCTTTTCATACCTTTTGCATGGGAACCCAAAATTTTTAGGGATTTTGAAGGTGTATATGTAATAAATATCCATGTGAATAATTTATGTCTACATTTTATGAATCATCAAGAAAGTGAGCTTGTCTGAGCTACCAAAGGAGCCTTTTTGACTAGTTTTTGGTTTTTGGACTCATAAGTCCACAAAATGGTCTATAATAACTTGGAAACCACATTAAAAGTGTATATAATTATATCAAGTTCAATTAAAACCTTTTTTTTAGAATAATTTATCATGCGTGGGTTTATAGAAGGCCTAAAATGGCCTAAGATGGCCTAAAATGCCTATTTTTATGTAGGGGGTGGGAATCCAAGAATAAACATACCTGCTCTGATACCAGTTGTAGGGGGGTGGGAATCCAAGAATAAACACACCTGATCTGATTCCACCTATTAGGATCTTGCTCCTCAGAAAGAGCATAGTATTATTACCAAATATAAGCAATTAAATATGCGGAAATAACCAGAAACACAAGTAACTAGAATTCACCAATAGCACAGAATATGAGAGACAATACACTCTCTTGTATTAACACTTTACAAAAAAGAATAATACAAAGAGACGCCACACTCTTCCACCTTCTTCTTCTACATATAGAAACCACGATCCATGCCTTCCAAATCCGAAAGCATACTCTTTGACTCAAAAACAAGCATCTCCTTCTTATCTATGTGACCAAGCCTATTAAGCCACATCTCCGAATCTACAGCTGAAGTAGATAACCCAGAAAGAGAATCAGTAATACAAGTAGATAGATAAAGCGTACCTACTTTCTTACCTCTAGCTACAACAAGTGTACCCTTGGTAACCTTCCAAGAGTCCGCTGTGAGAGTTACTGTGCAACCCTCATCACCCAAACTTCTAACAAAAATCAAATTCCGCTTCAGAACTGGGACATGCATGACCTCCTTTAACACCCATGTGTCACCTGTCTACAATTTTAGCTTCACTTTTCCTTTGCCAACAATCTGACAAGGCTTACCATCCCCCACAAAAATTTCTCCAAAGTCTCCCTGGACATACTCATGAAAAAATTCCCTATGTGGGGATGCATGAAAAGAGGCACCAGAATCTAAAACCCAAGATTCTACTTTATCCAAAGAACATACCAGAGCATCCTGTGCAATGTAATCCACAACATCTACTTCTTCTCCATGTCCTTCATGCTGATCTTCACCTGATCTACAGTCTCTCTTTAAGTGCCCTTGCTTTCCACATTTCCAGCAGGTTATTCTGTCATACCTGGACTTGGATCTTCTGCCTATCTTCGACCTTGATCTCCCACGCTCTATCTTCTCTCTTGGCCTTCCTCTGCCTTCAACACTCAAAGCATCTCCTAATGATTCACCTGTGCTTTTCTTGCATATCTCTTCATTCAAGATCACACTCACAACATCATCCACTTTTAAGACTTTTGAAGGAGATACAGTATTAGAAACTGCCATTACCAAACCTTCCCAACTTTCAGGGAATGAACACAAGATTAAGAGAGCTCTAATTTCATCATCAAATACAATATTGACTAAACTTAACTGGTTTACCAAACCATGGAAATCACTAAGATGGCTATGAATAGATCCACCTTCCAACATTTGCAAATTAAATAAACGCTTCATAAGAAATACCTTATTAGAAGCCGAGGGTTTTTCATACAAATTTGCCAAAGATTCCATCAACTCCACCGTTGTCTTACACTGTGATAAGCTAGAAATCACAGATGATGCAAGACTCAATCTAATAGATCCCAGAGCCTTCTAATCAAGAACCTCCCATTCTTCATCCTTCATATCCGAGGGTTTGCTATTAACCCCACCCAACGGTAAGTACAAATCTTTCTGATACAGATAGTCCTCAATCTGCATCCTCCATAATTGGTAGTTCTTGCCATTAAAATTTTCCATTCGTAGCTTACTATCTTCTGACATTGCTCAATTCCCACTCAAATAGAAACCCTGTGAGTAACCTGTAATCAAAACACACTACCCAGATCTAAACCAATCTGTTAGTATCCCAACCAAAAGCTCTGATACCAGTTGTAGGGGGGTGGGAATCCAAGAATAAACACACCTACTCTGATTCCACCTATTAAGATCTTGCTCCTAAGAAAGAGCACGGTATGATTACCAAATATAAGAAATTAAATATGCGGAAATAACCAAAAACACAAGTAACTAGAATTCACCAATAGCACAGAATATGAGAGACAATACACTATCTTGTATTAACACTTTACAGAAAAAAATACTACAAAGAGCCACCACACTCTTCCACCTTACAGAGGTTTCCCACGCCTCAAGTGTACAATAATTCTCTCCTCACACACACTCTCCTACACAAAAAATGGTCCCAACAACCAACTCACACACATAATTGGTGTTCACCTCTCCAACCAGTCAGTAATAACCCTGCCGGTACACCAAGCACTCTATAACACTTCAAATTGATCTCCCATGAACCTGCAACCTGCAATTCAATAGACCAAACTTACATGTAGATCCCCTATGAGCTTGCAACAACCTACAACTCAATGATCTTACAACTAGAAGGAACTCTTCCTTTCTATCTCATCCTTATACAATACATGCCAATTAGGATCTTGCTCCTCAGAAAGAGCACAGTATGATTACCAAATATAAGCAATTAAATATGCGGAAATAACCAGAAACACAAGTAACTAGAATTCACCAATAGCACAGAATATGAGAGACAATACACTATCTTGTATTAACACTTTACAAAAAAGAATACTACAAAGAGCCGCCACACTCTTCCACCTTACAAAGGTTTCCCACGCCTCAAGTGTACAATAATTCTCTCCTCACACACACTCTCCTACACAAAAAATGGTCCCAACAACCAACTCACACACATAATTGGTGTTCACCTCTCCAACCAGTCAGTAATAACCCTGCCGGTACACCAAGCACTCTATAGCACTTCAAGTTGATCTCCCATGAACCTGCAACCTACAATTCAATAAACCAAACTTACATGTAGATCCCCTATGAGCTTGCAACAACCTGCAACTCAATGATCTTACAACTAGAAGGAACTCTTCCTTTCTATCTCATCCTTATACAATACATGCCAATGGGTCTATAAATAGATCCCTAACTTAAACAATAACTTAGACTCTTAATTTAGACAATTATCCTCGCAGCCCAAGACTCTAACTGGTCTTAACATGCAAACTCTTCATTCACTTAACTAACTATCCATGCAACGAACAGTTCTTAAACACACAGGCGACCGATGCCGGTCCTTGCTTGCCTGGTTCTGCCGATGTCGGCCGACTCCCTGCCGTCGCCGATGGCCTTCTGCACTGGTCTCGACCGATGTCGGTCCTGCTACCGACACTGGTGCTCCTGGATCTCAGCAACCTTCTGTTCCTTCAGTTTGCAAAGAGTTGAAGCTTTTAGCTCCACAACCTAACATTTTATAGGTCTTCAAAGAGAGAAATAGTCTAAATGCATGGAAGAAACATAATGGGACCTAAAAAACCATTATAAAACACTTATAAACCTTATAAATGGTTTAAAGGGTGCCTTGTTGAGATGAAGGGTAAAAAGCCAAAGTTTTTTGACATTTTGTGAATGGTTGTAGGTTTAATGGTGATTACCACCATTGTTACAGGTCTTAAAGGTGGCCTAAACTTTTTTTTCCCATCATAATAATGTTATGGATTCTTAGAAGTCTTATACAGGTCTAGAATTGGTTCTCATGGTGCCAAATGGTTTTTATAGTAGGTTATTGCATAATTGGTTAAGGATGGCTCAAGCTTGGAGACCTCCATCAATGGATTCTATGAGATTTGTAGGTTTCACAGAGTATTTTACAGGTTGGAGGAGAAAATAAGAGTTGAGAATAAAATAAAAAATAAAAAATTAAACACTAAAAGATAACCTCCATGGTCATTTACGCATAAAGTTCTAGGTCCATTAACCATGTGCCAAGAAGCTTCTAGAAGTTCAAGTGGAGTGGGGCGTAAAAGTACAAGTGGGAGATTTTGGATGTTGGGAGAGAAAATTGGAGCATTAAATGTGTTTTATAATCTTTGAATACTTTTATCATGTGAGTGGAATGTGACATCATCATCCTCAAAGGTTTTGATCTTCTAGTATCTTTCTAGGTCAATGGGAAGGCTTGAAGACCCTTTTGACGTTTGGAGGTTAATTTTTTGAGAGGATATTAGTGATAATTAACCCAAATGTGGTTGAGAATCCATGGAAGGTGGTTGTGCTTCACTTATTGATTTTTGAGTGTTTGTTTCTCCTCTCTCTCTCTTCCCTTTTCTCCTATATTTCCCATTTCTCCCCCATTTGTAAAGAGATACTCTCATTTGACAAGGGAAAACTATGTCAAAATTTTAAAAAATTACCTTTTGAAGCAATAATATTATTATTTCACCTATCTCTTTGCCTTTAACTTGTGTTTAGTAAGCTTGTGTATGATGGTTGTGTGAAGAAGTATTCTTTCATGGTCATTGTCCTTCTTTCTTGCCTCTTTTTATGTGGTTTTAAGCTATTTTTAGGTCTGAACTTGTGTTTTTCTACCATTAATGGATGCTTATTGTGAGTTTTAGAACCCCTCTTTGCTTCATCTCTTGCTTAGTATGCCTAGTTTCAGAAATACTGATGTAAATTGGCTAGTTTGGGAGATTTTGTGAGTAAAGATTATCTTTATACTAAATTAGTGTTTGTTTCAAGCTTATTAGAGCATCATTTAATTTTTTACATCACTGATTTAGTGCTCTTAGTCTCCCGTACCCCCTTTTTATCCCTTTTCCAAGAATAAATATCAGTTAAGGTGATCTATCAAGAGGAATCCAGCCTTATCTGGAGGCTCAATCTCATTATAGGATACCCACAACCTCAGGTTGTTCCAATATTATAGCTAGGAGTGAGAGATATTGAATAACCCTCTAATAGGGTGTAATTCCATGCTACAATAGATATTAGGATAAGGCCTTTCCTCCATTAAAATTTTCTACTATGAACTCCTCAACATGTAGGTAGGGTCCTTTTTGCTCTTGCTTCATGATATATTGTGTCTCTTCTTCTGATGACACAACACCATCATCTTCTAATGCATGGAGTGCCTCTGGTTCCATTCTTTCTTTCTTCTACAAAAAACATTATTTTTGAAAAATCTTCTTCTAGAATTAGCTCTGTCATAACTAAATAATTATGAAAACATATGGTTACCTTAATTTCTCTATATAGACTATGATATTATACATACAAGCTACCAAGTTTAGACCTTATGGACTCCATTTTTATTTTTTCTTATGGCTACAATTTCCTTTACTATCTTCTCTAATATTTGGTTTCTCTATCACTTGGAAGCATCACACAACACAAGACCTATGGGTTGGGAAGATCACCAACTCTGATACCATGGTAATAACCCTTTTCAGGATATATTAAAAAATATGATTTTCTATGATTCTAACTAAAAAAATTCCAACATTAATGCACAATACATGAATAACACTAAGAATAATATAATAAATAATGAATCTTATATTAATCTTCAACATACACACTTACAATACTTACTACAATCATAATTATTCACATAAATCCACTGAAGATACTGCACACCACACACACTCTACACTCTACACACTACAACTCTAAATCTACTCATGAAGATCGAATGTAGCTCCTAAATGGAATCACCTCATATGAATGAGAGGGGTTTCATCCTCAAATTCATAATGGAAACTAGGAAGGGTTTCATCCTTCTAATGTCATAATAGCCAAGGTATTTTATCCTTGGTTAGGAAGATTGAGCACAAGTTCAAGTCTCAAATTGGGGGTTTTTATGATTTAACAAAGATACATTTACAAATGAGAAGCTTCATACTTATAGAAAGTACAAATAAGGAAGATAGAAGGAAGAATGAAAGAGAGAGGGAAAATGGGGTGTAGCATTTAATATGGGGGGATAAATTGACATTGATGAGAAGCTTATCATCATGTGCAAGAGACAAAACCATCTCCTTCCCCCATGCCTTCATAATTACACCTATCTCTCCCATGTGAGAGAGAATCAATGATTGGAACTTTCCATTGCTTACCCATGTGCCCACATGCCTCCAAAAGGGTCCCCAACCTTCTTTTAACTTCTCACCACACCCACATCATGAAGACCACAAGAAAATTTGTCATGTTTCTCCTTTTGACTTTTTTTGTCTAAGGACCAAATCATGTGGTCAATAAAGTATCTTGACTTGTCTCCTTAGTAGAGTAGTACGACCTACTTCAAGCACATGCACTTTGACCCCATGTGAGGATCCTTGTGGGCCATGCCACCTCATCCATGAGCCACCTCACTTATTGAGTCACCAGCTGCATCACCTACCACATCACCATGAATAGTGATGGTGAATATTGTCCCATGAATAGTGCTAGTGAATAGTAATTGATGAATAGTGATTTTGAATAGTGTTGGAGAAGTATTAGAATTGGCCAATTTTCCCATAACATCAAATTAATTCAATAAATTTATCTTAAATTTTATAAACATAATGGTATATAGAATATTTAGATTTATATACTCAAGGAATTGTTATACAAACTTGTATATTATCAAAACTAGTTAAATAGAAGAAGTCTAGGTATATTTTTGATAATGGTAGACCTTTGGAAACTTGTGAAAATTGATAAGGTTGTATCAAATGGTTACAAAAATAAATAATTCTTGTAGGTGTACATACATGAATATATTATGTAATGTGACAATGAGTTTGGTTTTGGATTGGAAGTCTTGTAAAATTATAAAGTTTGTAGATGTATTTTATAGCTACACAACCCATACTAAGGTATTTGAGTTACAAGGTAGTTTGTAGTTGAATTATTATTTTGAATTAAATTTTGAAAAGCATATATAAAGGTATATACATATGTAAATATTTATATATAAATATATAGGAATGTATTCATTTGGTTGTGTATAAATACATGAATAGAATGAATAATTAGTGACCAAAGTTGGACATAGTGTTATTTCCATTTGGAGATACATGTACAAATGTAGGTGTATAGTAGGAATCTATGAGCAAGGTTATATAGGTGACTATTTAAAATTGAAATGGATATTAGATAATTGGACACACTTTTAGTTTAAATTAATTTAAATAAGAATATAAGTGAAGAGTTAGTATATGCTAAACATATTTTTCAATGTTTTATTATTTTGTAATGATTATGTATTTTATAGCTACACAACCCATACTAAGGTATTTGAGTTACAAGGCAGTTTGTAGTTGAATTATTATTTTGAATTAAATTTTGAAAAGCATATATAAAGGTATATACATATGTAAATATTTATATATAAATATATAGGAATGTATTCATTTGGTTGTGTATAAATACATGAATAAAATGAATAATTAGTGACCAAAGTTGGACATAGTGTTATTTCCAATTGGAGATACATGTGCAAATGTAGGTGTATAGTAGGAATCTATGAGCAAGGTTATATAGGTGACTATTTAAATTTGATTTGGATATTAGATAATTGGACACACTTTTAGTTTAAATTAATTTAAATAAGAATATAAGTGAAGAGTTAGTGTATGCTAAACATATTTTTCAATGTTATATTATTTTGTAATGATTCTGTATTTTATAGTTACACAACCCATACTAAGGTATTTGAGTTACAAGGCAGTTTGTAGTTGAATTATTATTTTGAATTAAATTTTGAAAAACATATATAAAGGTATATACATATGTAAATATTTATATATAAATATATAGGAATGTATTCATTTGGTTGTGTATAAATACATGAATAAAATGAATAATTAGCGACCAAAGTTGGACATAGTGTTATTTCTATTTGGAGATACATGTACAAATGTAGGTGTATAGTAGGAATCTATGAGCAAGGTTATATAGGTGACTATT
The DNA here is from genome assembly GCA_037957365.1 of Torreya grandis. NCBI lineage: Eukaryota > Viridiplantae > Streptophyta > Pinopsida > Cupressales > Taxaceae > Torreya > Torreya grandis. The sequence continues at coordinate 2,537,649 of JARHVA010001981.1, read as the reverse complement.
TAAAATTGAAATGGATATTAGATAATTAGACACACTTTTAGTTTAAATTAATTTAAATAAGAATATAAGTGAAGAGTTAGTATATGCTAAACATATTTTTCAATGTTATATTATTTTGTAATGATTTTGTATTTTATAGCTACACAACCCATACTAAGGTATTTGAGTTTTTTTTTTTTTTTTAACTAAAAGGGGTAAAAATTTATTCAGACAAAGACAAAGGAATTACAATTTTTTCTCCTGGTCAATCATTTGATCCAGTTTCTGAGACAAATCCAAAGGCAACAACCTTTGGTTAGAGATATTCCAACCCGGACCTTGCTCAGAGGCCCATTTAGCAAGAAGGTCAGCAATGCCATTCCATTCACGAGGGATGTTCTTAAAAATTACATAATCTAAATCCAAACAAAGCTGAAGAGTCTGTTGAACCATCCCAGCCAGCTGCCAATCAACATTATCTAACTTTCAACTATTTAACAAGTTCACCACAACTTGAAAATCTGACTCACAGATAATTCTAGGCCAGCCATGATGGCAACAGTGTTGCACTGCCTCCAAGATCGCCAAGGCTTCCATAAGATTATTTGTGAACCATCCTTTATAGATAGAGAACAAAAACTCAATATTACCTGAACTGTCACGCGCTACACCACCGATGCCAGCTTCACCTGGGTTCCCACGAGATGAACCATCCGTATTAAATTTGATAACTCCAGTGCTTGGGGGAGTCCAGCGGCCTGTTTTGTCCATGGGCCGCGCCTGCTGGCAATGTCTACTAGCTAGGCGTGTGGGAGGCACAGGGTAGAGACTAGCATTGGGCACAAAAAAAATGCGCTTATAAATGCAAGTATCGGCTGGGCTCAGGTTCACGCCCCTATTACTCTTAACTGAAAGAGTCTCCTGCAGTGAATTATTGATTTTGAGCCAAATGGCACCTGGCTCCAGCTGAGAAGCACGAAATATTTGCCTGTTCCTTTTGAGCCAAATATTCCTTAGGATGAAAGAAGGGCCAGCCAGCCAAACATTTTGTAACAGTGAAGCCTTAGAAGGAGAATAGCCCATGCGGTTCCAAAACTCAGGAAGTGAAGATGCGTGCCAGCAAGGGCACCCCCACGCACTCCACCAGAGATGCAAGATATGTTTGGCAAAAGGACAAAGGAAAAAGAGGTGTGTCCCAGTCTCCTCTCTGCTGCAACACAAAACACATCTGGATGGCCCTTGAAACCCCCGCTTGCATAGGTTGTCCCAAGTAAGACACCTATTATAAGTTAAGGTCCAAAGGAAAAAATTGCATTTGGGCCACGTAATCAGGCTCCAGATCTTCTTGGCCCATAAGAAGTTTGCCTCACCAAAAATTTGCTTAGTCAGGTCCATATAACCAGCTGAAATCGAATAGTGCCCAGTGGGGTCACCTCCCCAAGCTAACACATCATGACCCTATAAGGAGCTGCATCTTCTGAAGGCTAGGATCTATGAAAGCTCCATACACTCCTCCAGTGATCCCCCTAGTGGCCACTCAGAGGGGTGTTTCCACCTAAGTCCAGTAGTTATGCCCAATTGAAACTCTTCCTTATAGTGGGCAATAGTAATCCATTCGATAGCCTGAAAGGCATCACTCAAACATTGAAGATGCAGATGGGAGGATAAGAGTGGGGGGGCCCATCCCATGACTCACTCCAGAAGAGAGCCTCCTGACCTCTGTTACAAATCCAGAATAAGTTGCACTTCACCAGTTGGGCACCCACCTTGAGGGTATGCCACACCATGGATCCCCCACCTTCAAGGGGCAGCCTTGGGATAACCGAAGGGTCCACCCCCCGGAAATCCTTACAATTCAATATATGGGCCCAAAGATGCATTTAGTTAGAGCACCACTGCCAATACAGTTTGGCCACAAGAGCTTGGCTGGCTAGGATAGCCAAGCGCAAACTGAGGCCTCCATCCTTCTTAGGCTGACAGACAATATCCCAATTAATAAGGCTCCATTTAGTCTTCTACAAGTTGCCGCTCCAAAGGAATTGATGGGAGAGGGCATCAAATTCCTTGAGAAAGTACATAGGGGCAGCCTGAATCATACACTGATATATGGGAAGAGCTTGGATCACCGACTGCAGGAGAGTGACCCTTCCCACAGTAGAAAGCCATCTATGAGTCCAGTGGTTGAATTTTTGTCTGAGTTTGTCAAGGACATTTTGCCAGAATAATCTTGGATACCTTCCCACCGCAATAGGAATCCCCAAATAGGTCACCGAGAGATATTGGATCTGGAATCTTAGGATGGTGGCAATCCTCTGCTGTATAGGCATAGGGGTATTAAAAAAGAAAATAGAGGATTTGTGGTCATTAATTTTTTGCCCAGACGCCTCCAGATAAACATCCAGGGTGCCTCTAAAAACCTCTGCTTCCCGAATCCGTGCTCTTCCTGCAAGGATGGTATCATCAACAAACTGGAGGTGGGATGTGGTAGCACCATTGCTCCATTGCCACCCATGCACCATATTCTAAGTAACTCAAAACTTGATAAGCCACCCCAATCCTTCTGCCATAATAACAAATAAATAAGGAGATAGTGGGTCCCCCTGGCGGAGTCCTCTAGAAGCTCCAAAAAGTTCAGTGGGTTCTCCATTAATGAGGACTGAGTAGGAGGGTGTGGTAACACAACTTAGCACCCAATGGATCCAGGCCTGAATAAAACCAAAAGCCCATAGGACTTTTTGTAGGAAGCTCCAACTGGCTCTATCATAGGCCTTAGCTAAATCAAGCTTGATAAACATAGCCCGTTCCTGAGAGGTGCTCATAGAATGAATAGCTTTCAAAGCAATGGCAACCTGATCTAGGATTTGCTTGCCAGCTATGAAACCCCCTTGTTCCTCTGAAATAACTATGGGAAGACATACTTTCAGCCATTCCACAATGAGCTTGGTGATGATTTTATAGACCACATTGCAAAGTGCAATGGGTCTAAAAAAGTCTAGCTGATTTGCCTGATCTTTCTTCGGAAGTAGGACTAGGAAGGTTGCATTTAAGGCCCTGAGCATTTCTTTATTGGAGAAGGATTCTTGCACCACATTCAAGAGATCCTAGCTGATGAGGTCCTAGAAGTCTTGGAAGAATTCAACCAGAAAGCCATCGGGTCCCGGAGCTTTACCTCTACTCATACTGAAGACCACTCCCTGCACTTTAGCCATATCAATAGGTGGCATTAGATAATAATTCATGCTTGGGGTTACCACTTGGGGTATGTAAGAAAGCACAACATTTTTAGCCACCCCAGGGGGCAACCATTCTTCTATAAAAAGCACAGAATAATACCGAATTGCTTCTCCAGAAATAGCTTGAGTAAAAGTCAGTTGAGATCTGTCTGGACCATCTAGAAAAGAAATGTAGTTCCTGTTGCGCCTAGCCTGGACTGACTTATGGAAGAACACCGTGTTTTTATCCCCTTCTTGGAGCTAGTCAATGTGGGCCTTCTGCTTCCAAAAAATTTCTTCATGAAGTTCCCATTCCGCTAAAACCTTAGACGCTTGAGATTCTGCCATACTAAGCTCTACCATCATACCTCGGTCTCTAATCTGTCTAGTCACTGCATCAAGCTGGTCTTGTGCCTTTCTCCTCATAAGGTGGAGGTTACCAAAACAATTTATGTTCCAAAATTTCAGCTTGCTCTTAACATATTGGAGTTTTTTGGCTAAGGTGAACATAGCCGTTCCATAGTTGGGCCCTCCCTGTCTCCACCACTGGAGCATTAAATCATGGAGTGAAGTGTCATGAAACCACATGAGCTGGAATTTGAATGGAGGCTTCATTGGGCCAGAAATAAGACTGATAGAAAGCTTGATCGGCTAGTGGTCTGAGCCTCTCCAGTCTAAAATTTTTGAAGTCAGGGAAATAGATCTAGATAACTAGAAGCATGAAACTAGGAATCGGTCAAGGCACTCTGAAATGCCAACATTACCTATTCTTCAGTTATTCCAAGTGAAGTTTTCATTAATTGGCTTAATGTCAGATAAGCGCAGAAGGTCTATATTCTGCCTAAGGATTTCTGTGGTAGGCCCCAACCGTGCCAGTCCTCCTCTCTTCTCCTCTAGGCTAAGGACTACATTGAAGTCTCCCATTATAATCCACGACAGAAATGGATGGCAGCTCTTGACAAATTGGATGTGATCCCATAGCTTGAGCTGACCTTGAAGATTGACCAGAGCGTAAACATTGGTAATTAGAATAAGTTCACTCGTTCCCTTAGAGAGGGAAACCATGGAGAGGGCCGAGCTGCTTGCCAACCAATGCTGTGGTGTTATTTTCCTGGGATCCCAGCACATGGCTAGCCCTCCTGAGCTCCCCAATGCTCCAACACATTGGCTTTGGCTAGAGAACCAAATATTTTGAACACAAGAAAACCAAGAATCCACAAAAAATTTAGTCTCCTGGATGCAAAGAATATCAGGAGAATGATCTCTCACCATTTTGGAAATAGCTTTTTATCTGGGGGTGCTATTCAGACCCCTTACATTCCATGAGAGGATGATCATTGGGAAGAATGGGGGAAGTGCTCATCTAGGGTCCTAACAATCCCTGACTCCACCAACAAATCTCCTATGAGTTTGAGTTTATCCTGATCCTTCTTGCGACCAGGGCTTGAAGAAGTTGTGACAGAAGCTTTCTTAAAGGGTCTCTGCATAAGGCCAAGGGCTGGTAGAGAACCTTTTTCTTTTCTGGTGGCTTCCACATCCCTTACCAAGTCAGCCCATTGTACATCGTTATCACCTAGAACTGGCAAGACTATGAGGGTCCTCTCCTGTTGATCAAGAGACCTCTCCGGTACTGGCTGGATCACCATGTCCTATGGTTCCTCACAAACAGAGGGTCGCACCATTGGCTCTGAAGCTTCCCCCTGAAATGCTTTAGGAATGCCATCTTCTATGGCCATGTTATCCAGGGGCTCAAAATAGTTGAAGCCCAAATCTACCTGCCTATCAATATTCAGGCATTTTTGGCCATGGCCCTTCCCGCGGCGCCGAACTGTGGTAAAGCCATCCATGTCAGGGCCTCTACTCCCTGCTGTACCTTGGTCTATTTTTGAGGAGGTTGGCTGATTTTTCCCTTTTGAAGCACTGTCAGAATGGTTTTGATTCAATCAAATATAGCTAGGCTGGCCATTCCCTTTGCCACCATTAGCCTCACAAGGCCCCAAGGATTCCTTAGGTAATCCCTTACCTCTGACCGCATGAGGGCACTGGTGATGCAGATGCCCATAGACATGGCAAATACGGCAACGAAATGGGATAGACTCATAGTCTAATTGCTAGATCCAAGAAGAGGCACCTATGCACATTTTAACTGAATCTGGCAAAGGGTTATTCAAATTGATATCAACACAAATTTGAGAATAAAAAATAACCTTTTTTTCTAGCATTTGATGTGCAATAGCCATTGGTGTTCCCAGGATGGCAGCTATCTGGCACAAAATGTCCTCCCTCCAGAATTCCAGTGGAAGTCTCAGCAATCGAACCCAGATCAGGATGCAGTCTGGGAGATCTTTAGCGGAGTTAAACCCTACATGCCAGGGTTTAAGGAAAAGGCCATTGCGATCAAAGAAGTAAGGTTCCCCCTCAAAAATTTGGTTACAGTCTGAAACTAAGGTAAAATTCACCATGAAATAGTTGTTCCCAGCCAACATTATATCAAAGTCACCTTCAATCTGCCATGAGCGACGAATCCACGCCTCCAATGCCGATAGAGAAATTTTGATACCAAAAAATTTGTAGATCAACGCATGGGAGGACAAATAATCTACCTCCTCTTTGACTGTCTCAGGAGAAATAACTAGAATAGGGTGCACCAGGGTCCGTGGCAGGCAGCCATTGATTTTTTGGAGCTTCGATCTGTCACTTACAAAGGTTAATTCCTTCTCCTATGCATTCCCCCTAGGCCGAGGCTGATCCTCCCTGGGGACTTCCTCCAGACCGTCGCGCCGTCGCCCTTCACTCACCATCGACATCTCTTTCACCTACTAAGGTATTTGAGTTACAAGGCAGTTTGTAGTTGAATTATTATTTTGAATTAAATTTTGAAAAGCATATATAAAGGTATATACATATGTAAATATTTATATATAAATATATAGGAATGTATTCATTTGGTTGTGTATAAATACATGAATAAAATGAATAATTAGTGACCAAAGTTGGACATAGTGTTATTTCCATTTGGAGATACATGTACAAATGTAGGTGTATAGTAGGAATCTATGAGCAAGGTTATATAGGTGACTATTTAAAATTGAAATGGATATTAGATAATTGGACACACTTTTAGTTTAAATTAATTTACATAAGAATATAAGTGAAGAGTTAGTATATGCTAAACATATTTTTCAATGTTATATTATTTCGTAATGATTCTTTGGGATATGTGAATCAGTATGGATGAAATACATGTAATTTATTAAGTTGTACATTTATAAGAGTTATAAATATGAGATTTTTAAAAAATAAGGTAATGATGAAAGTGGAATTAAAATTTGAATATTTTCAATAAGTAAATGGGAGGCTTAGGGATTTGACTAAAATTAGGTGGAAACCTGATTTTGTGTTTGTAAGATATTTAAGGCTTGTTTTATTTATATTGATTAGATATTATATATCTTATGTGATTTTACATTAATGAAAATATATAAGTTATGTAATTGATATAGTGTATATAATATTATATTTTTATCTTCTATACATATATGCATGTTTGGTTTGAATGTAGTTCATTGAAAAGAACCTATACATGACATTGTTGAAATTGAGTTATTGAAAATACTATGATTGTTGAATGATGATTTCTTATACCTTGTATTGTATAATTATTTAGATTGATGTATGTTGCAATCTATATTTATATGCCATTATTTATTTATAAGAATTCATTAAGCATGGTTCATTTGATAGCAAGTGGTAACTATAAGAGGGATCTATCATGTAACTCATATATCTACCCCTTGGTACCATATGATAGATTGTGATTTATTAGTGAAGAGTTTGTGTGAGTGGAAATGACTCAGATCTATGAGAGATCTATTTTTTCAAATGAAAACTTTGGTTAAAGTAATGTTATAATTGAGATATTGTAATTCCATTATACTCTCTATGTTACATGTATATATTGATGTCATATTAGATAGAGGATTATTTTCTATGGTCTATGTGACTTTTGCATGTATTAGTGATTGTACACACATGGGTTCTAGTTGATTTCTCGATATTTGCACTACTTTTATCTTCCCCTCCATGAAAGGAAGGGGCACTCATAGTGGGGAGGTGTGTGGGAGACTGACGGTCTGTGGTTAGATAAAAAACACCCTGATGATGCCTTCCCTCTCTTCATCTATTCAACCATTTGAGAATCACACTCATGGCTATTTGTATAGATATTTGAGCTATTTTGAGACTTATTTATACTGATTTATATTCTATCTTGAATATTTGACTTTTTACTGAAATGTAATATGTAATACATTATTATGGATGATTATTCAACACAACAATGGGTATGAGACTTGTAAATAATTTTTAATATTATGACAATAGTGGTTGTATATTTATTTATAACTATATTTGAGAATTATTTCAGTTTCCTGATGTACTTGTCTTTTTATACCATTAATTTTATAAGAAATGTTCATCTAGTATTCTATTAGAGATTGTTTGAAAACTAAATGGATCATATTTTTAACTAGTAGGTCAATAAATTTATACATTTGTTACTTCAGATACATTTATTATTCAAATAATGATTTATATATGTGATTAGAGATGATGTTATAAGTAATATATATGAATTTTAAAAAAAAGTGTAAATTTTATCTATCCCATTGAGATTACAACATTGTGGTATTAGAGTGAAGGTTTAACACTCAGACCTAATGAGTCCACTAACATTAAAATTAGTTCTCCTATTTATAGTAATAAAAATGGCATGAGGTAAATAAAGTGGTGAGGGGACTTTAAATGCAAACCCTCAAGTTAATCCTAATCAACTAGTAGCCAAACATGCTACAAAACTTAATCAAATATTTGTTGTGAATGAGATTAGAGATAAGATAACAACCCTAGAATGAAAAGTTCATGGACCAAGGGAGGAAAATTAACAAGAAGTTCTAGAGGATCAACCAACTAATCAAGAAGAGCCTCAAGATTAGGGGCATGCTGAAGAACAACAAGTATCAAGAGCTCAAGTATTTGTAAAGCTTGTATGAGATATGAAGAAAGTGAATCCACCAAAATTTGACAGAACTATGTTAGGTGATGGAGCTAAAGCTTAGATTATAGAAATGGAAAAATATTTCAAGATTCAAAATTATTATAAGGTAATCAAGGCTGTTTGGGGAGTTTATCAATTGGATGGTGAAGTAATAACTTGGTGGGCTTATAAGAAGCTTGAGATGAGCCTTGACTCCACTATCACCACTTGGGAGTAGGTTGTAACTCTTTTAAGAGTAAGGTGGTTACCCCAGTTATATTTTAATCATAAATTAATAGATTTATAGAATCTAAAATAAGGAGATATATCAGTAAATGAATATTAGGAGCAATTTACAAAGCTCTTAAAGTATGTTTTGCAATATCAAGAAGATGAATGTTTTCCGATCAAGAAGTTCATCATGAGCTTAAAACCCCAATTAGGTGTGAAGTGGATGTTCATAGACCATACACCATAGACCAAGTATTTGATAAAACATTTAAGCAGGATCCAATGAATGTTTTATCTCTCTTAGAATGTTAAGTAAATTATCTAGGAAAGATGGTTTTATGGCTAATATTTGGTCAGTTCAGAATGGGAATAAATCCAAGGTCAAGGTTAATAGATGTCTTTTAGAGGATGAGATAACCATAATTATATATGATAGTTAATCTTTATGTAACACCACTAGGATTATATGATGTGATCCTACGAGTGAATTGGCTCTCTAAAAGCAAATCCAAAGTTGATTTTTTATTAAAAAAATTGAGTGTTTAGATGATTTGAGAAATCAAACCCAAATTCAAGGATAATAGAGAGAGTTAAAAATAGGTAAAATTTTATCCATTCAATTAAAAAAGTCTCAATAAAATGGATGCCAAATGTTCCTAGTCAAGATGGATGAAATTGGTGAAACCAAGGAGCCCTTGATAGAAGACTATACTTTTCTTTAAGAATTTCAAGCTATTTTTCAGAGAATTATTAGGTCTACCTCCTAAGAGAGAATTTGAATTCACTATTAATATCATTCCAAGATCAAAACCTCAATCCAAGGCTCCCTATAGAATGACAACAATTGAATTAGTCAAGCTAAAGGCTCAACTTTAGGATATGTTAGACGAAGGGTTGATTTGGCCAATTGTTTCACCATGGGGTGAACCTATAGTGTTTTTAAAAAATAAGGATGAAACCCTTATCTTATGCATACCTTATCAAATGCTAAATAAAGTAATAATAAAAAATAGGTATCCTTTACCACATATTAATGATATTTATAATCAGATGCATGGTGAAATAGTCTTTTCAAATATTTATCTTCATTATGGGTACCATCAATTGAGAATTAGAGAGGAAGATATTTCAAAAACAACTTTTGGGACTCATTATGAGAATTATGAGTTTACAATGCTTCCTTTCAAACTAATGAATGCACCTGTTACATTCATGAATCTCATGAACAATGTGTTTTAAGATTACTTTGATCAGTTTATGTTAGTATTCCTTAATGATATTCTCATCTATTATAAAAATGAAGAAGATAAATTGAGCATCTATATTTGGTATTGCAATGGTTGTGGAAGCACAAAATCTATGGGAAATTGTCCAAATGTTCCTTCTTCCAAAGAAGAATATAATACTTAGGAAATATTATCTCTATAGAAGGAATTTATGTGGATCCACCCAAGATTAGATCCATTATAGAGTGGAAAGCACAAAAAAATGTGCATGAGGTGTGTAGCTTTATGGTTTTAGTAGGGTACTATAGGAAGTTTGTGCCAAATTTATCTAAGATAGAAAATCCAATCACCTCTATCCAATTGAAAGAATAATGTTTATTTAGTTTGATAAGTGTAAAGAATCCTTTCAAGTTATAAAAAGGGGGTTTGATTTAACACTAGTGTGGTATATTATATATCCAAATGATCATTTTGCAGTTATAATTGATGCTTTAGGAGATGGGTTAGGAGGATTTCTTATGCAAGATGGTTCAGTTGTATCTTACAAATCAAGGAAGTTGAATCTTTATGAGGTAAATTATGCTCCACATTGCCTATAATTAGCCTCCATAGTTCATGATTTACAATTTTATATGCATTATTTGATGGGAAATCCTTTTAAGTTTAAAATTTATAATTTAAGACTCAAGTATGTATTAACCCAACCTAACTCAAATGCTTGTCAAAGGTGATGGTTATAATTTTTATCAGACTATGATTTTGACATTAAAAAAATTAAGGGATAAGAAAATAGAGTTGAATATGCCCTTAGTCATAGAAGGTACATGTGACATTACCCACTATAAGGAGTACTTTTTGAGACCAGGTAGTAAAATTATCACCTAGAGATGAATTCTACGAATAGGTAAATAAAACATTAGCTGATAATTCACAAGATCATAGATACGAAGGATTTTAATTTGAAAATGATAGGATTTTGAAATATAATGGTAGAATTTATGTGCACAATAGGGAAAATTTAATAAGTATTGTACTAAAAGAGTTGCATAATGGTCCATAGTCAGGGCACCCTAGAGTGACTAAGCTCTTAGCAAAACTAAGACCATTGTATTTTTGGAAAGGATTCAAAAAGGAGGTGACAATTTTTTTTTATCTATATGCTTAGAATATTAGTTATTTAAGGTTGAACATGTAAATCTTGTTGGGTTATTATACCCACATTCCATACCAAAATGGAAGTGGTAAGTTATTAACATGAACTTTGTCTAAGGATTGGTTATGTCTATAAATCTTCATGATATTATATTGGTAATTTTGGATAAACTTACCAAAGTAGCTCACTTCATTCTAGGTAATATGATAGATGATGTACCAATGCTTACCAAAAGGTTTGTAAAGGAGTCATATAGATTAAAAGGGTTTACAAAAAAGATCATTTCAAATAGGGACCCTAAAATGACCTCAAGGTTTTGGCAAATTCTCAATTCAACATTGGGTACACAATTAAACTTTAGTAAAACTTACCATACATAAACATATGGATAAACAAAAAGAGTGAATCAAGTTTTAGAGGATCTCTTGATAATGTATTGCATGGACTAGAAATAAAAATGGGAAGAATACCTACCATTGGTTGAGTTTCCTTATAACAACTTATTCCAATTAACATTGAAAATGGCTCCTTTTGAGGTATTATATGGTAGGAGGTGTAGAACACCAATCAATTGAGATAAAATAAAAGATATAGTGGTCTTTTTACCTGATATTGTTTTTGAAATGGAAGAACAATTAAAGTTAATAAGGCAAAGATTAACTTAATCCAATAAGCTTATAATTTGTGCTGATCTAAAAAGAACAAGGAAATTATTAGTTGGAAATAAAGTTTTTATGCGATTCAAAACATAAAAGAGTGATATTAGAGACCATTAAAGGTTATATATGTGATTGATATTGTAGCATATAGACTTGTTTTGCCACCAAATTTATTTCTAATGTATAATGTTTTTTCATATATCTTATCTAAGGAAATATATAACTAATCCGTCACATATTTTGGATTGGAACACATTACAAGTTATGGATCTGAGGGTGGTCATAGTATAACCAATTAGAATAATTGATACTCATAATATTGGCTTGTTTAATAGATAAGTATTAGACTACAAGGTCCAGTGGGACCAATATTTTGCAGACAGTTCTACATGGGAAGATTATAAGGAATTCTTTAGGTTGTTTCCTCATTTATTTAAATGATTTTTCTATTAAACGTTATTAGTTATTTACATAACTATTTTTTAAATAAAATTCATTGGGATGATGAAATCTTTTAGTGGGAAGGATGTAACATCCTATCCCACTCTTCAAAAATTACATTAGTGTTAGTAAGTGATGTGGAACTAATGATTTTTAGTTTCTAATTTTCATAATATATCAGGATATTTATGCTATATGGCTAACAACTATACTATTTGTTTTCATGATCAATTATGTTGGAAGAAATTTTTATATTCTTATGGATGTACTATGTTCTATGTTCATATTTGACTATGATTTCATTTTGATATTGATCTATATTACAATAGTTCATTGATAATTATATGTTATAATTACTTGATTATTTTGATATAATCCCAGACTAATGACCTTTTATTTGATCAAGGTGGTTGTAGGAATGTCCCACCCTCACAGAGTGGTACAAAGAGAGAGTATCATAGGCCAGAAGGATGTCGATATCAACATTGGGGATAAACATAATTGAATTGAACCCGCACACATGCATTACACTCTTGATTGCTTAGAATGAAACAAATAATAATAAGTATTGTACAAAATGTTGAGTGTTTCTTTGCATTGTTTATCCTTACAATAAGGCATGTTTATATTTGTTTTGATTTTTTAACTTGACTTTATGCTTTTGATATCATAAAATATGAAGTTTATGTATTGGTTGTTTGTGTTTCCTTAAA